>VZRX01018843.1:261544-548831 GCA_013398075.1 Notiomystis cincta
TTTTCTGGAAGAAAAAAAAAAAAAAAAAAAAAAAAAAGAAAAAAAGGACAAAACCCTCATTGCAAACCTACACCATGCAATCAAGAAGGAAAGGAAACTGATCCTGATCCCCCCCAGATCGTAATCTGACAATGTTTTCAAGGCATCTGGCAAAAAGGAAGAAGAAAGAAGAATGCTATGAAATATTTAAAATCCTACTTCTGTCAAGAATACACAGGAGGAGAAAGGTGAGTTTGAAAGGACTGCATTATTTGTAAGGTAAAACCTGGAAGCACCACCTTTTGCATAGAGGCATGAGGTGCCCTTGGCCCGAGCCAGAGCGGTCCTGAGAACAAATACCAGGCACTGATTCCACAGGGCCTGGTGTGACAGAGTCAAGGCTGGGTGTGAGCAGGACCAAAGCATGTCCTGCACACCCTGGGATGCACCACGGGACGTGGAGGTTGAGGACACATGTTGATAATACAGCGAAATGGCTGCACCTTTGCAGACAGCAACGGATCCTCCTCATCTAAAGATTGAATCAGATTTTCAAGAGCATGAGAAATGGAGCATCCCCAAGGGAGGATTTCTCCTAAAGGCACTTCTTTTACTGCTGAGATTCTCACCAAAGAGACTTCCAAGGAAGGGGAGGCTGTCCTGTGAGATCTGAGATGCATCGAATGACGCTTTGCTTTGCTCCTGCACTCAGGATATTGCCCTTTCCAGTCCCAAAACTCCACTGGTACAGAGCACCTGTGCAGAAAGATCTCATCTGGCCTGACCACTGCACTGATCCCCATCCAATCACGAGAAGCAGGCACAGAAAAGAGCTGGATGTGCCCAGCTGTCACAAGGAGGGAGCCTCCAAGCAGCTATCCAGGAGATCCAATGCTCAGCTGAGCCTTCTTCTTGGTCACATCCATCTGCCTGCTGTACAGTCCCAGTGGAAACCATGACAGACTTCAGGACTGGTAGTGGGCATACAAATGGGACCAAAATGGTCCTGAAATGCTGAAACAAAAGACACTTTGGAACAAAACTGGTACAGCCACAATCCCCACAACGCTTGTGTAAGATAGAAAGAAAGAATCCCTAAAACGTATTTATCAAAAGCCATTTTATGCAGATTTTTCCTTCTGAATATTTAAAACATGGTGAATATTAAACTTCAGAGATTCTTAATATGTTCCAAAGCCCCACGGACCTTTGAAATGCTAGCTCATCAATATGCAACATCTAATCTTGTCAGAAAAAAAAAACAGAGGAAAAAGAAAAGCTATTCATCCTCTGCACACAGAGGTTACAGTGAGAATCCCAAGGAAAATAAAAAAACCAACCAACTTCCAGCATCTTATGCAATAGGTTAAATTTACTCTGGTTGGGAAAGTTTCACTTTCTGCAAGAGAGAAAGTGCCTGTACATGCAGAGCTACTGGAAGCTTCTTCTGAAGTGTGAGGCTGAAACTGTGTAGCTGGATTACAGTAAGTAGTTTATTAAAAAAAACAAGGCTGTGGCTTTGCATCCTGTTCCAGTCCAATGTAGTCTCAGGATCCCCTCTCCAAAGGCCAGCAGACAGTGCGCCACCTAAAAATCCATTCTAGTCCAAAACGCTGTGGTTGAAATGGCTTTGCTTGTTTATAAAGTTTAGTGTTTCGTATCGCTTGCATCTGACCTTCAGCAGAAAGAAAAGCTCAGTTAAATTGTGCAAATATGTACCAAATGGGAGCAAGGGAAGGCAGCCAAAAATGCTGCATGAGCTTTTGCAGGGCTGCAGCCTTTTAGGAGCACCAGTTAGATGAACTGGATGAGAGGCCAAATTGATTTAGGCTCCAGGCAGGAGCTTAAAACACCATGACATCCAAATTCACAAAGAAAATGTTCTGTTACTGCAACCCCAAATTTCCTGCACATGAAAACACTGTTTTCTTTCATCTTCAGGAGATGCTCGTTCTGTAATCCGACATTTAAAAATGAACAAACAAACAGGAGTCAGCTGACAAAGGATTCTTGCTGGTGAATGGAAGTAGGTCACTCTGAGTATTTAGCCTTTACAGTCTGGCTTAATATTAGTGTTGTACACAGAGCAGTAACAAAACTGCACTGGAGACAGGGAAAGACTCTAATTTTGTCTTTTCTGTGAAAATTAGCATTAACGTTCTGCATTAATGTGCAATGCCTCCCCAGCACCCGATATCTGGTTAATTAAAAGAAAAACCACAACCACAAAGCAAACCACACACTAAATTAAACAACAACAAAAAACCCTTACTGGTCAGCCTGCATTTAAAGACATCTCAGTATGAGTAATTGGGAAGAGAGGAATTTTCCTGAAGGAACATAAAAGAAAATGAAAGCTCTACATACAAGACTAAATAAAATCTGTCTCTCATGAATGCAAATTCTGGCTGCCCTTTTACACAAACATATTAAAGGAATACAACTGGAGGGAAAAAAATAAAAGAGGAAAAGCTAATAAAATCATTTTTTGAGGAAAAAAATATTTAAAAAACAAACTATCCTTCAAACATATTTCTTCATGGTAAATCCCTGCAATCATGTGGTTCTAAATTACATGGTTAAATACGACTGAAAAAGTAAGGCACAATTTCATAATCATTTTAAAAGCAATAATTATAACAATTTTCTTTGATATCCATATGGCAGGCCACTGATACTAAGGATGCACAAAACTACTTGATTAAAGATCTGAACAAGTTTTTCCAACTACTAGCTAAGACTCACAATACCTCGGTGAAGTAAGTAAGAAACCATCTTCACTGCAAAGACGAGTGCACGTTGAGGACATGGAAAAAGTGGGTAAGAGAGAGGCTTGAGGACAAGGGGAGGCAGAGGCAGGAAAGCAGAGACACCCCAAGTGTGATGTTCCTGGACAGGGACTCCAAGCCCTGGAAATGTAGAGGTAATGCCATCCCTGAGGTTTCTGTTTCCTTCCTCATTTTCTAAAATATCTAGGTAGGATGAGAATACTGGACAAACAGCAAAATTTAAAAAAAAAAAAAAGTTTTAACTGGATGTTCTTGCTACCTGTGATAAACCCTGTGCTTCCACATGTTACATGAAGCCAAAGAGATCAGGGACACCTAGTCAGGAATAAAGCCCAGTGGGGTATAAGTAGCAACAGTCAATAATGCAGCCTGTATTTCTACTCAACTGTAGCCTCACAAACACCTGACATGTGAGTGCAAAGGCCAGACTGCTCTGCAAGGCTGGAACTTAGTTTTTTTTCAGAACAGCAGAAAATTTCCAGGCTGAAGTGAGAGCTGCTCCTCAATGTTCACCGGGAAACCTACTGAGGTTATGTTTTTTCTCTTAGATTTTTAGATGCTGGATGAATGTTTTAATTTCACAGGTGTAATGTCCATTCTCTCTCAGGCTCCAAATGCCAGCTGGGCAACCAACTGTTGCAAATTCAAACTTGAAATGCTGAGGAAGACAGGTAATACTTCTAGAACTGTTTAAGGAAAAATGCCATTCCCAAGCCCAGAACGGAGGTGAAGTTCAATCAGGATCTCTCAGTTTTCATGGCAGTTGCCATGATGTGCTTATATTCTTCAGTAATTTCAGGGGAAAAAGCTAAACAGAAAAAGACCCCAAGATAAAAACAAAGAAGAAAATTGCAGTTGCCACAGAAAAAGACACTGGCAGTCCCTATAGCCAGCCAGTCCATGGCTTTAAGACGGATAATAAAAATGAATCCAACAGAAGTAACACTGTTATTTTAAGAGTCACATTACTTGGATTGTTCTAAAAAAGGAAACAGTGACTTCAAAATTAGCAAAACTAGTTAAAAATAGGGAAAAAAAATTGTGAAAAGTTTCAAAGCTTTTTTATTTCACCAGGTCCAATACTGAACCATTTCCCAAGAACATATACTTGGTTTTAAGTAGAATTTTTATCCAAAGAAGTTTTCAGAATTGTCACAGAAACTTTAATTTACCAGCAGAAGAAACCAAAGAACTAAAAAAAAACTGTAAAAGAAGACATGGGTCTTTGAGAAATAAAAATATTTGTTAACAATTCTGAAATTTTTTTAGATAAAAATTCATTATAATTTTAATCATAACAGCAAAAACAACCCCCAAAAAATGTTGTGGGTAACATTGCAAAAAGAGAGAATTTCTCACTAATAAATGGCTCTTCTGATATCACGTAATTTGGTGTAAAAATTGCAACCAGCTCTAACTGGAAATAGTGTTCTCACAGCTCTCTTAGTCTGTATTTTATTAACCTCTAGGCTATGGAGCAGTCCCTGCCCTCCTTCCACCACAAGCCCTCAGTTACCATCGCTGGTGTGACCCCCATGGGGTTGCTCAGCCCCCTGAGCCCCAGGCTGCAGTGCTGGAGCTGTGCGAGGTGCTGCCCACCAGGCTGCTGAACCAACACCAAACCCACCTTTCTGAGCCACTCAGCACCAGGTGTCTAACATTTATCCTTGACAAAGATTTCTCTCAAGAACCTCCTCTTGGGTCCTGTTATCCCTTGCCTTCCAGACTTTCTCAAAATCAAAAGGAACCAGCATTTATCAAACCTAAGCCGGGCTTGAGCCAACCACGGCCAGGCAGCAGCCATAACAGGCCCAAAGAGATTTCAGACAGACTTGTCACATATTCTCTTTAACAACCACCATTTCTTTAAAGACATTTTTTTTCCTCATTCTTCTCAGGCACATTTTGCTGATAGGCAGAAAGTCAATTTAAGGCCTGTGTTTTGTGAAAGACTCACTCCTGCTATCAGGATGAACACTATTATGTAGAGTGATAAACACTTTGGTACTCCCACACCTCTATGATTAAATCATTACCCAAGTGTTTTGCAGCCATGATAAAAATCTAAGAATTAAAATATTAACACCCCTCCCAAAACCAAAATTAAAGGTGCGTTATCTGATAGGCTAAAAAAATTGGTGTGGTTTTCTGTTTTCAAAAGCAATGTTCAATGAATAAAATAAGTGACAATAAAACCATCACATTCAAAAAATACTAGTGTTAGCCTTGGGGATACGCTTAAGGATTGGGCTGTAACCAAGGCAACCCAATCTCCTGGAGAAAGTTTAAGTAGACAGTTTTAAAGCCATTGCTCAAAGATACAGTAAATCTGGCTGTAGGGCTACTTGTGACATATGGAAAGTGCCATAGCCACCCAACACAAGGCACTCATCTTGTAACAACTCAGCCTCCAGTCATCCAAATGTTACATTTGATCAGCTGCTGGTCTTCTCCCACAGTTGGCACAAGGGTGACACAGGAGCCACTTCCTGTGTTCTGGGTAATTTGATAGAAATTCGACTGTGCCCACATCCTACCCAGATCAAACCTGTATGATCAGGGGATAAAGAACCAGTCTGGTAACAATGGCTAATGTCACACCATGCAATGGCTTTAAGTCTGTGCTTAAACAAACCCCAGGGACTTAAAAATTTTGTTAAATTAGAACCTGATCCTGGGCCCTGTCTGGCCACACAAATCATGGGATCAGGCCCCACTTGCCAACAAATGTTAGACAAAGACAAAGCAGCATAAGCAGAAACTGCAGACTTGAACAGAAATGTTTGTGTGATCTTCCAATTCTTTCTGAAAGGAACAGTTTGGACATTACCACAGCCATAGATGATGTGAATTTTTGTCATGGCTAAGAAGGTCCAACTTAAGAAAAGCAAGGTCTCTTTGGCAAAAAGACTGCTTCTTTGGAACAGATAAACATGATATATTATAAATATGTGATAAATATTGTGATGAAGCCATATCCCAGTGGTTCTTAATTGCAGTGCAATTGAGATAAATCCCACCAGCATTTCCTAATTAAATCCTGAAGTATGAGCGGGGAGATTTCCATATACATGTGGGTGATGAGAGCCTCTATGATGTATACACAATATCTTTCAAATATATTTATAGCAATTTTGGAAATCAAAACCACATAGAATAAAGAAGTGGGTTTTGGACACTCACTCCTTTCAACAGGCAGAGAGCTTTAGTGTTTAAGGGTGAAAAAGCCCCATCATAGCACCTTTGCACAGATGTGTCATGTCTAGAAACCAGCCACAGCACCTCAAACATCAGCACTGTTCAATCTTTGTCAATCATATTTCATCCATGAAGTATTTAATGCCTGAAAAGTTTGGCTCTCACCTCTCTGCATGCCAGCCCAACTCACCACAGCACTCTCATAAGAGAGAGGATTCAGAGCTAGATCTCCTGGCTGGCCGTATGCATTGAAATGGGCTGGAATCCCAGGCCTACATACCAGCAAACTTTTCTGGAAAGAGAAAACAGTAGTCTGGGCTAGTCTGTGACTAGTTTAATTCCCATAATACCTCTGGGAAACTGCAAAGAAGCTCTCTCATGCAGAGGGCAGAAGACAAGGAGTCCTAAGATTTGGTCCAGTCCAGCCTATGGCAGGGCCATAAAAAGCCCAAAGGCTCTGAACTTGAGTCCTCCTTATAGGCCACGTTCTGCTGGAAGGTACAGCAGCTTGTTCCCACCAATTACCCCAGTATTATTCAGGAGAGTCTCATCAGCCACTTGATTTAACACTCACAAGAGTAAGGAAGATCAGAGCTAGTTTTCTGCCTGATGAATGGCTTGTTCTGCACCCAAACACATCACATTCTCACTTGTGCTTGTATCCCAGCACTGACCTCCCCTCTCTCTGTAGGGTTACTTCAAACTAGATTTGCTCAGTATATGCAAGGCTTTTTGGACTGCTGGTGGTGCAGACTGCGTGTCAAGAGGCGAGCTCAGAAGGACCTTACATGCCACAGTTCAGGGAGCAGGAGCCCAGGTGGAACCTGGGGGGAGCCAGGGTGCCAAAAAATCTGTTTATGTCTGAGGCAGTAAAATTCTTGAAGGCCAGGGTAGAAATCCAATATAAAAAGTCAAATTGCTTCATCACAACCCCTATGGTGGTGAAGGAAATCTTTTGCTCAATGATGCCACCCTTCTACAAAGAAGGATTCATTTCAAGCTGTGAATTTTGGGAAACTTCCCTGACACTGTTGAAGTTTGCCAATATATAAACCATGTAAGGAATGGAGGTTTCAGACTGGTATTTCTGCATTTGAATTTACCACATACAGCTGAAGCTACTGAATATCACAGTTCTCTTCCAGAAAGGTTAGTGCTAAACTGAAAGAAAATGCACCATTTGCAGGAGCTGCAGTATCACACCACAATTTTTCCTTTGTTTCCTATCAGCTCAGCTCATCTAACTTTTCTTTTCAGCATTAGTGGATATAATTATTCTCTATAACAGAAGTCTGATACAAAGATGAAAGCACCACATTCTTATTGTTTTACAGTGGGATGCATAAAAAAATCTTTTATAACTTAGTCTTGAAAAGTGCCAGTTTGTCACTTATATGGTCAATCAGCCTGCAACTGTTTCAGTTCTGCTTCTTAATTTAAGTGCAAAGAAAGGTATTTTCCTTGATTACATCTGCAAATAAGATATTAATGTCAATTCAGTGATATGAAAATTACTCCCTCACTATGTAATTTGCACCTTAGTTATTACGGGTTTCATGAACAAGACTATTATAGCTGCTCAGAGTGCCACGGATTTCTAATTTTTTGTTTTGTTTTTAATTAACCAAACTAAAAAAACCAAAAAAACCCCAAACCCATGATCATGAGAAAAAAAGATTATCTGCACCCAGGTTTTATTTACTCTGGCATATATATTAATTCTGGACTGAAGATGAAAATGCTGCCACTGGCCCAGCATTCTACTGCCATGAGTTTCACCAGAGACAAGTTATAAGTGACTGGGATGAAAATGGAAGAGGAAAAAAATAGTCTGTTTTCTGGAATGGTATAGTGAAGGGCTTAATACCTTCTTTAGCTTTCTTAGGATGAAAACTGAACATGTATTTAGGAGGATCTTTTTTGCTGTTGTTGAAACAAGATCTGATTTTTTTAATTGAAAACTACAGATCACATGTGTTAACATCAGAGAAATGTGTGCTATTCCAAAGCCTCATTCAATCCCTGTTACTGTTGAAGGAAAATCCTCCCATTGCAGTAACAGGATGGAACAAGACTTTATTGCTTAAATGTCTACCCAGAGACCAACACTGCCAATGGTCCCACTAGAATGGGCTGTATGAGAGAGTGGCGTAAGATATTTTTGAGCATCGCTTTTCACTGCAGTTCTGTGTAGTCATTTTTATCTTTTTTTTAACCACTGGGATTTCAGAAATGTGTTTCCAGCCTCACATCCCTTAAAGATCTTCTCAGTGGACATGACTGGCTTATGCCTCTGGAAAATCAAAAGCATTTGTGTGTGTGTGTGTAGTGTGTGTGTAGTGTACAGTGTGTGCAAGCTCACATCTTTCTGTGATTGCTCATACATTGTGAATTGGAAGCATCACTACTGAATAAATTTATGCAATAGCTAAGTAGAGTCTCATGAGTAAAAGAAAAAACCCTATTGAACTGGAAGGGAATGGAGACAAGTTAGGGCCTAAGAAATAACCAATCTGTGTCCCAAGATCACACCTACATTCAGGTGCAGAAGAGTTGCAGTTGCACTGTTTGTGTTAATGCTGGGTCTGCTCTCACGCCTTCTAGGACAGTGGAGCTACTTCTGCTGGTGACACATATCCTATTAAAGTCACCAGCAGACACTGAAGTCCCATGACTTCAATGAGAGCTGGTCAGGCTCTCAAAATAACTTGGGAGAAATAACTAGCTCAGCCACCTTTCACCCTCTACCTTCATGTACTTAAAAAACAGGAATCAAACACAGAAGCATAGCAAGGACCATGTTCAGACCTCCTTCTACAGGCAGATAACTTAGGTGCTGTGACCCCTAACTCCATCAGCTGTAGATAGAGCAGCTGCTCTGGCTCAGTCACTGCCCTCCTGAACAGTTGTGTCTAAATTAGGTGCCTGTCATGGGCAGTCTGAACATGGCCTCTCAAACTGCCCTCTTGTTCCAAGGCCTTCCAGTTTAACTTTTTTTTTTTTTTTTCTTTTTTCCAATAACAGAGATTCAGACCCTAGACTTGAAAGAAATCATGCAAAGCTTGTGCAATATCCCTCAATGGGCATCCTGGGGAGGGTCACAGTTGATACTCAGAGATCAGTGCTGGCCTTGGCAGTCAGAGCCTGGATCCGAGCAGAGTTGCAGGTCTTGCAAAGGATGTGCCCGTCCAGAGGGTAACAGCCCTGATTGTCCCCTTCAGACAGGAGGCCACCACAGTCCTAGGAAATAAGTGAACAGGAAGAGCAAAGTAAATAAGAGTGAGATTAAGCAAAGAATCTATTAGTCAAAGAAACTCTCTCCTCACTCTCCACCTTGCAACAGGATCCAGCCTGAGTCAGCACAAAGCATGAAGCTCAGGTACGTGATGTCTTTTATGATTAAGCCATTTTCTGATAAGAGACAATGCTGCAGAGAAGATGGGTTCCCAAGCTCTCTGCTGAATTTAATCCAATTGAAAATAAAAGGAGATTATTCCCTTCACATTTCTGAGGAAGCAAAGGTCTTTAGCATTGGAGAAACATCAAACTGAAGCACATATTTATTAATTCAAAAAAAGGATAAAAAAGAAGCATCACTGGGAAAAAGTTTAGTACCAATATCTGACTATAGGTAATCTCCTTTGGAACAGTTAATGACACAAAGTTACAGCCTCCATTCCAGGGATGGCAGCTAAGCAAAGTCTCTGCCTGTCTCCCCAGAACTGTCACCTGTGTTTGTATTACAACTGGCCCAAAAGGTTGTGGCTAAAAGGAGGATGTCAGATAGGCACATGGAAACCCCACTACAAGGCCCCCAAACTTGCTCCAGAGACCTCATAAGGCTGAGTATAGCTGCTAAGAAAGTTGGGAATTACCCCTCTCTGTGATCAAGCAATCGCTTGGCCCAGGACTGCTGATGGATCCATGTGTGTGAAGGCCTGGGTATCTCAGCAGCCAGCATGAGAACATGCTGTATGATGAATTAGGCTCTACAAAATTTAATGTAGGAATGCCCCAGCATCTTAAAAAATAATGGGCCTAAGTAATGGGCTGATATGTACCCTGAAAGCCAAGGTCAGATGGAGAATTGAACCAGATGCCTCAGGTTTCAGCCTAGACCTTTAAACCTGAGTCCATCCTTCTTTCCGATTAAGGTTATTAAAACCTGCAACTGCAATAAGAAATATATTTGGTCTCATTTTCTTACCCTGCCATCTGGCTGATGTATTATCCAACAAGTAACACTAGCACTGAAGAATTCTTGAAGGTTCCCTAACACAGCTGTTCCCACATACTAATTGCTTTAAGGTGATTTTTATTCTCTGTCTTCAGATTCTTTCCATCAAAATTACATGAAGTGTGTAATGAAACTGAACAGGAAAAGTAGCACAAAAAGCATTGCACAAAACAAGAATGATCATGTTTATGTGTCCATTAAAATTCTTCAACCCAGAGCCATATGCTGAGTTTCCTGTACAATCTTGCTCAAATCCTAACATGCATTAGCTTTCATTTTAAGAGCATAAAGATGAGCTACGTTTGTGTCCAGGCTATAATTTATGAAGTTCTCAAGTATTAAGCCCTAGTTGCCTGAGTCACATTCTTTTGCTCTCCTAATGAACCTGTTATAAACAAGGGACCTGATTTTCCTCTCATTTGCGCTGATATAGACGAGGAAAAATTCCTTGCTTGCTGAAGTCAATGAAGTAATTTGACTGCAGAGCCCGTGTTACAGCAGGGTATGCCTGTTGTGGGAGCAGTGTGAGGTGGTGGTGAGGTGAAGCCAGCCTCTGCTTGGTGTCCCTGCTGTGACTGGAATATGACTGGAATACCGACCTCGCACCGGTAGCACTGCACGTGGAAGTCACGGTCCAGGGCAACGATGCGCACGGTCTCCTCTTGTCCCGGGGCCGGCATGATGGGCTCCTTACACACAGAGCACCTCGGGGCAAATTTCCTGAGCAAGGAAGAGACAGCCACAGTCATCCTCAAACCTGGAGCAAAATGTTTCTGTTAACTGGACCAGCCAGCCAGAAATGTGTGCGGTTGTACCAACACACACACACACACACACACACAGGTATGTGCACACCCAACACGGGCTGGAGCTCTGCACAGCTCCCTCCTTGGAAAAAAAACAGGCAGCAGCACAGAGGTCTTACAAGGCAATTTCAGGTGTGTAGGATGTTAAAGGGCATTTATTAGGAGAGGATTTAAAGAACTTTTGACAGGAAGTAAAGCATATTGCCTGCTCTAATCAACAAAGTGCCTGTTGAAGGACCTTCAATTGTGGCACCTCTGCACTGCCACAACCCTCAGCCTCCAAGAAAATCCATGCAAATCCTAAGATTAGAAAGATGACCAGGATCTGCTTCAAGAGCATCTCTTGAAAACAAAAATCAAACTGTTAATATTGGAGATTGGAAAAAATAGTTTAAAAGTCTGAAAAGAAATAGTACAAAGAATTGCCTTGCATTAACACTAATTTGTTGAGGTTTATGCCATCCACTTTAAACTTCCAAGCCATCTTATCCACTTATACCCAGAGAAGCACATTTCTGGCTGTGCTCACTCTCAGACAAGAAGCATCAGGGCAATTCTGACTTGCTGCATTTTCTAGCTAAAATCAACCAGTTTGGTAACAGGGTGTTATCCAGGCTTAAAAGGGAACAGGTCTGGGTGCAGAGACCCCAATGTTCTCTCTTCAGTCAGCCTGACTTCCAATTGTATAGTGACAATAATTCACTGCATGAAGGGAATGACTTGAATCAGGGTCAGCTCAGGGATCAAGAGAAGCACAGCCCTTTCTTTTTCCCCTTCTATTGCTCACCATATGGCCTTCTGGATAATTCACTCATGTTCTGTATTACCTCTGGTTTTGCTCCCTCCAGGTCTCATGAGAAGTGGCCATCTCTGCTCCCAGGCTGGGGAACATTTAGCCTGTGGTGAATTATTATCTGCTTATATGCATTATTTTGGTTCAAAACCTACTGCTACTAGATTCCTGACTGCAAAAAAGTAAACTTACACCCACAGAATCTGCTGCCATGTAATGAAAGCCAGGGTCAGGGGCTGTGGAGTGACAGAGGGCAAAGCTTATGGCAAACATCAGAACACAAGGAGATCAAAGGCCCTTCTCTTCTGAAATGCCTAGTAAGGATTGACTCTGCCACCCAGCCTGTCACATGAACCACCTCAGAATTAACCATCTTAGAAAAGAAAAAAAAAATCTATCTGTACTAGGAATAAAGAAAAATATTAATTTCACTGGCAGCAGATGAAAGATGCCTGTGTAGCTGTGATCTAATGAAAGAATGAATTAAACAGTGGCTATAACGAGTGCTCTGAAAAATAACTTAAATGGATCGTGATATGACTGGAGCTGTGATGGCAATTAATTATGTGCTGCTTCATGCAGACCCTTCCTTGTGCCATTTAGCTCAAATGTGGGACTTAAAAAATACTTCAACATTTCTTTGTCCAGGCTACTGTGAGTAATTCATTATGAGAAAATACTACCTCTCAGGATCCTGAGATCATTCCTGCAGATTTCAGGGGATGTGGATCTGTTACTGTGGGGCCTGAGCTCAGGGGGCAGCTGAGTGACAGTGTGAGCATCAGCTAAAGTTTTGTTATCAAGAGGATGTAAATGTAGAACACTCAACCTCCAGATCAGGAGGACATGTCATCCCTAATCAATTAAAACTGGGCTGGCCAAAGTACTGCAAAATGTGTAGTTGGCCAAAGACATTCTGAATGTCACATTGAGTCTCATGCTATTCCCATCATCTTCCTCTCAACCCTTTACTAAACAATTTTTATGTCCTTCCTTGGTTTGACAGCCTCCCACTCCCCACTCTCAGAGCCCCGAGGTCTCTGTGCAGTCACTGCCAAAAGACTTCAGTGTGGGACATCATCTCTCTTTCTCCTGAAAGCACGTGAGCCCTTGTCCTGTGGGGCTTTGGGAAGGGGCAGTCTCCAAATGGTTGAGGGGAGTGTGAGGGAAATCACTAAGGTGCCTGAGTGGTTCATAAAACTCCTGTTGGGCCTGTGCTCAGGACCACATTTTACCTTGCACACATCTGGAGGCACAGAAAGGCAAAGCAACACAGCAGCTGCCAATTAACCCAGCCTAGCTGAGCTACAGGGAACATCCTCCTGTTGGATTCTAACATGCCAGTTAATTGTGGCTGCTTCCCTTTCTGTCAAGTCAGCCAGCTTCTTTGAGCTTTCAGACCCACACACTGATGTCATGAGGCTCTAATTAAGTCTACTCCCTTAGAAATTAAGAGGTAAATGGTTGAGATGTAAACTCACATTTGTCAGTATTGATTTCATCTTTTAATTGAAGGGTGTAATGTATCTGTCTTTTCCATACAGGGCAAACATTTGTGCTCTGATTATATCTACCTGTCTTCCCTAGATTAGTTGTGATGATGGGGGTGGTAGCATGTCAGTGACAGAAATTACTTGCAACTATACCTTTCAACTTACTCTAAATAGCAGTTTCACTATAAATTATTACCAGGGCTGTATTTTTAGCAGCTTTAAAAAGCTAATTAGCAACTGGAAACAAAAGGAGCTGTGAGCAGCCTGTGGTCACTGAGATCCCTCTAGCAGGTAAGCAAACACCTGCAGCATGCAGGAGGACAGGACCTCTCTTAATTGCTCATGGAAGAAGCAGGCAGGTGGTGATGTGAAAGCGCAGGTAGAGGCAGTGAAGAAAAACGTGCACATGCTAAGTGCAGAGAAAGGCAAGGGGAAGGCAGAGCACTTAAAACAGAGGGACACAGAGGTCCTCAATTCAGCTCTAAGCAAAACAGAGATCAAGCAGAATCATCCTCTAACCAATTAACCTTGTATTTCACAGTGTGCCTGCTTGGAGCAAAGCTCTCCCTACTATTTAAGAGCCATGGGAGGAAGTAGCAGAGGGTTCAGAACTTCCTGAAAGCTCAGTCTGAAAAAGGAGAATTTTTAGGGGCAAAAGACAAAGACAACAAACAAAGCAGTGCCAGCAGCTTGGGCCTTACTTATGGAAATCCTCGATGCAGTGGATGTTGCCACCAGCATCCACAGTGAAGGGGATGCCATCCAGGCTGCGATGGCACATCACACAGGTGAAGCAGTGGGGATGGTAGGCCTTCCCAGTGGCTCGCAGGATCCTCTCCATGATGGGCTTTGCACAGACACTGCACTGCTCCAGTGTATTCTGCAAAGAAAACATACACAACAGATGTGAGCACCATCTCAGCGGGGCAGTGACAAAGGTCAGCTGGGTTGGAGGCTGCTGCTGGTCTGCTTGGAAGCTTTAGGTACCTTCTTTTCATTTCTTCTAGATAAAGTGCAGTACAGTCAACAGTTATCAAAGAGTATGATAACAGCACAGGGCCTGGGTCAAGCCTTCAGAACAGTGTGAGAACACAAACCAGAGCCTGCTCTCCGCAGCTCTGACAAATGATCAGAGATGGCTCCTCAGGTGGGTTATCTGAGACACAGCAGCTTCTGTAGCCAGGAGCACGTGAAGGAGCTGTGCAGCCAACACTCCTGGGTTTTTGCCTCTGGACTGCTCAGTCTGAGTGAGCTTTTGCACTGGAGTTCATTAGAGACCAATTCCACAGAGGGCAGGGCTGAACTGATGTGCAAACTCCTGGGGCTACAGAGAGACCCTCTAATTACTTTGCCAATGCAGATCCCATAAAAATATCTTTATCTGCTGTGTATGAAAATCTTGATCTTCCTCTCTCACCACAGAGAATACTGCTAAGTCTAACAAAGCAGTTGCTGCAAGGAAAGCACCAGCAGGGACAGGAGTTTGGGATGACTTAAATGCTTCATTTATCTCTGGCCCACGATGTTTGAGATAATGACTGTGAAATGCCAGCTCTAAGGCCATGATCCTTGCTACATAGGTTTTGCATACTAGCCTGCTCTTAAAGTGCTGGAGCCAAAAAAATTCCCACTTTTCAAGTGGGGTCCATTGAATGATTCATCTCATTTCAACCCTCACTCACCCTTGCAGTTAATTATAGAAACACCAAGATAATTTTGTTTCAGATGGTTGTCTGTGAGCCACACCAGCCCTTCTGACACCAACTGGATGACTTACCATTTCAAAGCAAGCACTTTAAAATTAATGCCATGAATGGAGGGTGCAAACCACACATGCAAACAATACATCTGTGGCAATTATTTGGGTAATTTCACTGGACTTTAGGAAAGCAAACTTCACCTACTATTCTTGCTTGATGTACCTGAAGTTATCAAATAATGTTATCAACCAGTGTTTGCATCTTGGGTGAGGTAGAAAAATCTATCATTACATTATTATTATTTAGACAGATAGAAATAGGGAGGTGGAAAAAAAAGAGGAAAAAATCTAACAGGACAGAAATATAGAAAGCTGCTGAAAGGCAAATCTTGTTGACAAATACAGGAAGGCTAAAGTTCTGCTTCCTCATGCAACAAAATTCCCAGGGAAAGTAGTGCTTTGACTGAGTGTATTGTTATTGCTTCTTTGAGCCAGTATTCTCAGGGGCAAGATCCAGTCCTTACATGTGCAATGAAAATGAATTGTAAGGAGATGAATCATCCAGGAACTCAGAAGGTTCTACACTCACACATTTGCTCTCAGACATTATCTCTGGGCTGCACGTCACTGGCAAGGTACAAACAGAAATACACGAGTTCCTATCAGAGATCAGAAGGATTGTTTCTGGAAAGGTCGATATGAAAAGTCCTGAATTTCAACCCAGATGAGAACAGCCTCATACATTTGTAAGGAGAGCACAGCCAGACTAGCATTGAATTCAGGCTGGATTTTACTTTATACCTTGTAATAATGGGCAGGAAAGAATGACTGCTGGCCTTTCTGTCTGGTTGCTGTCACCATCATCATCATTATAACGGTGGCTAGTATGCCAGAAAAAGCAAGGTCAATAATTTTCTCCATGGAGAAATAACCTGGCAGATTTACCATTTTGCTTTGCATAAGCAGATCACATCATCTCAGTCCGCATCCATGTGGCTCTCGGTGTTTTTCTGCCAAGGAGGGAAGGCAGAATACCTGTGGATCCCCATGGAAGATTGTGCCATTCGTAAGGCATTTGCCATGGAACTTTCTGAACACAAGCAGGTATGGAGCATTTGCCTCACCAAGTCACTGCTTGCCTCATTTCCAACAGTTGCCAACAACAGAGGCCAAAGTATGAGAACGGGGTAAGCAAAACACAGCAAATCTTTGGGATTTGCTTCCAGCCTCCACTGATTACTGGTTTAGGGACTTCCTGAGTCAGAGCTTGGCTTCCTCATACTTTGCCTCAAGTGGATGCTTCTCCCATGAACTTTCCTGATTGATATTTGAATTCTGATAAACACTGATGCCCCACAACATGACCAGGAATTCCAGGTCTTACCTCCATGCTGGGGACTGATCTGTTCAGCAGCTCCCCTGGTGTGCTACTGCAGCCCACCCAGGACTGGGAGCAGAGCAGGCACCTGCAGCAGCAATCAACCCACCCTGCAGAGGGGTGTAGCACCAAAGAGCCTGGCCTGGAACTGCTCTCACCAGGGATCTGATGTAACTGCCACTCACACATTTTGGGGACACGGAGTTTAAGCCCACCAGGGATCAGTACAACCACCTTGTCTGACATCTCATGTTAACACTGATTTTGGAAACTTTGCAGTGACCAGGACAGCAGACAATCACCCTGCTGGATCATACCTTCTGAAAATACACATCCTCTGCTCCCAAATCTCAGCCTGGTCACAGTTTGACATTCTCACAGCTAAGTAAGACAAGCATTATAAATTAACCAATTCCTGATTAAGCCCTCTATACAACCTGAAAATCAGACCTGAGAAATTTATTCTTTTCATCCTTCCAAGTCTGTACCAGTAAGGAAAAACAAAGTCATTAGTTTCAGACTCCAGCTCACTCCCTGTCTGGGAGTGTATTTGCTTAAGCCTCCCTCCTTGCTAGAACCCTGGCTCAGACCCTTCTCTTCAAGGTGTTACCAGATGATGCCAAAGGGAAAGCTTCCTTGATTCACACCCATTTGACATCAGGTTGCTGTAAGGCAGGATTTGGCCTGTGAAGCTACCAAGGTTTTCTTTGATTCTCTAATCAGGTTATCCCACATGCCTAAGTGCTGCCCCAGCAGCTAACAACCTGCACAAAGGTATTTCTGCACATGATGGGAACAGCATCCCTGTAGGATTTTAAGTTTGGCTTCTTGATTTTGCTCTCTTTCACAGTTAAGCTAAGTCTCCTAGCACCTCCTGGAGCTTTCAGAGCTTCAAAAAGCCAAACAAGATGAAGAAAAGTGCCTAATAGCTCTCTCTATTTTCCTTCTTTTCTCTCCAGCTGTTGTTGCAAACCTGCTCTGTAATCAACAGGTAGAGCTAAATGCATCTGATGAGCTACATTGAGAGCTAAGGCAAGGCACAAAGAAGAAAGATGAGAAACAGCAGACCTAGGGGTTGTGGTCACATTCATGTCATAAGAATATGGACCACAAACCTAGTGTGGGCTGAGGGTAAAGTTTACCATTCTTTTCCCATATTTTTTGGCCAAGAGGCAGGGAGTGCCCTTGTGTTTCCAAATCCAACTAATTTTTTGGGAGTTTGAAAAGCATAGGGAAGGAACCATCCATCTCTAAAGGGAGGGTTGGCACAATGTTTAAGGCTGAGTCTGGGTCTGTGTCTCTTGTTTATCCATGGCAAAGAAAAAGAATCTCACATGAGGAGAATAATGCACCCTAAACACCAACAAGAAAAATAACCCCAAGCAGAGATACACTAAAACACAAAGAACGAACCGGAATGACCAGGACATCATGCATCATCTTGCAAGTTAAAATTAAGACACTTAAACATGTATAACACAATCAGTAGCAAAGTGGGAACAAGCTGCTTAGGAGCAAGCATCTAGCAAGTGGTGGTGGGAGTTGACCTCCCCAGAGCAATACTTGTCCCTTCAGAAACCACAGAAAGTCAAAGGCAGTTGCTCTGCAGATTTTAGGCTTAAACACGGGATACAAAATGAAAACTCCAACTGCTGGGAAGGAATTATGGGTTGCAAGAGCCATGGAAGACTGGAGCTGGGGCGTGTTTGAGCCCTCTCCTGAAAGCTTCACATCCCAGATGGCAAGGTGGCAGAGGCTCTGGGGAGCTGAGGTGCAGTGAGAGCCCATGGGCTGCAGCTCATCCTGCTGCCCTAATGCTGCAATTATAGCCCCTCCTAACCAAACTTGAGGGGACAGCAGTAACTCACAATATCATGCCAGCACAAGGACTCTCCCACAATGACCCAGCAATGAGTGCAGAAGAAAAGCCACACGGATTAGTCATTGCTTCTTCTGCATTGGCAATTCATCCCAAGCTCTAATGAACATAAATAATGTCTCCTGCCCTCTGAACAGCAGAGCGAGGAGAGCTCACGCACAGGGACACGAGCGTGGTATTGCTTATTTTGCTGGGAGAGAGGAGGGAAGTTGCTGGAATAAATTACATTGGCAACTCATGCACAGGGACACAAACTCACTTTCTGTGAGCACTGCAGAAGAAACACATTTTTCGAAGTGACTGAGCAGAGGAGATGGTTTCAAGCTGCACGAATGAAATGTGACTGTTGTGCTAAAAACAGGCACATGGTCAAATACTATAGTTGAACTGTAACTTAGTAAAGTGTGGTAAGTGACTTGCTTTAAATCTTGTGACTCCGTCCTTCATTTCCTCAGACAGCAAGGAGAGCAGAGGAGCAGACATTTTCCCCTTTGTGGGATATTTTTTGAGGCTTGAAAATGTTTCCATACTTAAGCGAAGACAGAACACTTTAATCTCAAGAAGTCTGGTGAATTTATAAACCTCAAATTAGATCAGGTCAATTGAAAAACTGCACTTCAAAATAATTGCAAATGGTTTCATTTAGGTTTTGAGTCTGAAAATATATAGTTGTATTATAAATTAAATATAAAGCAGACAGTGGTGGAGGGGTTAAGTGTCAAGATGTAATTTCAACACTTTCAAACACTTTTTTTGCATTATTTCTAGAAAAGGAAAATCCAAGACCTGATTTCCACCCAAGGCTCCCCAGCTGCTACGTCCACAGATGGGTTAAATCTTGGCAAATGTAACATTTAAGTCACTAATATCCAGCATGAAATTCCTTCCTGAATGTCTGAGGAGAGAACCTGGGCATGAGTTAATCCTTCCCACTTCACCTGACACATGATTAGCAGAGGGTGACACTCCCCTTCTTGCTGCTCTGAGGGGTACTGACAGCAAGGGAGAGCACTGCAGAAGCACCTTGGCTGGTGCTCTGACCTTCAGATCAAGCTGCCATAGCTGCATCAGTGTCTTGGGGCAAGAGATGTGACCCCTGAGAGCCCAAAGTGTCTTGGCAAAACCCCCTAATTCAGACACAGTGGTGAGCAGTGAGGCTGTTCTTTAGATGGTATAGCTTGACTTGCTGGGAGATGGAAAGGAGGATACTGGAATAAATTAAATTGTCAACCCTGCAACGTTACCAGCATGCTGGTAATGGGTCTGAGCTGTGCTTACAGCTGCCACTGGCACAGTGCAGACTCAGGCCCTGGAGGTTACTGTAATTCAGTGGCTTTCAAATCGTTCTTCCATTCAGCTCAGTTTTTAGTGGCTTTCCCAGCACAGTAGCAATACCACGGCTGGCATGCTTCTCCTCTGCTGGAATTTGCTTTTCTTGTCAGGAAAACTGAATTCAGCTTTGTAGTTTTGGACTCGGGGCAGCTGGAGGTGAATCTGGCAGAAAGTCCTCTCAGCATACAGGATGCAGGAGTCCCTTCCCCTCGCCCTGTAACTATTAGAGAAAGGCTAGATGTATTTCATGGCTTATGTTAGTAGCAAAGATAACAATGGCATGCAATTGAGTCCACAAATGTGCAGTAACAGAAAGGTCAGGATGAAAATGGAACAGTGCTTGAGAAATGCTTCTCAAATGATATGCAGATGTCAAAATATGCTCTACAGTGAGAGGAGGAAGGAGCTCCATTTTTCTTATCAAGTAAAGGCTGTGGAAGGGCTTTGCCATTGTCTGAGCACACCAAAGGCTGGAGAGGAAACTTAGAGAAGTCAGCTGGGCTGGCAGGCACACAGGCTGGCCATATTACCTGCAGAAAGAATTACATTTTCAATGCTGAATGTAATTAATGTTTGGAGCAGCAGAGGCAGGGACTGGGCGACTTCTCTGATGCTCAGTGCCAGTTTAGACGAGGCCTGCATCCCTTTCTAGCACCACCAAGCAGAGAGTGATGAAGGAATGTCAGGGTTAAACAATCTGCTCTGCATTATGCTCAATGTCCAACCACAGCCACATTGACTCCTTCCAGCTAAAAATCCACAAGAAACCCCGCGTTGGAAATTACTTAACTACTTTCTGGCACTCAAAGCTACTCATCTTCTGTACATTCCTTGCTCTGACAGAGATCTTTGTCCCTTTAAAAAGGCAGAGCCTATGAATGTAAGAAATCAGGGAATTGTCCTCTAAACTGGTTGGCTGGAAAATAAAATGCCTGGACTTCTGGCTTTTAAACAAAGTAGCTGCCATAGGCAAAGCATTCCCATGCTCTGTTCCTCAGTTGACCTGTAAATAAAATGGCTGTAAAAGTTACATATCTCAGTTAGAAAGTGGATTTTGGTAGGTTTGATAAATACTTGTGAAGTAGTCTGTGTGCCTAAATGGTTACTTAATGGAAACAAGATGTTATTAACAGAAAAAATTAAACTCTTTTTATCTGTAATGACTTGCACACACCTCAAAAGTCAGGTTTGGGTGGTGCAGTACCAGAGACCAGTTATTCAGAATGTTCCAATGTGGCTACAGCCATTCACAAGAGTAAACTAGTTTAATACTAAGGAAATGCTCCTAACTTACAGTTGACTTTAAAATAGCATGGAGAATAAAAATATGAAATCTTTTCAGCAACAATAATTATATTTGCATGGAATACTACAGTAAGCAAAACAATTGAAAGCATCCTTAGCAATTGCTATGTAAAAGAACATTGTTAAATATCTGAGTAATCAGCTCCAGTCCCATCAGTAATTTTCTAGTGAAGTTGCATTTCCAAATCTCCTCACATCTTGTCTATTGCCACCAGGAAAGGCGAGCTGCATGCTCCACAGAGGACTGAAGCAGCACATTGGGCATGTTGGTGAGCAGAGCCCACTCTTGCTGTTAGCACTGCCACCACACCACACCTCAGGTATGAACCACTACAACCATGGGAAATCGGTCACTCCACAGCAGGACTGCAGCTGGCCCTGAAAACATCCAGCCAGGAAGCTGGGGCAGGCTTTTGGAGCACTGGAGAGAAAAACATCAGTAAAGCACAGCAGCACTAGCAGAGCACAGGAGACGAGCCTGCCTTGGCAGGGAGGGCTGATCTGATAAGACAGTTTCCATCTCTGATTCCTTCAATCCAAGGAGATCCTGAGTGCACGACCAGACCTTCATTCCAAGATGTTGCATAATACAACGCCTGGCGCGAGATGCTGATTTTCAAAGATTTCTAATTTGAAGGAAATCCCTCAAAATCCCTCCCAGAATGTCAGAGGTAAACAGTTTGTTCAGGGCTTCTGCAGCTGAGGCGAACTGGCACAGAGCTACCGCGGAAATCCCTGGGCTGTGTCGCACAGCAGCAGCCAGGCCTCAGCAGATTAGCGCTGCTTCACACCACTGTGGTCCCTACCTAGGGAGAAATCAGCCCATGGCTTTGCCCAATGCAGAAAGATGCGTTTGAGCACTTGTTAGGACTCTTTTTCCACAGAAGTGAACCTTGGTAGCTTTAAAACTAAGATATTCTATTAGCCTTGCTCCTGAGGGACAGGGGGAATACACCGCAGGTTTTGATAGCCTGTACTTTTATCTATTATTAACACCCACACATCAGGTGAGAGCACCTACAGACCATACATAACTCAGAACAAAGTGCTCTGGGGGATAAAGCAAAGCTGATCGTTATTCCCAAGCACTTCCAGTCTTTGTGCTATTGATGCAGCTCTGCTTGCCTTACGTGTTCTCGCCACCAAATTCCTGAAAACATGATGTGCCTGACCTTGCATGCCGCCCTGGGAGTTTTGCCTAAATAAAGGTTCTGTCCTGTTGTGATTACTTTCTGCACAGGCAGCAGAATTACATGCAGCTGGGAGATGTGGCAAACAGCGAGCAGATACACTCTCCTCCTTGTTTAGATACAATTGTGGACAACACAGAGATTTCAAGCTTAATTAGCAACACCAAGGAAGCTGTTAGAGAGGCATTTCAAACGGCTTGCAGTTTAAGCTGATTAGAACTTTGTGAAAACAAAACAAAATTGTGTAGCAAATTGTTAGGCTAAAATTCAAGTCAAACTGAACCGCATCAAAGGAAATAAAGAAGTGACTATCGGCAAGAAGTGGGCTTTTTTCTTTTCTTTTGGTGGGGAATTTAATTTCATAGCCTTTAATAAACCCAATGTTCCAATCCAAGCTTGCCACTCTGGCAAGAAGCTTAACCAAAATAACATTGGAACTCAGAGCTGGCGGACCAAAGAGACTATAAATTGGTCAAATCCGGGCACAATACAAGAAAAAAAATCAAAAATTCCATTCAATTTTCCTGTTTTAGAATTTTGATGTAACTGACCATTGACATGGAAATGTTATCTTGACCTTAACTGCTAAAGCTGACTTGCGGAGGAAAAAATGACTGAGACTCTGACATCTCAGTGGTTATTTATAGTTCCCCTCACTCTCCTCTTTCTTGGTATTTTTACATTTGAAATGAGTTCTCGCCTGCCATGCGCTTCCTGAAGGACTGTTCGAGCAATGCAAGAATTTGTGACTTAAAAACCATCAAGAAAATGGAACTTCGTTGATTAAAATGGAAAACAAATTTCAGTTGGAAACTCTTGTCAGTAAATTAGCATCCAGCAAAGCTGGGCTTGCTTTGGTCACAGATTGAATGCTACAAGCCTCTTAACTGCAACCTGTTTAAAGCAGGCTTCTTCTGCTTCCTGTGCTCTCCAAGAGAGATTTCCTGGAGAAATAAAAAAAAGGGGGAAGACATGGCTACTGCTCAAGAGTCTGGGCTCTTCTAGAGTTTGTAAGGAGAAAAAAAAAAAGACAGAATCTTTCCCCTTCACTCCTTGAGAATAAAAGCACCCTCATCTCTCTAAGTCACAAGGAAAGGTACACTATCTATTTTCCTCTGCTTATTTCAAGTCACAGATAAGGGCATCTCTAAGCCACTTCTAATAGCTACTAAATAAATTAAATATTTCTCCTGGGGTGACTGTATGATACTGTGTATCAGCTGGATATCAGTTTAACAGCTCCCTCTTCTACCCAAATTGCTCAAACAAAGAGAATGCAAAGTTTCTCCTGAGGATCTCATACAAATCACAGGAGAAATTAATTTTTTCTAGAGGCAGGGACAGAACACTGGAAACTAGGGGTGTTTGGCTTCTGTCCTTGGTTTACCAGTGACTCAGAAAATATTTTCATTATTTTCTTCCTCTGTTCTAGGTATTATCTATGGAGTGGGTTTAGTCAGCTATTAGGAGGTGTGTGATGCTCTGACAGAAGTCACATCTCTATTGCAAACACCAAAGTAGGCACCTGGAGCTACCAAGAAATAAACACCTCCCCAAACTGAAACAAAATGAAAACCCAAGCAAGAACGTAATGAGATTTTGCACAGAATTTCATGGAGCTTCCACTGAAACACCTTTTGAGTGCAAGATAATGCTTTTTTTCAGTGTATACGTGCAAGTCGTGAAATACAGGTCATTGCAGCAGTTCAGCATAAAAATAGCTGCTTTTAATAGATAACGTAATCCAGCATAAAGCTTGGAAAAAAACTCCCCCAAAACTCTCACAGCACTTGGATGCTGCTGCTACCCGAACTGACAGTGAGAATATGATTTGCCCAAATCCGTGATATGTTTCCTAAAGAGTTGCCAAATACATTTATGTCCCTGATGTGAGGAAAATGTCTTGGAGCCTTTGGGGCAATGGAAGACTTATCTGTGCCTGAAACATGAGGGCTGAAAGCTTTGTGGGTGCTCTGAGGTCTTTCCAAAGGGAGAGGAAGAGGGAGTTTCTTATTTCTTGAAGAAAGCCTCCTGAGTGAAATGCCTATTTTTAAAGACTCTGAAAGAACACTGGAAACCCACAGACAATCAGCACTGGCCACTGTCAAGAATAACAGAAAACAAAATTTAGTGAGTCAGTGTAAGGCAAGAACTGTACTATACTCTTTCCCCTCTGCACTAAGACTAGAAATTTCATTTTTTTGGGGGGCAAGGATTTCTTCAGAGGTTTGTATTGAATTATTTCCTGGAGCAACACCCATTCTTCTATCTAGAGTCAGACTCCAACTGGAAATAAATCCAGGCTGCTGACTAAGTCCAGGGTCAAATATGTCACCTACCAGGTACTGGGATTATTTTTAGATGCAATGACATCCCTGTTCTTTTCATTCCATTGACCTGGATGTTTGATTCAGTTCCTGGTCTGGGAAAGCAAGTTTGAGCCACCTGCTGAGATAAGAGGGACAAAGAAGGAAGGGATACAAAACTAGAAAATTGAGATGGCTATGTAAGAAGAACCCAGACAAGGCATGGCACAGAAAAGAGAACTTCCCAAAGAGGTCAAGTGACATGTGAGAAAAGCGAAAGCTGGAGACTGATGTTCCACCCTGGGAACTCGTCCATCACCTTCCTTCCTCCACTGTGAGATAACCTCATCCACAAAGACAGAGATAGAGCAGATGATTTATACCAGTCCCTCTGCACCTCTTGCCCACCTCTGAGGACACTCCTGCTGGAACTCAGCTTCCTGTACAGCTGGGAGAGAAAGGATGGCACATTATTCCTTCTGACCTTACAAACAGACACCCACAGGATAGATCAGATCCTTCCTGGAATAAGTGAAAAGTAAAACAGAAGCTTTGGGCTACTCTATTATTCAAGATACTGCTGTGGGAAGTTGGGCAGAAGAGTCCTTGCAACACAATTTTCTGCAGAGTTGATCCAACCTCTTGGCAGTGTTCCTTTACTCTCAATCTAGAAAAATTAAGGCTCCCTGAAAAAAAAAAAAAAGCTTTTCCTATTTAGTACAGACAACATGGAGACTCGGATACGAAGATCTTGGATGGCAAAACCATTGGAATGCAAATAAGCTCAAGAGTTGCATCAAGAGCAGACAGGCATGTCTGAGTAGGTGGTAATTCTCTGGTGTCTGCAGGGTTAGTCAAGGATGTTCAGAGCAGGAAACATGCACTCTAAAGTAATTTCTTTCCCTTTCATTACCATGAGAAATTTTGGATTAATTTGGAATATGAAGGACACTGGTCTGAGCTGTCAGAAAGGTTTATGTCAGAGCAGAGCAGACCAAAAATCAAGCTGACAGTTGGCATTTCTTTACCAGGTCTTTTACATCACTTGAGGAGGCTGCCCTGGATGTTATTTCAAGTTGAAAAGCACAGCAACTGAATGCAGTGCTAGTCAACTGTCAGTCCTTAGTATTTACTAACCAGATTACTCCCAACTTTGTGAAAGCAACACCAAAGGCTTTCAGCCAAATACTAAAATTATAAAAAAGAAACAATAGTGAGAAAAATCCCAGCAAAATCCAAAGTGAGTGGAGCTGTTGAAGAGATTCACTTGGGCACACACATCAGCAGCACAACCTGCAGTGTCTTGTGACAGCGCTTAAGAATCAACAAGCGACACAGAGCAGCAATGGCAGGAGAAACCAACTTGTCCAACCTCACTGTTTTCCTAGTGACAAAGTTACATAAGAAATATGCATTTATATAAACACATTGCATGTATAATAGATGTTATATAACATGTCCATTCTCAGTTGATAGCATCCTCTCAGTGTATGGACTCTCAGGCTGAATATAGAGGAAAAAACAACATTATTGCAGGATCATTCTGATCTGTAACTGTTCCATTCCATTATGGGAATTTTCTTTCCATAACAGTGGAAAAGACCACGCTCCAGTGCTTCTCACAGTACTTTAAAGGTCTGAGATCACCTGCATCAATGGTTGTTTCCCAACGTAACTGCTGAATTTCTCATTTCCATCCTAATACAAGTTCCAACTTTCCTTTCTGAGGACCAGAAGTTGCCATTTCCCCAGCAAGAACATCTGAACACCCAAATTAATCTGATCCTCATGTTTTGCCAAGCAGCTCATGCAAAGTAAAACTGGACCACATCTTTCCATACACAGCTTCCAATTTAATGGACCTATGAAGAACAACAGAAGGAAGGGCCAGTCTTATCAAACTGTAACCATGGACCAGATCCAGGTGCAAGCAGACAAGACTGCCTGGTATTAGCACGTGGCTCATGTATCTGAGTGATGCAGCTAATGCAGGCCACAAGGACAAGTGCTGCTGGTCTCCCAATGGAAGGATCACATTTTGGTGCTGCACTGGTGGTGCAGAGTGGTCACTCCCCACATGCACTGCCACACCAGCTTCCAAAGAGGTCAGGGACAAGGACAGAGGGACAGGGAGGGGCAGTGAAGAGTGGGGAACAAAGAAGTTATCCAGGGCTTTCTGAGTCATCCTCTTTCTCAAAGTTTGCTGCTGGGGCAGCACAGTCCAGCTCTGCTCTACCTGCAAGTTTTCCTATGGAAAAGTTACGGTTGGCTCCTTCACATGCAGCATGAGTCCAGCAAGCATTGTCCTGCCAGTTCTGCAAGGGCAGCTACAGAGTCTTGCTGGAAATCTGGCCCCAGAGAGAAACAGCAGTGGAAAGCAGCCATTTCAGAAGCACATTATTAAGCCATCAGACCAGTAGCTACAGGATCCCCATGGAAAAGTTGATCCAGGCACTTTGTATAATTACTTGAGCCCTCCCAGTCATTTATTCTCCTTTGTGGTTGGCAAGGAAAGTCAATATCTTCTGGAGCTGCAAAGTCATAGGGCTTTTTAAGAAGCCAGGTTTGTAGGTGAAGACATTTCCCTTTGCAAAACCTTTGCTGGAGCACACACTGCTCAGCAGCAATCCAGGCTAATCCAGGGAGTTCAAATGAGCATGGCACACAGGCAAGTCTAAGCTTTCCATTTGCTTTACCTACATATGTTTTAACACTCACATTTTTAGATGAAGAGGCATAAAAATAGCTTAATTGTACATATTGCCTGCAGTACTGCTGGACTCCACCTGTGGGAAGGAACTGGAGTTTAAGTTTTATTAAAGTTTCACATGTTTCCAGGACGTTGCTAATTATCCTGAGTGTTTTATACAGTATTTCTGGCTCCAGGGTCTTTCTGCACTTTTCTGGAAGAAACTCAACACAAAAATATTTGAGCTGAGACCTGGAATGTGTGACTGAAAAAAAGGTATTCACTCCAGGGTTCATCTAACCCCACATATCCTTGTTCTTACCAGGCTTTGGAAAGTGCTTTGAGATCTGCTGGTAAGAAAATACTACTGGATACCAAAGGCTTGTCTTTGCCATTTAGTTCTCCTGCTTCCATGCACTTTAAGCTGCACTGTTTGCCTGACATTCCTGTGACTACAGCTGGCTGTAGAGTTGATCTTTACAGGGCTTAATGTATGAATTACATCACTTTGGGTATGACTCTCCTTTTAATGACCAAACTTTTAACAGTCACACACTGCAAATTGTCCCCAGGGGTAGGGTGTTCTATATTTTAGGGTGGTTAATTCAAACCACCTTTTCTTAAAGACATTTTGAGCCAGCAGCTTGAGTTGGGGTATGTTCAGCATCCTGCAAAATAACAAAGCAGCCCATATTCTCTGACAGAGAAGACAAACCACAAGATGGCTGGAAAGAAGGCAAATTTTTCAAAACAGCAGCTTTTACCTCTTCTGACCTAGATAGCTGACCACCCCAAGCACAACCTCCAAGTCCTTTTCTTGTGCTCCTTGAACAAAGGCAGACAAATCTCCAGTGGCCATAAATCATCATTCTTCAGTGGTATCAGCTGGAGTTACTGACATCTGGACCTGCTGTGGCAATGGTCTAAGAGGAGGAATGTGTTAGCTAGTGCCATGTACAGAACACAAGGATCTTGTCAGTATGCTATGTGCATGCTTCCCACGGTGCTTGGGCTCTCTGCTCGCTTTTGGGAACGTGACAAAAAGAAAACCAAACAAGGCACCACTCCTTCTCCCCCAAATCCACAGTTTGTGAGGTCCTTGGTGCTATACCAGCATTGTTTCTGTGCAGAATCCTTGGCAACCAACCCATTTCAGATTTTTAGCGCTTTACAGGTTTGACTAAATCGAGATTTCCATCGCCATGCCCAGCCCGAACACACCAAGAAACACAGACTTAGCACTTGCTCAGGCTCCCTTAGTTGGCTGTACAGAAAGCTCTGATCCTTCCTAAGGAAGGAACCTTGCTGGATGAACCTCCACCTGGAGATAAAGCTGGTGGGCCAGAAGATGGTTTTGTTCCTGAACAAATAGATGGCCTCACAGTTGGGTGTGTGAAACCAATTTTGTTCAAATGAGTCCAGGATGTTCATCAGTCCATACCTCTTCATTCCACTGCTCTGACATCTTACTAATCCACTAATTTTATCAGCAGGTTGTTTTTCTTTGTTATTAATAACAGACTGCAGATAAGCATCAAACACTATCAGACATAACAGCTCTGCAGTACCACACTAGATTTCTGTTTCAGTCACATGGTTTCTCCTGGAGGGACACTTGTACTCACCCCAAAGATGTGGTTGGGTGACAGATGTTTATCCCAGGTTACCATCACAGGGAGCCTTAAGCAGAAGCCATTAATAAGCTGTGTGATTTAATGACATTTCAGAGTTTGTACAATGTGTGGAAGTTACTCCACACATTTATTATGAAATAAAAACTTCACTGTACAAAATGTTTTCCAGAAAGACTTAAGAATTGCTTCAACAAGAGAAAAAAATACTTTACCTTATACAGTATAAATTGCTAATTATTCCACCAAACCGCTGGAAAGCAACAAGCTCACTCTGACTCTTTTGATGTAGATGATATGAAATATCTAAATGGTATTTTCAAAACTGCTGGTCAAGCCCATGTCTGCAGCAAGTTACACAGCTCAGAATCACCATGCAGAGATGATCCTGGGGCTAAAAGCATGGAGAGAGCTTGAAGACTGACTATTCCCCAAAAGACAAAACTGCAGTATAAAAGAAAGTGCAGTCCTAATGTTAGATCTTTCACAAATAGAACCAGGAGAAAAAGATGTGAAAGCTCCCTTGGGAAGCAAGTGGGAAGCATCTGCAACAGCTGATACAGAGTGAGGGGAACCTCTGAAACAAATCTGAGGTAGTTCTGTGCATCTGTAAATCCATTTCTGTAAGCTTCAACTTTATAAACCTTTTAAATTATTCAGTGTCTATTGGATGTTACAGTTAGTTGCTGTAATCTTAACACAGTTTGAATTAATGTTGATGATATTACATTAAGGTACTTGAAGTGGAGTACCAGGAGTGCCTTATGATGACTTCTGTCAATAATACACTGCTGCAAAGAAGAGAACATGTTCTCCCTTTGCTGTCCTTGCTAGCCTAGGAGATGGGAAGGTGCAGCAGAGAAATCCAGCCAGGAGAAGCTCCCAGCACCCCAAGACCACGGCCATCCAGTCAGCTAAGCCCTCTGAAGTCACTCCATGCAAATCTCAATTAACAAACAATTAACATCAATCCATTTCTCAGGAATGTATAAATAAGGCACAGTGAAGGAACTCAAGCAGAGCGAAAAATAGACACAAGGCAGTGAAGAATCCAGAAGAGAAGCCAGGGCTGTGAGATATGGACGCAGAACTGTGTTCAAATAGCTCAGCCTCTGCTACTTTAAGTTAATCATATTTCTTCCTTCCTTCCTCCTGCTTTAGGGTACCTGAAGTGTTTTGGCACATTTGAGGCCAGCAAGAAGACCTGTTGGATTCTGGATGTAGGAGCTAAGGAAGCATCAAGGGGAAGGACTGCCAGGCATCTGGAAGGACATAATGATACTCTAGGCAAGAGGAGGAAAAAGGCATTTCCCAGTTGGCTCCCAGAACCCTGACATTAGAGTACAAGAGGTAACTCAAGTGCCAGGAAAACATCTTGGGGGAATGTGGACAGAAAACTCAGTGCTGAATACAGCAGCCTAGCAATGCCACCCCAAATACCTGGTGTCACAGAGGGGCACAGGGTAGGTCACCTGCCCATCCATACTCTATATGGGGTACAAGCAGCACCACAGGGCCATTTTTCACACTAGGACCTCCTTTCTATGAGGCAGACCAAGAATTCCTTCTTTTGGCAGACTTGTGATGGACTCTTTATAATTTCCTCTTCCTTTCCAGCAGGTGCTGCCATTTGGCACACACAGCTGACACATCACCCACACATGCCCCTGAGCTTTGTAAATGCCATCTAGCAACATGTTAGCTCAGACATGCAAGATGAACTCAATTCAGAATGGAAGGAGAGTGACCACAGTAGAACCCCGTTTTTAAAATCTTTGGCAAGGATTTCAGAGGGGAAGGTAATCTCTACCCTATATTTTTATATGCCAGGATATTTTCTGTAATTACTTGTTCTTTAGATCCCATTCACTTCTTAAAACCAGATGTTTTTTCCACCAAAACCTGCTGAAAAAGAAATCTATTGCAGAAAGGGGCAGCTGCACCTTGCAGATATGCATAGCTGAAGATCTTTTATGTAAGACTCCCCCTGACTGTGTGGAGAGCTGTTAAGATGTCAGATCATGGTTTGTTGCTCTCAGGGAGGCTGCTGCAGCACTCAGTCAGAACAAGTTTACGTCTTGGAGGAATTAATTTGTCTGAATAATGTCATCCTGGTTAAACAAAATGTTAGGGAAAATATTGCAGCGTTCTGGTGCACCTCCCTGAACTGATGCCTATATATGGGGATTAGCCAGCGTGAAAGGGATCCTGCTGAGTCAAACTGGATTATAGCAGTATTATTTTATAGAGACAGTAGAAAAGAGGAGGGAGGAAGGAGCTAGGGAAACCTTGCAAAAACATCAGCTATTTGACATGTTAAAGCAAATAGCATAGATGTGAAAACGCTGCCTGCTTACACAAGTACATCAGAGCCAGGTCAGCTGACAGCAGTAACCCAAAAATAAGTTTTTATGCCTTTTAGCCCTTCAAGCAACCCAGCTCCCAGGAAGCAAGGTGGACTTCCATCCTTTCTTAGGCATCAGGAGGTGTGCTTGTGTTCTCATGGTGGCACCTTGGCAGCGGTGGTGATGGTCCTTACATGGGGAAGATGTCCTGGAGAGCCTTGCCAGGCCTTCCCAATTGCCCAAACAGCACATAAGGGGGCAAATGAGCTTGCAGACTCAGCACTCAGAGCCCTTGGGGAGCTGGTGCAGATGGCAGGAAGGGAAAACATGTAGGTTTTCAATAAAGTCCCTGAGTGCCTCTATTTATCATCACCAGACACTCACACAATCATTTATGTGGTGACTGTTCAATGCTGGCTGGAGACTCAGGGCTGGTGGCAATTCACAAACAGGACATGTCCTTGTACATCTTGTTTGCAGAGCTGGATCTGCAGTGTGTTCTTAGAACATGCCTGGAGGGCTGATGTCCTCTCTCTCTCTCTCTCCAGCAAACAGCTTGACCTTACAGTAATGGCATCAATTCTTCTGCCTGTCTTGCTCTGGCCCAGCAAATACTTACCTGTGCAAGTAAGAGATGCCCTAAACCAACCCCCTGCACCCTGCAGTGCAGGGACAGAAGACTGGGTGAATATCCTACAGCTGCAGTACATGAACAGTGCAGAGGAGCCCAGGGTGGGTGAGGAAGACCCCTCCACAATCATGTAATTAAGGGAATGACCCTATTTAAGCATACAAAACTGGCAAAACTCATGCAGAGGAAGAGGTGGCACATTTTAGGCCAGAAAGAGTTGTCACAATATGAGGCAAGGCTTGTGCCTCTCTTTGTAGTGCATCTATTCAGCAATGCTGGTCTTGGTGGATAAAAACCCCTGTGCCTGCTGCCCCTGGGAAGTGTCAGTCTAACTGAGTGTGGTGGATTGTGCTAAAAGCTGTGCTTTGCAACACTGAGCTGAAGAACGCTGTGGTAGCAGTGGAAAAACACTCCTCCATCCTCCACTGTCCCATGCCAGAATATCCACTGCAATGCTATGCTAGTCAGAGCTTACAAACACATGGTTTGAAGGAAAAATTCAAATGGACTTGAGTCATGGGAATATAAAAAAAATTCTCAAAAAACCAAATAGAACATATCAGTCATGTTGTAACTTAGAAAGCCAAAATTTCCTCCCAAAGACAGCAGTGAAACAGTTTCCAAGATTCCAGGACGCATCTCTGTCTGGAGCTAATAAAGACATGTTTTTAAACCCAAGTTTCAAGCCCAGCAAAATCCATTTCTGACAATAAGAACCCAGCCAGCCTCAGAAATCACACCATGCCTTCCTAACCCACCTTTTGCTCCCAGGTAACATTGTAGTCCAGCCAGCTCACCCCTCCAGCGCTGCCATACCCATTGTGGTGCCCACTGCACACCTCCCTTTTCCACCTCCTTTTTGCAGTCATCTGTATTAGCCATGTGTTTTTCCAAGTGGGAAGGTGGAGCAGGCTGGGAGACCATGGTGGGAAGACAAGTGCACTCCTGACCCCCATTATCCCAGGGAACACTTCCATCTCTGCCTTGACCCTCTCTGGCACATCCCAGGGGATTTTCTGCCTGCTGGCTTCAGCTGGAGCCACAACAAGAGCTCTTCCTGAGCAGTCTTTTCTGTTACATTTCCCCTCCATCTAAGAAAGGGAGGTTTTAGGACAGTTTTGCCCTCCATCTGAGGCAGTTTCAGAGTTTGAGTCCACTTATCTCCAGGGCCCATTTCCTAACCACTTAAAACCACCTGGCCTATTGCAACTCCACTATCTCTTCCTGGCTGTGTCAAAGAAAATGGTCAGAACTGCCTTTTCTGGTGGAGTCAGTCCTGAACGAGAGTGAATTAGAGCATGACTAAACAACCAGGCCATGTGGGAGCTATAGGTGGAAGAAAACCTACTTTCTAGGTACTCAGCTGCTGCTTGCCTTAAATACACCGAGCAAAGGTGACACCAGCACTGGGGTGATTGCAAGAGCTGTTGGTAGGGCTGGTTAAAATATCCTTCCCTAGGAGGTACCAGTAACTCTCCACCATCACTCCCAAGGCACATGCATGTCAGCCCAAGCACGTGGCTTGTAGCTAGATGAAGTTATCTGGGATGAATTCCACTACAAGCATCAGACCCATTTAACAGAAATCCCCTTGTGCTCCCTTAAAGAAATAGCAGTAAAAACCAAAGCAACCCCCCACACTCCCTGTGTGTAAACATCAGCAAAAACTAAGTAGTTTAATATATTTTGAAAAAGTAAAACCAGAGTAAATGCTTTGCCTCCAACACATCAGGAACATATTATTACCACATTGTCTTCAGTGATTATTCAAGCAATGCATTTAAATGTTCAGGGAGAAGAATGTTTGCTAAAATATTGTTATGTAACATGGGGAAAATGACTAATTCTGCCCTTGATCTTTTCCTATTTTGCTCCAAGTAAGAGTCATTAGAACTCATTCTCTGGTCGAAGCAGCAGCACGGCCGAATTCTGACCCAATTCCCCCAGTGGCTTTTACAGTGGGCTGATCCTATCCCAGGCAGCTGAGCTATTCCAGAATTACTGAGCATAACTGTCTTCTGAATCAATCCTCCAGGGCTGCACTTTTCCAAAGACAGGTGGAACAAACAACGCACATTTCTCCACGCTCCCTGCTGACGGAGGTCAGAGATCATTTACTTCCCGTTCCTCATGGCTTGTGAGGAGCCTGGAGCCTCACACACGAGCCAAGAGGGGCCAGCTCCATCCAGCAGTTGTGTGCATACTTCAGCAGCTGCTGATTCACACAGTGGGATTGCTACACGAATTCCTCTCCTGACAGATGCACAAGATGAAGACCTGTTCTGTGTACCCTTATTTTCAGCCCATTTGTATTCAACAGTATACATACAAGACAAACAGACCTGTCTGTTCTTACAGACACCTACGAAAAGCTGACATTTTTCTGTCCTAGTGGAAAAATAATAAAAAAACCCCAAGCAACAACTATAAAAAAAGAAAATCAGAGGTTGAAAAACTTTCAACAGCCTTTTTAAGGTTGTGACCCAATCCAACCTGTATTGGACTGAAACCTGTCCTGCATTTACAGAAAGAAGGAGACACTCGCTCTGGGGTGTGTTCACAGAAGGGCTGTAGTCACAGTGAGTAAGAAAAAACAATGTTCTTTAAAGCTCCAAAAGGCCCATGACTTCCCCTCCTAAATGAAAAATTTGCATAGGAAATGCCTGATCCTGCCACACTTTTGAGAATCAGCTTTTCACTAGTGGGAAGGAAAAAGAAAAAAATGAAAAATTGTTCTTGGGGTTTCCTTTCAGAGCTTTTAGATTTTAGCCTTCAAAACATGTGATTTAAGATTTTCATTTTGGGGGATAACTGGGGTGAAGACAGAAGTCCTCAATGATCTTCAGCTGAAATTAATTTCTTGGGCAACTTTCTCCCTAAGTTACTGGAGAGGCAGGGATGGGTTTTAGCTCTCACAGGGCTGTGTTGCCCCATCAGGTGAAATATCACAGCTCAGGTATCTTCAATCCTCATCAGGCTGGGATTGTGTTTTTATCCTTCCTATAACCTCCAGCTAGGAGCATAATACTATGCATTAGATTAGATAGGCTGGACAAGTCTACATCTTGCTTAGCTTGGAGTTAAGAGGGAGAAAATTTATTGAAGTCAAGTATTTGGGATTTATCCAGATATTTCCACAGCCAGAATCCAGCACCTTGGGGGCAGCCCTATAACATTCTCTCCCTTTTCCTAAGATTGAGGTTCAAAGGCACTCATGAAGTTCTGTCACTGCATTAACCCATTCCAGTGAGATTTACCCAGTCTGCCACAGAGATCCTAATTGTCACCCACTGGACACCTCTTACAACACTTCTGTTATTTTTAATTAACCACATCCAAAATAAAATTACCAGTTCAGTCCTCATTGAGTCTGACTTGAATCCATGTCCCCTCAGTAACACCAAGGGCTGCTCTAAGTGGAGGAAAATCAGCCAGCTAAGGGACAGTGAGGCAGAAAGCCCCTGACCATACCAGGAAGTTCTGGAAGGCAAACAAGGCTGCTTCTCCAGCTAGAGCACCAGGACTTATTTCAGGTGCTCTAGGCAAGAGAAGATAAAGGGACAAGCAAATTTCCTGCTGTGATGGGGCATTTGCAATGCAGTCCCTATAACTGCATCTCATTCCTAGCAGTACCAGTCTACACAGTGCTGGGTTATTATGTAGTGTCTTGGACTGCTTGGAGGTAATAAGCATTCACCGAAAATGGACTGCTATTAGCCACTGGCAAAAGCTGATTATAATAGTGCCAGCACTGGAATATGTTTTCCACCCATTTACAAGAGGAGTAAAATAACAGGAGAGAAAAAAAAAAAGATCACATTTGCCAGTGTTTGGAGCGTAGTGTGCTCTACATACAATTATCGAGAGAATGACAGGAAATTGACCCATTTACTCAGAAAAGTTCCTATCGTGTTCTGCACTATTTCATTTCATGCCCATTTGAGAACAAGTCATTTCTCTTCAGGGCAGAAGATAAATTGTCAGCTCGTACACACATCTCTTCCCATTGCCAGGCACAAAAATATCACAAAGAAACATTTTCCTGCCCTCTGCTTAATTTTCTTCTTCTTCTTCATCTTCTCTAATAAATGCTGCTAACTATAAAAGTCAACAGACTGTAAATAAACTCAATTCTATTCCTACCTTACCTTATGATTGATTTTTGGACATAATGCATTCCACCCACAAGGTCTCTTGTCTGATTCAACCGCTTTTCTCAGCACCAGAGAAAAATCAGATAACCTCGGTGGAATAGATTCATGAAAAAACAGAAACATTTGGCAACAACAGTTTTCCTAATGGCACGTTGCAATGCAGGCTACAGAGAGCACACCAGCTCTGTGTCAGCGTGGGGAGAGCTCTGGGCATTTAGGCAGAGGGGCTGCCAGAGGGCCACTGCAGAAACAGCAGCATGAAGAGCTCCTTGGGTTATGTATGCACACCTTGGGCAGGGCGTGGGGAAGCCCCAGGCAGCTCCCCAGCTCTGCCCTCGCACTTACCCTGCCCACTGGAGCCAACCACTTCTCCTCTCACTCTGAACGTGCTTGACAGAGGGCAACAGAGCTACTGGAGCACCATCATGGACAGGGAATTTACACAAAAAGGACCTAGAGCCCTGAGGACAGCAAGGTCCAAGGGGAGAGGCAGCATGTGCATGTAAGAAGAAAAAGGGACGTTATGGAAATGTCTCTATCTACATCCTAAGCTCAGGTTTCTAGAGAACTGAATGTGCTGTCCCTGCTCCATTCAAGTGGCAGTGCTCAGCTCTGGTTAATATCAAGGACACCAATCAGCAGAGAATTCAACAGCATCCCTGATGGACGTGCCAGCAGTCGGGGTCTGCAAGAACCAGGTGTCTCCTGTGCTGTACAGCTGGAGAACTGCTAATGCAAGGATGAGCCTTGGGTACAGAGGAGCCAACGTGGCAGTAATTTTGTACTGCCCAGCTCCTGTCAGGTCCATCAAACACCATTCTAGTCCACAGCTGGTTTCTTTGTTCCCTCACACCAGTTTCTTGAGGTTTAAATTACAGCAGCTCCACAAACTCCCAGTTCACACAACTTTTCCTGCAGCTGGCACGTTGGCCAGCACACCCCAGCTTATCCACCAGCCTCTGCTCTGCAAGCTGCAACTTCTTTCACATGTCCATAGTGCACACAGTGCTGAACACACTGTTCATTTGCTCTGGAACTTTATATTCAACCTGATCACTCAACACTGTTCTTTCCCAGTAGCTTCCCTGTGCTCTTCCATCCTGGAGCATCATTTCTAGGAGTGAACATTAGCAATCATTTGGATTCAGGAAATGAGATGGGGAAGGGAGCTCAGAGCCAGAACCAGCCTCAGTAGTTGCAGCACTCTAATCCTTTACTGAGCACAGCAAAACTCATGTTTTGCACAGAAACCAGTCATGGAAAGTGTTATTCTGGTTTTGACTATGATGGAGATATGGGATGGAATAAGCAGAATAACAGCTTGGGAAGTGCAAAGGAAAGAAGAGCCTTTCTTCACAAACAAGCAAAATATTCAAGGTTCTACTAATTCACATCTGGACTACTTCCTCTATCTCTACAAACCTGTTCCCAGGTAGTAAAAGAGATTAACAGAGAAACAAAAGGAGGAATTTCCAGGTCAAGAATCATATGGAAATTATAGTCAAAACCAAATTGTTTGGATCTGGTCTTTGTCCCAGGGAAAAGCTGTTTGCTCCTATTTAGTACAGAGTCCAGCTGCCTCTGAAACCCAGAGTCTGCACATGCCTACAGGGAATGTGAAAAAGAGGGAGAGAGAAATAAAACAGCTCCCTGCCTCACAGTGAGAGGGTTTTGTTCCTTTCTGGCCAACAGTATGGACACCTAGACATGTGCAAGAGAACAGCAGAGATCATTACCTGCTGAGGAACAGGACTGCTGTTCCCCTCTGTGAGGGCAAACAGATTCACTCAACTCCCTAGGAAAAACAGTGGAAGCATTAAGAGACACTTTTACCTTCCTGTCTTCAGCTGAGGAAAGAATTTCCTGTAGCTAATTACACATTTTAGCACCAAGGTAGTGATTGTCCTCTAACTGCAAACATCTGCCTCCAGCCTGGGGGAGAGTCCAGCTCTGACCACAGCGCCCTGGGCACTGGCACCAGGTGGCTGCAGGACAGGATGGGGGTCCCTCACCCCCTGCCCTGTAGAGTACACACAGTCATGGGAACACAACCATTTCTGAAATGGGATCCAGCACTGGAGGTGCCAGCTCCTGACTGTGTGCAGCCTCCTGCTATGTGCCACCCCCATCCAGTCCTCCTCCCAGCTGCCCACCCTGCCTGATCAAAGCCCACAGCAGCCTTTGGGTCTCTTAGCTACCAGGAGCTGAACTCTTCCCTTAAGGTCAGATTTGAAGCCCACCAATCCACATATCTGTGGCAATTTTTCCACTGATGGGATATAGCTCCAGTTTTTAATCAGGTAATTGCTTATCCACAGACCAGGCTTGCTGGGCTCACTCTTGGTCCCTTAGAAGATAACCAAATTCTTCCTAACACTGAGAAAAACGAGACAGGGCTCTTCAAATGCCCCACTCCTTCACCTTGCTTCCTATTCATTTGTTTATAAATGTTGAAACATGAGGTTCATACTGAGGCCATAGCCCTGAAGTTCTGTTGATTGCCACCCAAGGGTGAGACCAGGGATGTGACCCATCCATTATCTGTGCAGGAGCAAACTCCCTTGCACATGAGGAAATTTGCCTCCAACTCCTAACCTTGCTTCATGCATAAATGCTAACCTTCTCTCAATGTGAAAAAAGAAGGAAGAAAGAAAACAAATATCCTCCTCTGCCAACACATACATGTGAACACATGCATAAATACTTAGGAAAGATTGAAGAATCTGTAGACGGAGGGGTTAGTGCCAGATTTTAAAATTATTAAACATTATGTACAAAGAAAACATAATGAGCTCCTACGGGATGTAGAAAAAATTACCCATGAATGAGAGGAAAATGGATAACCACTCCTGGGTTTGCCACTGGTGAATTATTTAATAAGCACTCCCCAGCAGATGGAATATATTTATCCACCCCATCGGAGCACACTTTGCAATTTATTTACACTGCTTTAAAATATGATTATTTATTTAAAAAATAAACAAGGTATCCACATGGGAAAAGGGAAGGAAACAAGCTTAGAGGGGGGAAAAGTATGTTTTGAGCTTTTCAGTTAATTTTAGGGAATTTCCACTAAAATTCACTTGAATCTTCCATACTTCTATTTAAAAAAAAACAGAAATTGAAAATTCTTTTGATCAAGCCAGTCTAGATTCTTCACACACTCAAGAGGATCACTGTGAGATGAGGTCTGTGTCTCATGTCTTTCATTAGCCACATTGTCTTGGGCACCACAAATTGGATTCAGCTCCTAACAATTTCAAAGGAAACATTCAGATTGGGATCATTGGGAGCAGGCCCATAACTCAGACTAATTTGTTGTATGGGATCCAGTCCCTTATCTGAACTAGAGTGACTCTAACCCATAGCTCAAACAGTGGCCTTGCCATTTAATGAGCTACTTATTCTAAAATGCAAAGGGTGTCATTTAGCAACGTTTGAAAATGCAAAAGGTACCCTTCAGTGCTGTATAAGTGCATAAGTGTACTGCCTGCTCCCAAAATTAAAATAGCAGTTGTGAGCAAAAGGCTCTGCCCACTCAACAGCAAAGTGTGCTACTGATGACTGAAGACTGATTTGGACAAACCTGAGGGAAAGTCCCTGAGAGGAAGGAGTACCTTTCCCAGGCAACTGCCAAATCATTTCAGACTGAATTCAGGCTTCCAGATTCTTCCTGTTCAAGTGTGTGTGTATGTACAGGTACACATTAGCCATGGAGAGCTGCACAGAAACTCTATTGCCCAGCTGGGCACAGATGTTTTTAGGAGCCAGAAGTCATCTGGGAGACAGGAGGTGAAAAGAAACCCCAAAGTGTAACATAAGCCTTCATACTTTGCCCAAGGAAAACAAAAAAACCCAACCCCAAGCCCTAAACCACTGTTCCCTCACCAAAGAAAAAACTAGTTGCTGTTGGTGAAACCTCTTCTTAAGTTTTTGAATAATCCATTCTGATTTTCTTTAAAACCAGTGAAGTTTATTTATATGTCTCAAATGTGGAGTCCCATGGTGAAACCATCAATGGTTACTGGAGACATAACACTTTCTAAAGTGACTAAAGAATAAGATGACTTATTATTAGTAAGAGTTTAAGTCTCATTTTCAAGAGCAGGTTAGCAAACCAAAAGCAGCCAATTCCTCAGTCATTTATGTGCTTTTGAAAAAGTTTCTCCAAGTCCTGAAGAGATTTTCTCTCTCACACCTTGCTTCCCCTCCCCAGACCAAGAAAATCTGCAACTAATATGAATCAAGAATAGATATTTAGTAGAAGAATTCACCTTAAAAAAGTAGAAATCTGATAGATTAAAATCCTGCTGCAGGCATAGATTTCAATGCTGTACTAGCTAGCTAGTTCAGCAAAAGGGCTGCTCTATAAATAATGCAGGATAGTGAATGCTACACATCTTTAAAGTTAAAATGGACTACTAGGATACTCCTACTTAGTTTAGATTGAGGAGAGCAAATCAATGTGTCCTCCTTACTAGGAAAAGGCTCAAACATAAGCAAATCCTCTCTTGAACTGGGAGTGCTGCACTTTCAGAAAAAAATCCAAACTGACCTCTACAATCTCAACATCTTGGAAGAGTAAAAGTTCACTGTATATTATTTCTGGAAAGAGAGAGATCAGATTTCAGAAATTACTTCCACCACAACAATCTAACACATGAAGACAGCACAGATGTGCATGTCTCTGGTGGGATGTGGACAATAGAGACAAGGGAGCAAAGTCCTCCCTACATCCTCCTGAGAAGGAAAGATGGAAATGTCAAACACCTTGAGTGGAGTTATGCACTCGGTTATTTTAAAGACAGAAAGGATTAAATGCATCTACATGAAGGAAAGAAAAAGTGTTTAAACAACAATAAAAAAAAGATTTAGTGACATTAATAAAGAACTCCCTTAAACCAGCATGTCACCATTAATGTAATTAATAGGGCATGCAAGACATTTCAGTAGAAAGTGAGCAGTGCTTGCATTAGAGCCTTTTAAGTTTTCACATGACCTCAAGACAGACTACGGCATTCCTGTGCAAAAGTACCCTCTAAAAAAGAGATGGGGGCATTCAAGTCTATAAAAGAGAGATTTTAAAATTTAAATGATATGGTCTAAGTCTAAAATGCAAAGGTTAAGGGAATATTAGAAGGGCAATAATTCTATCTGATTAAACTTTTATCCAAAGTGACAATAAAATGTTCAAAATGAATTAAGGATTTTATTAACAGATGCAGAGGCTCTATAAAAAGAGTTTGAAATCTAAGTACCAGAGAGGAGAGGTTTAATTTTTTTTTTGTCTGGATGGAGGTGATATTACTATAAAACTTTAATCTTATTGCCATGCCACAGTAAAAGTAAAACTGTCAGAGGTAATAGAACAAATCAGGATTGCTTTCTCTCCCCACTCTGCAGTGCAAGGGCCTCTTTCCAGAATATAAGAATATGCACGTTCTGTGTGTGGCACTGATCCTGCAAGTGACAGACACATGTGGACAGGTTATGGGCTGATGATCTACCTGGGCTTCTGCTGGTTGCAACACTCCCAAGGTGGTGGTTTGTGCAGGCAAATTATATGGACCATTTCAAATGAGTACTGAGCAAAAATTGGTGCTATGCCACCAGGGACTCTTCAGAACATTTCAGTCTTTCCAAAATGGAATTCAATCTTTCACGACAGTTTTATACATTTTACTTGTTTATTAGTACCTATATGTAGTAAGAGGATATCACCAATTTCCTTGAACAAAGGCATTTCACTACTTTAGAATGATCAAGTTTAAGCCAGATGTAAATCTGTGGAACAGGGTAAAAAACAAGACTTCTGTGAAAATTTTTAATAAATGCTAGATATGATTTAGCTCAGCTCCATCAGGGCATTTAGCAGCCATGATTTCGGCCATCGCTAATTTTTCCTTCTGTTTTGCTGCTACTGGATTCTGGCAACTTGGTTGCCTTGGTGATGGCTGCAGTGCCTGTGGCAGATGCACTGGAAGACATCCTGCGAAGTGGTTTGGCTTTTCTGGGAACTCTTGAGCCCTCTGCATGTTGGCAGGAACGCTGTGATGGCCACCTGTGCCTGTTCCACCACCCACTGAGCTGCAGTGTCAGCACTGGGCACAGCCTGGCCCCCAGCCTGCCCTGCCACACCTTCCACAGGAGCAGCCAGGGCTCAACCTCTCTCAGCCCCACAGAGCCCCACCCTGTGCTACAGCTGCCCCCATGCCCTGCTGAGGAGCCCAAAAGGCACCAAAAGGGATTCCCACATCCTCCGCTGGCCCTGCAGCACCCATGAAAAAAGCACAGCTCCTCAGAGGAGCAACCGACTGCAAATTGCCGGGGAGACTAGGATGTCAAACAAATATTTTTCTTTTCACAACAGAACATAAATATTTGGCAGCACATTTAATTTTAAAAGTCTAGGAGTTACTCAAAGAGATTGGCGAATGTTGCTACGATGTTCATTTGCTTCCTAAAATATGACCAGTCACAGATGGCTTGCTGTAGGAAATATTAAATAAATTTTTTAAAGTGTTGTCTGGCTTGAACACAGATTGCATTTACACAGATACCTTTGTTGGTGGAATGCCAAGATGGTGTATTGGTTCAAACACGACCTTAAACAAAAAATTACCTTGTCAGGAGCTAATGGAATATTCATACTTAAAATCTCAATCCCTGATAACATCTGAGAATTAATTTACATTTCAACACTGTTATTTTTCACCCCTCTTGCTGTATTTCCCTTCACAAACAAGAGAAAATATCTGGGTTTGGTCAGTAGCAACTTTTAGGTTTTGGGCACAATAATAACCATTACTTTTTACATCTTTGATGTAGTTTGAAAAAACACCTACATAACAAACATTAAGTAACAGGATATTCTGGAAGTCCACTCAGAGTCAAACAGCAAGGATGTAAATACAATGAGCAGCAGCACTAAACACAGTAGCTTGACTTCAGCAAGAAAATAAAAATCAAAACAATACAAAGACTTTTTTCAATGGCCAGCATCTGCAGGAGCACATTCCTACAGTGACTAAAGACTATCAAATCTGTGCTTTATAACCTCAGACCAAAGAGGTCACAAAGATTCTTGGTTTATTTCTTCACATAAAGCTCCATTTTAACAAGAACAAAAGCCTTTGGAACATGGGCATGTAACACAAAAACTGCCACCAGTTTCTAACTGCCTGCACATCCTGCACTGCCCCGGAGAGCTGCGAGGTAAGTCTGCTTTGACAGCTACAGCATCAGGTTGGTGTGGAAACCCTGCATGGTGCTTCTGTGTCAAATGTTTGTCAGAAACAGCAGCCAGGGAAGAGCAGGGACAAGGCTGAGCAGATCTCAGCACTCATTTTAAGCAATGCAGATGCCCCAGGAGTTCCACACTCATGGATGTGTGTGGTGCCACCCCTGCCTAAGCCCCACAGAGCCCTCGCAGAGATGGGTGCGCACCACGGGACCACAGATCTCACTGACCACATCAACCACCGTGCTCTCTCCTCCTCTGAAGGCTGCTACCTCCCAGTGCACAGTAATCTCTTGTCCCCAGCAAATGCCACAGAATCAGAATTGAACTATAATCTGGTTTTCCTTCTGCCCAAAATACCCCAGTGGATGATTTATCTCTTCTGTCAATATTGTATTTGGCCCACATCTTTGTAATCAACGCAGATGAGATGAAACAGCAGTCTTACAACTTGCTTTGTCCCCACATCAGTACCACACATTCTCCATACTCTTAGAATCAATAAACTTTTTCTCCTGTTACCATTTCCATTTGTTGCACTTTCCCTACACTGGCATGCTTTTGCTTTTTTCTAACCAGAAATCTTCCAAGCCCATTGGGGTTTTTGTGTGCGTGACAGCAAGTTAAACAGTTTCCCCCACTGCAAACAAACATCACATGCACACAAATCATGTCCTGGAGTGAAGAGCAGAGGCAGACACTAGAGGGAGGATCGACTCACAGACAGAGCTTTCGCCAGAGCAAATTCCTTGGAGTGTGGCTTCACCAAGGAGACGGCTCAAGTGGCATGCTGCAAGAGCCTGCTGGCCTCCCTGGCACTCAGGCTTGCAAATCACTGTCTGGACTGAAGGAAGAGGGCATCTGGAATTGAGAGCGAGCAAGACAAGATTTTGCTCTCTGTGAGGCTGCTCAGGGGAAACCATACCTGCTAAATCCAAACACAGCCATTCCAGGACAGACTCGGCTCTGTTACCCCCAGGTACTGCAGTATGCTTTTCCAGCAGCTCTGCACAGGGGCACAGGTAAAAATAACCAATACTTAATGGTTTGTTTACTTCAGTGAGTTCTGATTTTTTTATGTCTGGACACTGCAGCGCTTTGACATCACTGCATTAGAAAGGACAGAGCTCCATAATACATGGATCTGATGGAAACACACATCTAAATTACAGACCCAATTTCAAATAAATCACAGCCTTTCTAGAGTAATTGTCTTCAGCAGTTTGAATTGACAAATAACTATGCAGGGTTACAAGCAAGCAGTAGGACTACATGGAAAGGAACACTGTCATGGTACCTCCCACCCTCCTGGGTTTTCCAAGAGCCCTCACTCAGCTTCTAGATGCTTGTTCATATTCATGTCCAGTCTCTAAACAGGAGTGATTAGAAGAGGGGAAGAAAAGAAAGGTATCTCCTTCACCTCAAGATCCCGGCAGGCTGAACTGCAAATAGGTAGAAAATTGGGGCGTAGAAAACCTGAGCTGTACAGTGCAGGATGTGTTTGTGGTCCTGGACAGGTCATTCAAGCTCAGAACTGGAACAAGTAAGGCTAGAAAACATCCCTAGGTCTGCCCATACCTAGATCTTAACTATTCTTAAGAGATCTTTGTCCCACCTGTCCTTGAAGGTTTCCAGCAATGGAGATCCATGATCTAAACAAACTGCATTTAAACTTCTCAGGGTCAGATCTCCACCTGCAATATGGAGGCAATGCTGTTGCCTTTCCCACAGACTTGCTGTTTACCAAGAAGGTTTTTGGAGGCAGAGACTTTCATTCACTGACACACCACGATGAGAGTTTATTACAGTTTATACAGCATCTCCAGATGCTGCTTGGGCAGCAAAGAGTGAAAGCAGCAAGTCATTCATGGAGGAGGTGCTGAAGTACAGTTGAAAGAAAAGAGATGAACGCTGTAAACACTGGATGTAACTTGCCAATACCCATCTACACTTGACTGCAAATGAGGAAGATAGTACAAAGATGTTATTCTTTCCTTACAAGCCGTTTCTGCTAACTTGCAAAGGCAGCAAGTGTTGGGATATGTTCTATAGGGAAAGCTCAACACACAATTAAAATCCATTGCTAAATGACTTCGCCATCCCCTCTACTACAGCATGATCCATAAGTGGATCTATAGCCAGGAGCCATAAAATCCCATTAGTCCTGCAGAAAGGGAGACTATTTTCTTCCAAAGAATACACAGTTGGTCAGTGGAATTCACCCCGTGAGGCGAGAAATTCACTGAATGGCAGCAGCTGGTCCTTCACAGTATCATCTTTTCAGTCACTAAGAACTCTCCATTTCCCATGGTATAGTTTTTCTAGATTATACATGTCAAATCAATGCTTAGTTCATATAATCAAAATATGAAAAATGCCTCTAATTATAAAAGCACAAGGCAGAGACAAGACTACAATTCAAGTTTTTATGGCTGCCAACACACACAGGAAGGAAGATCTGGATTCTAGCAAGCCATCACAAAAGTCTCAAGCAAGCCCAGGTGTGGAGGAGGAGCTGTCACTGAATGTGGATGCATTTTTAAATAGGGGCCATGAAAGGGAATGAAAAGTGATCCATACCTAACAAAACTTTGCACCACCAAGACATCAGTGAATAGTTAATTAGCACTTCATGCACAATCCCCTGACACAAATGTATATATTAAAATGTTGTCCAGCACTATGGTACTTTTCCAAAAATATCCCCCTCGCAACACTGTTCTCATTGATAGCATCAAGTTGCTTTACCTCCACAATCCATAGCTGGTCTTTCTCTAAAGCAACACTCTAGTCATCTTTCTGGAAAGTCAATTACACCAAGGTATATTGGTATCAGAAACCATCACCAAGGTGAGCCCAGTGCAATTCTTGGCAGGGCTCACTCTCATGTCTTCCAAGAACACTATGAATTTTCCCTCTTACAGGCTTGATTTGCAGACTTCTTGTCCTGTCCTTGTTGGACAGCAAGATGAATTGGCCCTGTCTTCTTTAATATGAGCCTCTGGGTCTCTACAGAGGAGTCCCTATAAAGCATTACCTCATCATCTCATGGTACACTTTCTCTCCTTTCTTTATCATTCCAGTTTAGAAAGGAGGTTACTGACCTCTGCTGACTCCCCCACCCACCCACCCCTGCAAAGGAACCTTTTCCCCTGCCTCATGACAAACTAAGAGGCATGACCCATCCCCTGTAACAGCTGGTAGGCTGCTGAAAAAACAGATGCAGTCTTCCAGAGGGTCAGCTAAGTTCAGCTGTCCCAGTTCTGACAGAAGCTGCTTCATCGACATATTCTCTCACATGTTTTTGTACCTCCTAGACTTGGACTCCTGGAAGCTCCAGGTGCAGCTTATGCAATAGCATCCCATCCTCCTCCATCTATGTCCTGACTGCACAAGAACATTTACCACTCAAAGTAGTAGAGTTGAGCTTATGGCCACCACTCCTCCTCCACCTTCCATCTCTATTTTTTGTATCAGCTGTTGCTAGGTGGTATCAATAGAAAGGGCTGTTACACTCTTAAGGGATTTACAAATTTTTCACTTTTACAAATGATCAGTTTCCTAGATGTAACAGATTTCCCTTGCCATGATGTTTTTCCCAAGCAATTACCAACTGGGTGCAGACCAGCAAAATCATCAATGCTAATAATCGGCAGGAATAAAACACACCTGTGCGTGAGCCAAAACTCTGGATCTGTTTTGTGGCTGCTACACCCATGGACCACTTCTGCTGAGGGTAAGAAACAGCCAGGGCTGAGCCTGCTGTTGCCTGGCACAGCCCAGCTCCATCTCTGTGCTAAGGGAGCTGAGCCTTAATGCTTTTCGATCCGCGGGTCACAGGTTCAGCTCCCTGCTGCCGATGACTCACACAGGAGCCCGAACTAAAACTAGCAACACCAGCTTTTTTCTAGGAGAACACTGAAGAGCAGCATTGATCTCAATGAAATATTTCGAGGGCAGAAAAATTCCACCACGCAAAGAGTGCGTGACTTCTCTTTAGTTTATTTTATATTTTTGTTCCAGTTGTCATTTTGAATTCAAACTCTTTGGAAAGCAGGCATAATAGTCTTAATGATCCCATTGAGCAGTTTAAATTCAAATTGTGGAGCACTTGCAATACCATGCTGGCAGCACTTTCCATAAATTACTCTCAAATTCAATACGTTGCTTGACAAAAACAAGAATAAAGGGCTTTTTACTTTAAAAAGAAGAAAACTTGTATCATAAAAAAAAAAATCTTTAAATTATAGTTTCTCTTTTCTGGTCCAATTTAAATTGTTACATAGTTGCTAAATTAGTGCTGTAATCCCTGCTTACAAATTGCGGAATTATTTTTAAAAATAGATGTAGTTTTACTGCAGGGAACAACCTTACACTTTAAACCATATGTGCTGCAGGAAGCTGCTCTTGCACAGCTTTCAACCAGCCACACTCACGTGCACACAGGGTGAAGTTTACAATACCAGTCACACTGAAGCCAATAACAGTCTCACCAGAGATTTCAATGAGCACAAATTGAGTTAACACTGAGATTTTAGAATGATTAGCAAATTTAAGCTTTCCCAGGATGCTCCATGGCACCAGTAGGCTCTAGTTTTACCATTTCTTAAAGCATCAGCATTTCTCTCATGTTCTGTTCTGAACTATCTTCTCCTATTGAACTACAGCCACTGATAGGCCAGGAAGTCAGATGATTTTAAGAAAAAAAACCTCTCTAAGATACACTTTTTTCTGCTCACAAAACAATTAATTGGGGGGGGGGGGGGGGAAGGGGGAGCACTATGATCCCAAGTTCAAAGCTGGGGAACAGCAATAATCAGGGCATGACTTCCCTGCATAATTCTTCCTCCTTTGAGCCCTTCCACAGCTTTAGTGCCATGGAAAGATGAACTTCACCTGCAAAAAATCCTTGTAAGTGATCTTTGGAGATGGATTTAAGATATTGTCCTCAATATCTCACAGTGCTCAGCAGTAATAGGAAACCTTGATCCCTGGGTCTCCCCAGGGCTCTGCAGAGACCCACCATCTCCCCTGCTCCAGCTTGACAGACATGAGAGTTTCAATCATTCATCATTTCTAGCCTGCCAGTTCTCTGAAGTCTTTCATCTGACCCTGGATATTTCTGCTTTCTTGTACCCTTCCCAGTCCTAACATGGTTCTCTCCTCAGATGGGTCACACTGACTTGGACAAAACAGAAGAAACCCTCAGAGGCCAGGACCATCTGCAAGATCTTGCTGCTTTCTGCATTATCTGCAGGAGCTCAGCCCCTCCCAGCCCTCACCTCAGAGTGCACATCTCCAGCTGCCAACCACCAGACTGCCAGGAGAAGGGAGAAAGAATGGAGAGAGAAAATTTCCACGTCCTGGAGAAAGTTATCTGGACATCAAAGAACACCCCATTCACAAAACAGCAGCATCACTCTTGCCAGACTGGTGTGTCTGGTTAACCTTGTGTTCAGTCCTTACGATAACACGGCATTTGGACAGCGGACAGCTGGCACTGCTCACTCATCTTGCTCTTCAGCCTTTTATAACAACAGTTCCACTGATATTACTCTTAGCCTTTTCCCTGCTCTGAGCCCAGTGTTAAAATCTCTTCAACTACTTAGAGGAAGCAAACCAAATGTTCTTTTGTCAGTAATTTGCCCTGTAAGGGAGGGGAAAAATATGCTGATAACATACTGCAGACACAGCGTTTGTCACGTGCACGGCGCTGCACTGGTTACACTGGAAACCCTATCATGGTATTTCAGATGTTAACTTGACTGTCATAATGACTGGGAAACATCTGTCTCCTATTAACACTTTAGTTTTTACAGTTGCTTTTAGTTCAGCAGAGTGTCTTAATGGAGAAGACTGGTACTCTTTTAGAAATAACATCAATAATGAAAGAATCCTTGGATGCAGAGCAAAACCAGCAAACACATTGGCAACAGAACTCACTGCACTCAGAAGATCTAACAGGAAATGATAGTGGATGAGCTTTTGGGTGGGAGGATTTTTGTGTGAAAGAAATTAATTCTGGTACTCAAATTCCCATTAAGAAAAATATTTCTTTTCAAACAGGTGATTGATTTCCTTAGATGTTAATTCAGACTTTTGGGGAATTTCATCTTAATTGGATCACTGATAAATAAAACCAGAAACAAAAACAACAAAGAAAACTCTTTCTGCAGGCTATTTAGGCTTGGTACTGACTAACCAGTAATTAAATACAGCTCTTCACAGTAATCTTAATTATGGCTTCACTACACCACAACTAAGAAGAGTCACACAACAAACTGAGAAGATTAGCCAATTCTAATTGTTGAAAAACATTTATTTTTGTTTTTGTGCATAGTTTTTGTGTGCATAAGACCACAAGTCACACCAGTGAATTATTAAAAAATAATCAAAGACTTCAAGAATTTATATATCACAACTAGGCAAGTGTTAGTTTATTTTCTTTATATAAATGAAGCCTCTACGGCTTGCATAAGAGGTCAAGAGTTTTTGACTTAGGAAAATAGGAATGTGTGCTAGGAATCAGTGTGAATTAGGTAGACTAGAAACAAGTTTCACTGAATTACTCACACTTACACCAGCTGAGAACTCTGTTTTCTCAGCTGGCCACTGCCATGAATTAGCTGTGGAGTTCTGGGCCAGCCACCACTGCTGCACCTTCCATGGGAATTCAGGTCCAGAGGAATCTGAGTCAAGGTACTTCAGTCCCAGTGACTTTCTACATTTCTAGGGTTCCTAGTATCCAAGCTATTTGCTGATACAGCAACTTCAGGAAACAAAAAAAAACCCACCCGTCCTCAAAAATGAAACACCAAAAAAACCCCCAAAACCAACCAACCAAAAAGAAACAGGAAAAAACCCCCAACCCAAATCAAAAATAATCAGAGGCCACAATTCAGCAGAATCCTTATGGCTAGACAGGCTAGATTTTAAGCAGGTCATTAAGTCTCAGAGTTCAGGATAACTGCATCACACATCTAAAGGCATCTAAAGACAAAGGCAGTCAGACTGTGCCTCATCAATTTAAGGATCTCATTCATCTGCAAGAACAGCTTGTAAGCCTAGCTCAAAGCCTCAGTGTACTTAGGCATTCATTATCCTACTGAAGCCAATGCAGGCTTCATTCCACTGAAAAATCAATGAGACATATGCTCTAGGACACAAATTCCTCAGGCCTAAAGCCAGTGGCATGGCAGAAGCCTAGATCCCTTGTAGATCTGGCTTTCAACACAGCAGAGTCCTGAGCTTTCTGAAAGACACTGAGACATAGGCTCCCAACACTTGTTTCTTTCACACTGAAGAGTTTAATGTGTGCTTGGGTTTTTGGTTTTTTTTTCTTTACTCCATCAGACTGCCAGATTCCTGCTTCCCATTTTCCACTCACAGCACCAGCTGTCCAGCTACATACATGTAGCCCCATGAGCATTGCCATCCTTTCCCCTGCATGTGCAGCAGCAGATGGATCCAGGCCTGTTTTGGGTTAACTCCATAACCATGTTTTTGTGGACTGCATGGATAAACATTTAAAGGCCCCTTCTGGTTATATAAAAGGAAGCTATTAAACGTTTACTCTTTCCTCTGTACTCAGAGCTGCAAAGCCGTATCACAGAACATACAAACGCAGATGCAACCAGGCAATTATCGTTCCTTTATCCCTTAAATAGATAGAAGATAAATTTGAAAGAAAATGAGGAACAGAATCCTTCTCCCTTTCCTTTTTTATCCTTTTATCTCCCAATGTAGGAAGTTTACTGAACCCTTGCCAACAATTCACTCAGGCTAATGAAGTGTATAAGTAATGGGATTAAATAATCTTAAACCATTACTACAGTGGCTAATGCAGATGTTTTCCCAAACTAAAGCAGATGAGTGGTGTAGAATGCGTGCTTGATTTAGAAAAGAAGAAAAGAAAGTATCAATCTGCAAGCAGATGAAGTCAATTCCAGCCTGAAGTCAATGAAATGTTTAATTCCAGTTACATAAAGTTGCTCCAATTATATTATGAATGCACCTTCCACAAGTCTCCAGTGCTTTGCACATAGTTAATCTTTCCACAAAATGAAACTTAAATTTTTTATGGCACAATCATTTTAGTGCAAACAAAAATAGAAATTATTTAAAAGGTACATATTCCACCAAAAGACCATTTAGCTTTTAAAAGCAAATTAACAAGGCCTATCTATCACTGCCATTGTAAATAAGATACAATCCTCCCTTTTTATATTCAATATTTCAGTAACAATATCACTGTGAAAGCTCTGTAGAAATAGAAAGAACAATGAGATACTGGTGGCATTTTCAGAAATATTATAGTATTATTGCTCTAATTACCACTGGAACGATGGAAGTGTCAAGAAAAACATCAATTTTTACTTTCAGAAGAGTAAAGCCAATTCTGGAAGGGTCTCAGGTCCAATGTTTGTAAGAATTCAAAACTGGAGGTTTAGAGAAAGATCTGTCAGTATTCTAAGAATGTTCCAGTGCTTTTCTTACTCTAAGTTACAAGGATAATCCTTATATACTGGATATTAAGGTCAGACCAAGGTAAGGCCTCAGGCACATTATGGGATACCTCTTTAGTTTGCACCTGTGCAACTGGTTCCAGCTACTTGTTATGGGAGCCTCTTAAAATGTGCAGCTCCTCAGAGCAACCGTTAATTGTTTGCTTTAAGACCTTGTTGGAGGCATGAAACAAAATTTTATGGTAACATAAGCATCAAAAGATATCTACTGCAAAGACCCTTAGTTTAGTAGAAAGTCTTCCATCAAGCAACACAAAAGTCTTGATTTTAGAAGGTTCAGTGATTTCCTGCATCCCATCTCCTTAATCCTAGCGGGCACCACAGTTTGTAACCACTTTGGTATCGGGTTTCTCAACACAGAAAGCTGAGAGCCATGCTACTGCTAAACAATGACTGCATAGTCTGCTTCTTACAGAGATGAAACAATCACTCATGAAAATGGATGAAAACCCAACTCTTTCTCCTACTGTGTCCACTTCATTTCAGAGGCAGGTCAGACTTCACCCAGTAAGCTGAAAAGACCAGAGTTCTTCTGAAGACCATAAAAAAAGCTGTTGCTTATGGTACTACCACAGGGTTGTCAGATTTTAACTGAGTAAGGCAACTCCTCAGCAATGAAAGACATAAATGTTTCCCATGTCTGCGCATTCAAATCAGGGCACAAAGAGGAACAGGTACTCACAATGTAGCAGGGTTCACAGTAGGCTTTCTTCTCCACGGCGTAGAAAGGCTGTCCCCTCAGCTTGCTGTTGCACGTGATGCAGGTGAAACACTCCACGTGGAACACTTGGTCCATGGCTGTGCAGCCGGTGCCTTCTCCAACAACGTTCTCCCCGCAGCGGGCGCAGCGTCCTGGCAGCACAGGGAAAGGACAGCAGTCAGAGCAAGCCCCTCGCCCCAGCTGCAGAGGAGGGCCCTCCACTCACCCCTGGCTGCAGAACAGGTGAGGGGGGCAGCTCAGTCCACAGAAAAACAATTTGTGCCACTGCTGGCAAAGATCCAGTGCCACTGGAAGTGGACTCATGTCAGTTGTGCTGCTGCAAGCCAGCAATCATTATAAGGACCCTGAGCTCCAGATACAAACCACTCAGCTATCATCTAACCCAGCTATATAGTCGTCCTCAGATCCTCAGTGAGATGGGATAAACCTGTGCCTTAAGCCTTGCTTCCACATGAAAAGGTTTTGTGGTAGCAGGCCTTGTAAAGCTGCCTGGTGGCAGCACAATTTAAAGAGAAGTTTTTGCTTATACAGCTTAAGCCAATTCTCTCAATGGAGCCAATTACTTTTTTTTTTCTGTTCAGAGATTAATACAGATTAAGATATTCTGTCTATTTAAAGCACAGAAACTATTCCTAAAGAAACTGATGTGTGGATACTTTATTCTTACCATCCTTCAAGAAAGGTGTATCAGAAACTGCTAGTAAAGACTCTAAATACAGACAAGCCTTAAGAGCTCTGTCTGTTGCTGAAAAAAGTCCTTAATGTCAGATACGAATGCGTAACAAAAAGTCTGCAGACACACACGTCCAGAAGGCATGCTGCCTTGTTCAGATTGTTGCTAAAGATGTTATGTGGCAGATAGATTTAAAGTGAAGACAAGATTTTCTCAGATCATGGGAAAAACATTTCCCTAGGGAAGACTGTGGTGCAGAGATGATGGAAGAGGTGGGTAGAAGGCACACCTTTGCCATTTTTCTCTGCCATTTGAATTCTAGAAGATGGAGATAGCCCATGAAGTTCTGATGTCCTTACACAACAATCAGTGTTGAAAATGGAAGGCATTAAGGACAAGGTCAGCACCCTATGCAGGAGAACCCCACCAAAGGTAATAGAACAACTATAATCTGGGGCATTGCCCCACTCAAAATGGTACTCTCCAGTTTAAGAACAACTGTGGTGACCCCAGCCTTGGGGCCCTGCACTTCTTGAAGGCTTCATGGGTAGAATGGTGTGGCCAATGAGGGAAGCAAGAGCTGAGGTACAAGCAGAAAAGCAGACTGAGTTCAATATAGAATTATTCCTAAAGGCATATAGAAATAATATGCACCTGATAATAATTACATAATCCAGTAATGATACAATGTTCTCTCATGCCATGGTCTATGTTTATTGGCCTTTTCATGCAAATCCTGCACAACTTCCTACAAGGACTTAGACCTGTCCTGTCATCCCAAGAGCAGGATTGCTGCCCTTCACTGTGCACCATCAGTGTCCCCACACTCATGACTTCTTCCCTGCCTGTCCCACACTCCAACAAGCTACATTCAGGGAACAAAGCATGTAAGCTACTTTTGGATCCCTCAGGATGTGGCAGGATGATATATATATACACATTTGAGATATATTAGGAAAGCTTGGAAAAGAACCCAGATCATTACGATTTGCTACAATGGCATAACTGTAGTTGGCTTTATACAGGACAGACAGTTCCTGACTCAAACAGCTCCCAGCCTGAGCAATGTAGAGGGAGAATTCACCAGATGAATCCAGACAAGTCTGGAAATCCCCCAAATGGAATTAATAATGCTGTATTTAAACTTAACTTTCCTTAGCATTTGTTATTAGGGCTTTGATTGTCGCTGTTGTGCTTTAATCACTCCACTGTAACACTTCTAGAGAGGACTCCTTTTTTATGAGCAGAAAAAGAACTCAGGTTTCCCAGCATGGTGGTGAGGCTACAGAGCATGGGGGAAGAATGGAAAAAACCATGAGGGCTAGCAAGAAAAAAACCCCAAACCAAACCCACTGTAGAAAACCACAGGAGCAAGCACTGCACTGAGCAGGAGGCAGAAGACACCTCCTGTGTACCACGGGAGAGCCCTGCTCAGCCCTGCGTGTGGACAGCACGGAGCTGCTCCAGGGCCTTCTCCAAACATCTCGTGTAGCTGGGCTGTAATACGAAGAGACGTCTGGGGAGCAGTTAATATCTCTATATATAAAACATGAAATTGAAAGCCATTAGTGTATTACTTTACACAGTGTTTTTCCAGGGGGAATATTCCGCTGAAGAATTTATTTTCCCTAGTGTGCCATTCTGTGATCATCCGGTATTATTTTTATGAGGCATTTGGACATGGAATAATGTAGTGTCTATGCAAACACTTCTCAGCTTTCTTTGTTAACATCTGAGCAGAACATGTGGGAATCTTTTCTTCCCCTCCTCCTCTTCTCACATTCATAATTTAGCCAGCTCTTGCGTGCTTCAGCATTTATCTTCCTCTCTGACCAAGGCATCTCTCCATTTGCTGAAGAAGCTGTCTGCATGGAGACCATACTTCCTGGTGTACTTGGGCCAGGAGACCTGGGTCTGTTTCCTAACTCAAATACATACTCTTGTAATCTCTCACAAGTCACTTGGTGCCTTTGTACCTCTGTCCTCTCTTCAAGCAAAGGGCATAAAGACATCTTCTCTGCCTCCCAAAGGTGCCCTGAGGCTACATTCCTCCACAGCTCTGAGGTATTCCCCAACTACACTGCTGGTGGTCAGATACAAACCAAAGAGTAGCACAACACAAGTCTTGGCCAGCTTCTCCCCTTTAAGTTGGTTTCCTGAGGCTTTCCTTCCTCTTTCTGGGTTTTTCCACAGAAGATTCCCATTGGGCAGTGACAGACCTTAACCAGTCTACATTTATGAGAAGTCCAGTTTCTGGAATTAAGTACACAGACAGAAATAATCCTATAAACTCTCACACATGAAAGTTTAAAGAAAGCTTCCTTTTTTATAAGTTTATATGCAAATTATAACACTGTGGCCTTGAGCAAACCATGTTTTTCATGAGACATGGCCACTCCAGTGAGAATCAAAACACAAGCTCTGTGCCTAGCAACTCTCCCAACTGACTCACTCACCCAAAAGGTAAAAGCAAATAAGCCAAAATATTCAAATTTGGGACCTTACAGTTGGGTGGCTGGATCCACTTAAAGGCATGTGGGCAAATACACAACTGATCTGGTTTGCAGCAATGCGACCACTGGAGACTGCACCTTCTGCAGACCTTGGTGCAATGTGGGAACTCACAAGACTTCTGCAGAAACCTGCCTCTTCTCCCAACTCCTGCAACTCCCTCAAATGTAGTTGAAAATGGCTATTAGTTTCAAGTGTTGGTGAGGGATGAACTGACAAGCACATGCACACAGGCAGTGCTATTGCACAAGCCTCATTTCCTTAGAAAACCAGAAAAACCCCACTAAAAACAATGTATCTATCATTATGTCTGATAAAAACAAAACAAAGGTCTGCTTTTCCTGTGTGCCAGTTACCAACGGCGAAGGTATTTGTGGTCGGGCTCACCACAATTAAGTGCCCACACATGTTCCCCATTTTAATATTTTCACACTGGCTCAAATAACCCAGTCCGTTGTGTGCAGAATACCCATGAGTGAACACAGAACAAGTTGCACTGCTTATTGGGAAAGAAGTAGCAAAGGCAAAGTTTGCAAGACTCGAGAACAAACAGATTGCACAAAAAAGATTACACAAATAATCTAAGAGAAAAATAGCAGGCAGCGTATTACAGTAGAAACACGGAACAACGTGACCCATTTGCTTCCCACAAACAGCATTTAAAAGGCAGCTTAAAGACAAAGGACAAAATTAGCACTAAACTGCATGAAGATGAGAAACTATGTCATTTCAACATTCTTCTTTTGCCCCTTCAGCCCTTTTTAGATCCCTTTTTAAGATCATTTCGGCAAAACTAGAAGGCGATATGTTGGCAGCAAGCCTGGGAGACCGGAGTCCTGTACTTTTGCACAAAAGAGGTTCATAACCTTGGCTGTGCTGTGACCTTCCTTGAGCCCAGCTCAGCTGCCACATGGTGGTCTTACCTTGGGGGCATGTACAGAAGTGCCCAGAGAGGCTTCTCTGCTGAAAATGCCATCATTAGTGAGTGGATCACAGGGAAACACTTGAGCAGCTGAAAGGATACATCAGCTACTATAATCTATGCTAAAACCTCCTCACTTACTGTCTTCTGTTGTGTAAAAAATTTGAAATACTGTGAATCTGAAGGAAGAGGGGGGAGGGAGAAGAGGAGCTCATACTGCACATGATGCCACGTTCTAACTTCTTGTTATCTCATTACTATTATTACATGTTTTTTGCCTATACCACCAAAGATCCTGGCTGCTCAGATTATGGAACAGATCTATTCTGCTGGGTACTGGAAAAACACAGAATTCAAAGAAAGGCCCAACTGCAGGAGTTTACAACCTAATGCAAGCAAAAACAACAGGTAGTGAAAGGAAATAGAAGGAAACAATCAGACAAAACCAGTCAGCAAGGGAAGCTGTTGTCTCAGCACTCCAAATGTTTTAATGTTGACAACAAATCTGTAGACAGCACAGCAAAGGAAAAGGTTAGGGAAGAATTTGAAAGAGGACCCGGAGGGAGTTTAAAGGAAGTTTAATGGAATGCTTCTGAAGAAAGGACAAAGACAACACAAAAGAGAATGTAAGTGCTTGAAGATTGAACATAGACGCCTTCAGATGGGAAGGATGAGTTGATGTCACTAGAGAATACCAGAGGAAGAAGGGTGGGAATAGGTCATTACAGGTTATGCAGGTAAAGACATGAAGCTTCTGTTTGATATGAGGCAGAAATGAAACCAGAGGAGAGATGTTTAGGAGTTGGGTTCCCAAGATGATCCTTGTGGGCCCCTTCCAACTCAGGATATTCTATGACTCTACGACTAAGAGGCAGGAATGATCTGGCCTAAGTTAAAAGCCAGAGAGTTATTTCTGCAGCTAGTTGAGCATGAATAGAGAGAAACTGAGTTTTTTGAAAAGGATGGTGCAGAGATTCAAGGTCACTGGAGCTTGGATGCAGGTTTTAACTGTGAAGATGAACAGGAAAGGCCACAATTTGAGCTGTTACTCAGCAAGATTCTTAAGATTTGGCCAGAAACTGGGCACAATCTGGAGATGAGGTATTAGCCACAGGGTGCCCAACCTTATCTGGGACACGAGTCACTTTTAAACATCAGATTAGGGACCATGAGCAAATGGGATGAGCATCCACCATGCTGAAGATGGATGATGGAATAGGTACATGTCATACTAATGCTTATGGCATAATATTCTGATAGCAGTCACACTGGAGCCGAAGACAAAGGTCATGTAACTCCACGCAGCTGGCCTGAGATGTTCCTGTGTGCACATCCAGGGACTTCAGTAGCCTTTTCTAGGCTACAGCATTATTTTTCTGTCATACCTACTTAGACACTAAGCCATGGGCAGCACCAATGTGTTGTACAGTGCCTAACACAGACAATTCAGGCAGTAACTACAGATGCCAGGAGCAGAGAAAGCAGAGAGAAAATGTGCAAACCTCTCCACAAAAGGCTTAAATTCACGAATTCAAAGCATGCATTCTATGTAGAGAAGAGATAGGGGATAATTTTCTGATAAAAGCATCAAAGTAGGGAGGTTCTGCAGTTGCTGAAATGTGGGGAAAAAAACGTTGATATCTCAAAAAACTCTGCATGATGGAAAAAACTGTTTCCCACCTAACTGTACTGTGGGAATACACCACAAGGTCATATCCTCAGTGCCTATCAATTACACAATTTCCCTTGATCAGCTAAGTGTATTCCCCGGTTCTCACTGCAGCCCTGATACACAATGCAAGAAAGAACCAAAAAATACAGCATGCTGCCTTTTCAAAACTGTACCAAGAATATTTTTAAAATACATAAATACATTGAACAAAGTATCTCACTAAAAGTTCCCCTGGCAGCCTCAAGACAACCAGTATTTCCGCTGCGTTATTTTTCTAATCATCTCTGTTTAGAGTTCGCCAGCGAATGCATTTTAGAGATTCATGACACATTCTGTTTTTGGATGGCTTTGAATCAGCTGGCAGTAAATGTGGAAAAATCATTATTCCTAATGAAGAAATATTGATGACAAAACAGCATTTCGAGGACAACGTTGACCATAAGTCAACAGTGTAACAAGACTTTCCCCTCTCTCTATCCTCTTTCCTAGTGACTTTTATCCAAGGGTTTTCAAGTATTTCCCAAGCAGGTGGGATTCCTCAGGACACCTGTGTCAGACAGGCACAATTACTCTATTTAAAGGGGATACAGGAGCAGAGATTGATTATTAAGGTAACAGTGTAACAGCAGACCTTAACTTAGTACACCCTAATCAAATTAAGTCCCAGTGTCAGAGCTTCTGCATCTCAGAAGTACCCAACAGGTTCTGCGTTCTTTGATTCCTCTAAAGGGATTAAAATAGGGATCTCTGATCCACAAGGGAGGGTTTATGCCCTTCTGCAGTGCATGGGAGGTACATGTCTAACTGATTATGCTAGACAAAGATGTGCTGATCATATTTGTCCCAGAGTGATTCTGACATTTTGGCACTCAGGGCATTGCAATAATGGTACAAAGGGAAACCCAGAGGCATTTTGTACATTTTGTAGAAAACTGTATTTAGCTCATTTTACCCTTGCCTTCCTTAGCTACCCTTTTCTTGCTTTTGAACTGAAGACTTTTCACTGAGTGGGAAGCCCTTGGCAATGGTTTATTGTGCCAGGATCCAAGCTTGAAGTGTCACCATTTGACAGTAGCAGGCTGTATGCATCAGTTGTCTTACACAGCCTTTGGACATGAGACAGATCAATCTTAATTCCCTCTTCTTCAGCAGACATCAGAAAACACAATCTTTCACAGTAAACACAGCTTCATGCTGCAATGTGTGCCTGAAACACTTCATAAATTAAATCCAAGGCCGTGATTTAATTACTGTGTCCTGGTTATTCTGCTTTAACTGTGTTGCACTTGTACTCCAGATGTACAGGTCCCTGCAGTGACCTACTTGTCATTTGTACTGTACAGCACTGTGCAGTAGCTGCATTCTCGTGTTGTTTGCATCCCTTTTCTCCAACCACAATACAGCTTCATATTCTCACTTTGCTTGGCTGTAAAAACCTGACACATTCTCAGTATGCCCCGGAGGTCCCATTCCACACCACAGAGCAAACGCACTGCAACTGTGCAGGCTCACTCTGCCAACACTTTACCTTTTCAAACATTTCTTCATGCTGCTCATCACAAGATTACTGTCCCAGCTGATCTCTGGCACTCGCAGTGAATGTTTCCGACACCCCAGGGAAGGTAGAGGACTGTTAGGACACTCAACATGCAGGCAGGGAACTTGACACCCACACAGGTTAAATAACCCTCCAAGGGTCACACAAGAAGTTTATGATGGAGCCAGGAACTGAAACTATATCTTCTCAATCACAGTCTGGTTTCTTTAACCACAAGGCCATCTCTGAAAAGGCTTGATGGTGAGAAGGGCTTGTGGCATAAAAACTTCATTTCAGAGGGAGGTCCCAGCACCAGTCTTGCTGAAATGCCCTCCCCAGAGGAGTAACTTGCTCCTTGTGTGGACCATGGCATCACTCTCTGGCAGCCTGGCTGAGCCACATAGCAACTGAGCACACCGAGTTTTGTGCCTCTGCTACTGTCCTCTGTTTATGGGCAGAGAAAGAACGGCCTCTGCTTCCCTCCACACCTGTGTGGTGGTGATCCTTTACCCAGCCACACCCTCCTCTCCAACATCCTGGGACACGAGAGACAACTTAGTTTGTTTCTGATATAAAACAGATTACAATGAGAGGTACCTCCCCAAATTATTGCAGCCACAATGCATTACTGCCGCAAAATGGAGAGGAACACTCCTAATTTTCCCCAAAAACTATAAAAATTCAGCTTGAACAGGATCTTGAGAACACACGGAAACTATTTTACGGCTTCGAAGGCAACATCAACTCTCTCTACAGCACTCTTGATAGATACTTGTTTAACCTGCTTGTAAAACCCTCCAACAAACAGAGACTTCACCAAACACTTGGGCAAAAAATCTCAGCGAGTACTTAACCGTAGCTCTAGCGAGCCTTTCTGCCCCCCAACCGCAACACCCCTCGCAGCAAGCCGAGCCAATGCCTTTTTGCTCCGTTCATTGGACACAAAGAAAACGGATGGGCTCGGCTGGGCCTACACCCGTTGTACAGGGCCGAAAGGAAATGCCCCCCCCGGCAGGCTGGGGTGTCCCCGAACCCCACGGAGCGATGAGGCACCAGTCCCCAAGCTCGGTGATGTGCAGTGAGTGTGCCAGCCCAGTGGGGGTCAGTGATGCTCTACAGTATTTAAGGTCCCAGACACCTTTTTTGCAGCACGCTGTGCCTTTTTCTCCCCCCGTCCCTTGTTGTTGTTGTTACATTCTGTCAACTTTTTGGCACGTGTTCTACCATGTGCGAACGGCTTGAAATAGAGCCCCGCTAACATCTGGACACAAAAAAAAAAGGGTGAAAAAAAGAGTGGGAGAGAGGAAACATTCCTCCCTTTGCTAATCGATCAAGGAAATGCAAGGGAGAGAGTAAAATGTACTCTATTTCCTTTAGAAATGTTTCCTTTAACGCCGATGAAAGCTGCCGGAAGACAGAGACTACGCTGTGTATCCACCGAAGAGCCGGGCTCGGGAAGCGCAGGAAGGAGCTGCCAGCGCAGCTTTGCCAGGCACGGGGGTGTCCCTGGCAGCCACAGCAATTCCTCCCGCAGCCCGGGTGTGCGCCGGGCTCTCCGACACGGCAAACACGGGGCCGTGTCCCCCGGAGTGTGCTGGGCACTGCCGGGTACCTGCTTCCCCTCCCCAGCGCTCCCAGCCCGGCCGAACTGCCCGCGGGGATGGCAAAGAAGTAGCTCTAAGCTGCAAGTGTAGAGTTGGATTGAAAGAAGTAACGTTTCATATTTCCTCCGTTTAATTGAAAACGTGTTCGTGTCTGGGGGCACGACTTTCAAAGGACCGATTTGCACAAAAACCTCAGCCAACAAATACTTAACTAAGGAGTGCAATCATTTCATTTGGGGAAAAAGAAAAAAAAAAGAAAAATCATACTTTCACAGAAGTCCCCCACATTCCTGTGCTATTACTCCTCTCCTTTAGAGCAAACTGATTGTATGTAGTAAGTTAAAAAAACCAAGAGACATTGAAATCTCTTTTTTTTCCAAATAAATATCGGGCAAAATTTATAAAGACTATAAGAAAGTGGGCCTTTTTCATGCTTTCAAAAAGCTGAGAAACCTCTTATTTTATTTTATTTTCATAGGAAAAAGAGAATTTCTAAACAAAAAATTACTTTTCTCTTGGAACACATCACTAATGTCAAGATCTTATTTTTTAGTGAGATATTACCAGTATGTGGCATCCAGGGAACAACCACAGCAGCTCTCTACTAAAGCCCTGGTGAAGGTGATGCTACCAGCCAAGCCCTAGTGGGGCTTGCAGGAAATATCTCTCTGGCAAATTATCCCAAAGCTGATTCTCTGGGGGTTTACCTCTCCTAGGAAGGACCTTAGCAAAGGGAAACAGTTGGTGGCTGAGCTGTAGATCTGACAAATTTTGGCAGTTTCAGTGATCCCAACAGCAACAACCCTTTGCTGAGATACTCCCTTTGCACTCACACTTGCAAAGCCATGTTGCATGATAAACCTTGGACAGTGAAAACACCAAATATGTAACAGCACACAAGGTGAGCAACCATGCTTGTATGAATCTCCTGCAGGGAAAGGAAGGCAGGATACCAAGTAGAAATCACTCCTCTTCCCACCCTCATCAGGGGCCACGGGCAGGGGGGCATTTCCTGAGCTATCCCCTGGCCCACTGGGCTCGTTCTGTAATCTGCAGCAAATTTCAGGATCCTCTTTTGGAAAGCCACAAAAACCCCCTTGTCATTACTGAGGGTGCCAGTGGCAGCAGCCACACGGGGCAGCTCTGCCCGGCCCGTCTGGGGCCCTCGGCAGGTGTCCCTCCAGGTGTGCTGTCCCAGCCCCTCCCCGACTCAGGAGCAGCCTTGCTGGCAGAGAGTGCAGGCTGATTTCAGGGGCTGCTGCACCTGATCCATCTGTAAGCGATGCTGTAGCACCGAGCAGAGCTGGAGGCCAGACGAGCTGCTCCCCTCAGAGGTTGGAACATTGCTCAATGTGCAATGGTTCATGCAGCTTCTCCCAGCCACTCCTGCAGCTGGGGAGGACCAGCGAGCAGCTGTCCACAGGCTCATGCTGCTGCTCAGTGCAAGCACACCTTAAACACAGATCAAATTCTCCTGAGCTTCAGCTTTCTTACAGAGCTGAACTGAGAGTGCAGTCAGAAGGGACCAGCTAAGACTCACACTGATACAGACAGCAGCCTTTCTGTCTAGGTCAAAAAATGAGTTGTCTTTTACCACATTCCCAAAGGACTGTGGCTGGGTTTGCCATTTCCAGCATGAAAGCAGGCTGAAGGAGCCCAAGCAATGGGGCACAGCTCTGTGATGTTAGGTGTAGGATAAACATAGAGCAAATAATGTCCCCTGTCCCAAAGACTTTCATCTCCAACTGTGTCCATGTTGCACTTCAAATCACTTCTGTCGCCCTGCCCAGCCAATCCATTTCATAAGTCCAGGACAGGCACCATCAGTGTGTTAAGCAGACTCAAGCCCAGCCAAAAATCACATCCAAGGCTGGGCATGAATGATTCAATTCACTTTTCCATAGCCTGACTGTGCTCCAGCTGGTATTCCACAGCTTGTCTCTGCCTCATGGCATCATTGGGAAGGTGGTGGCATGAACTGATTTTTACCAAAGGCTCTGTTCAGTGGTGAAGATGAAATTGCCTGAGTGATGGCAAAGTTTTGAGTCAGAGATGCTTCCTGTGCCATTGGCTCTGGCCTATGAATCTGGAATGCCTCCTGCATGCTTGCCTGGGGAAAAACATCTGACAAAACCCAAAATACAGGGAGGGAACCTATCTCCCACTGCCAAAAGTGGAAAAAAAGTGAGGAAAGGCTGGATCTGACAAAGAGTAGTGTCCTGAACAAATAGCAGCTCTCAGAGGCCCAATAACGTTCAGACCTGAGGTTTTCAAAGGTGCCTGGCTGCACTAGAAGATGTCACACCAAATTTCAACCAGCACCTCATTTATTTAAGGTCTTTTGAAAACCCTGCCTTTCACAATCCGGCACCAGCCCAAAGCTTCCTTGCTGTTTTGAAACATGCACTGTCAGTGTGTTGACAGCAGCCCTGCCATAAATCACACCCCTCAGGCACTGGAAACCACCTCACCTGTATGCTGAGCATCCACTGTTCCTTGCAATGAATTCCATCACTCCAAATTTCTCAGTAGCTGGAATCAACTAATGCTGTTTTCTTTCTCATTAAAGCAACCTACTGGACAGAGGTTTCCTTCTTCACCCCAAAATCTGAGACCTTTCCAATCAGGTACAAGGTCCAATATTTGTTTACTCTCTTGGACAAGTAACAGGAACTTTACAACCTGGGATGGAGAAGCACTCTGATTCTGCAGAAGATGTTTAATATTTGTTCCTATTCAGAATGACCACATGTCATAACCTTAAAATCTGACATTGGTATTGAAAGCAAAAGTCCTTTTAAAATGTCATTTAATGTTTCTGATACCATATTTATTAAACTGATGTAATTAAGCAATAAGTGTAATTCTGCTCCTCCTTTGGGTCATGGGACCTGCTTTTACTGGCTGGGGTAGATGGAAAGTAATACTGATAACTCTCTAATTTCAGAATAACCTCCCAGTGGCACATGCTTCATCTGGAGTCCATGATGGAGCACTGATATCAAGTATCCACAGATCATTACACTCACCTGATTGTTACATTCTCAGAGCTTGCTGCATGAGGATATCAAAATTTTCTTGCTTGGCCTCTATTACAAGTGAATTAGTGCAAAATATGAGATGTATATTTATAACAATTATTATTTTATTTAAAGAAAGTATGTGGAAATCCATCTGCACAATTGCATGTGTCACTCTCACACATCCTACAGCTCTTGATTCAAAATTAGCAAGGCTTAAAAAATAATAAGTTAAAAAACCCTCACACTGTAAAACCAAGCTCTTTAGTGGCACTAAATCTGATCTGTTTGAGGTTGTGCTTTTGACTCTAGGGCCTATTGACTAACAGCAGGAGACACAAGAATTCTGGGTACTGATCCATATTTATCATGATTAAAGCCTGCCCTGACATTTCACCTTAAGTCCTCGATGAGGAGGCTCTGATGTTGACCAGCATCTACAAAGGCATGCTCAAAGTTCTACTCATCACACTCCTAAGATGGAAGATTCTTCCTGAATTGGCTCCCATGCTAAGGGCACCAATCTCTGTCTCCTGAATTATTCACGCAATTCATGACCTGAAAATTTTGTTCCAATGGAAACTGAAACCCCAAAAGCTTTCCCTTCTCGTGACAGGGCTGAACCAATCAGAAAGGACTGATTCAATACCCAGAGCTCATGATGAGTTCTGCCAGTCCAATGTCCTTGAGCAGGCCATCATGTGCAGGGATTGTAAGTGTTTGCCAAAACCTTGGTGTTGGAAAACATCCTGAACATGCCGTACCAGTGAGGGCAACTCTGTATGAGCAAAGCTGGCAAATCGCTGCGCTCTGAACTTTCAGGGTGCTCTTTACTGGTTTCCTACATGCATGGGAGTTCACTGTGAAAACAGTAAGGGTATCTAATCCTCATTAGGCACTTGGTTGTGACAGTGGGGAAAACTGATGGACTTGTTTACATGTGATAACAATCATTTGAAATCCACTAGACCTCCAAATTTAGACCTGAGGCAAATGTAGGGACAGTTTATACTAAGCCTGATTTTAGCTGATGTAAACTTAGTTGACTTCTTTTGAATTTATGTGACCAAACCCAGAAAGCCAACACTAGTTTAAGTCAGTTGGTTTCCATTTGCACATAAAATGATGCAGTTTTATTATGTTGACAAAGTCAGATGTGATGGGTAGGTCAGGTAATTTCACACCCTAGCACAGGAAAAAGTGTGGGAGACTTTTGTCCCAGTGAAAAGCTACAACTTACAAAAGCCTTCAAAACAGAACTGCAGAAATGGGAGACTCAATGCAACCTTTTGGGACTTCAAACATTTTGGAAATTTCTTTCATTGTTTTCCATTGTTCTAAGCATCCTTGCCCAGATGAGGACCTACAAAACAAAATGCATTGTGTAGCTTGTGGGAAGCCTACAACCGTGTTCTAGACCAGATGACTCCAGAAGAGCTCGAGAAGCTTCAGATCCATGGCCAAATATCAGAACACCTGCAAAAAAGTCTGAGTTCCAGTATTGCTTCATGAGAAAGTCAAAGGAAACTCTCCATGGCAAGAAAGAGAAACACTGGCATTTTGGAAATCGCAGACTAAAGTCATATGAGCTTCTTTTCACACAGATGAGCCCTGTCTGAGGTTTTAAGGGTCACTATGCAATATTCCCAGCTAAGCATGACCTGAAATTAGTAAGTTGCCATGGGGAAACAATATTACTATCTCATTTTACAGTCTTATTTGTGCTGTATATTGTTCTGTTCTCCTCTGTCCCCAGAGCACAAGAATGAAGCCACTGCACACTGATGTCCTAAGAGTTTAGGCAGCATTTACTCAGCCAGACCTCTAGCCAAGCTGATATCAGTTGCAGCATCTTCTAGTCAACCTATTGAGATGTGAGCCACTGTGTGTCACAGTAAGCCACAGTTAGACCATGCTCCAAAACATCATCCTTATGAATCCTTATGTGAAATGCTTATTCTTCTGAACAAGTTGTTCTGCAATTTCCCTAGGCCAGAACAGCTCTCGTAATCAGACATTTGTTGGATGCACACCATTCCCACTTGCTGCCTAACAGCTATTATTCACAGTACCAGGACTTCTGTCACTTACAAAGGACTCAAGGCCACAAGTCAGACACCTTGTCTTCCCTTAAAGTTGTGCTGCAAATGGCAATAGGCAGCAAGACTGTGTGTGCACACCTTGGACAAAAATGGAACTTGCACAAAATGGAAGCAGAGTCTGTAGACTTGAAACAGTTTTGTTATGGCTCCTCACCCAATGCTCTGCTGTAATCAGAGCAAAGAAATAATGGAAAATCCACCGCGATTCCAAGACTAACTGGCTTTCTGTGACGTAGTGTTTTTGTTTACAAGACCAAGACACACTTGGATCAATGGGCCTTACAAACAAAAACCCTTTTACTCAGGACCAGGCATGACCAGAGCCAGCTCAGGGCGCAGATCTCAAACCCCAGAGCAGCAACGTCCCTCTGCCCTAAGTTTGGGGGTGGTCTCTTTTCCAAAGCCTGTCTCTGACCCTCCTGCTGAGGCTCCTAAAACTTGCATTATCAATGCAGTTTTAGGAGCCCTGAAGAAAGTATGTGACTCTTCCCTGCCTGAGTGAACAGAGCGCTCCTCACTCAATTTAGAGACAGCAGGGCAGAAAGAGACCGAGAGAGTTTCAATGACAAGCTTGCCCTAGGAGCTGGCCATGTAACTGACACAGACCTGGTGGCCCCCCTCAGCCGCCCTTCTGACAGAGCCATGCCATGGAGATGGCAGTGCACCAGCTGTGCACATCTGCACTGCACATGCTCCACTTCCTTCACCTTTTGAATTCTGCCTGTGAACAAACAGTAGAAACAAATCTGACCATGAGCAACCTCCATTTTTCACTCCCCTCCCCTTTTTGTTGCCGTGCATGGAAATTGAGTATACATAGAATAAGAGGTTATAATGGTTCTAGCATCAGTAATGGCCTAAGGGAATTACACAAGCACAGCACACTGAAGCCTATGCTTTGCCATTTTATCTTTATATGGTTTTAGGCATATAAAGATAAAAGATGGAGGTTTTTTAAAATGTCCCACCCAAACATCCACTGTTATTGTAGCTGTATCTTCCCCAGTCCTGCCCTTCCACCATACCTTCCTCCCTCCTCCAAACACACACATCAGATTTGCCAGTGTTGGAGAGTCACCCTTCACATGACCCATGTAGGCATCGAAAGCTGGATCAGTTGATGTGAGATGTTGAGATGGAGAATGAGAAAGGAACACCATTAGNGGAACTTGCACAAAATGGAAGCAGAGTCTGTAGACTTGAAACAGTTTTGTTATGGCTCCTCACCCAATGCTCTGCTGTAATCAGAGCAAAGAAATAATGGAAAATCCACCGCGATTCCAAGACTAACTGGCTTTCTGTGACGTAGTGTTTTTGTTTACAAGACCAAGACACACTTGGATCAATGGGCCTTACAAACAAAAACCCTTTTACTCAGGACCAGGCATGACCAGAGCCAGCTCAGGGCGCAGATCTCAAACCCCAGAGCAGCAACGTCCCTCTGCCCTAAGTTTGGGGGTGGTCTCTTTTCCAAAGCCTGTCTCTGACCCTCCTGCTGAGGCTCCTAAAACTTGCATTATCAATGCAGTTTTAGGAGCCCTGAAGAAAGTATGTGACTCTTCCCTGCCTGAGTGAACAGAGCGCTCCTCACTCAATTTAGAGACAGCAGGGCAGAAAGAGACCGAGAGAGTTTCAATGACAAGCTTGCCCTAGGAGCTGGCCATGTAACTGACACAGACCTGGTGGCCCCCCTCAGCCGCCCTTCTGACAGAGCCATGCCATGGAGATGGCAGTGCACCAGCTGTGCACATCTGCACTGCACATGCTCCACTTCCTTCACCTTTTGAATTCTGCCTGTGAACAAACAGTAGAAACAAATCTGACCATGAGCAACCTCCATTTTTCACTCCCCTCCCCTTTTTGTTGCCGTGCATGGAAATTGAGTATACATAGAATAAGAGGTTATAATGGTTCTAGCATCAGTAATGGCCTAAGGGAATTACACAAGCACAGCACACTGAAGCCTATGCTTTGCCATTTTATCTTTATATGGTTTTAGGCATATAAAGATAAAAGATGGAGGTTTTTTAAAATGTCCCACCCAAACATCCACTGTTATTGTAGCTGTATCTTCCCCAGTCCTGCCCTTCCACCATACCTTCCTCCCTCCTCCAAACACACACATCAGATTTGCCAGTGTTGGAGAGTCACCCTTCACATGACCCATGTAGGCATCGAAAGCTGGATCAGTTGATGTGAGATGTTGAGATGGAGAATGAGAAAGGAACACCATTAGAGTCAGACTCCAGGTAGTATCCTGCACTACATATATATATATATATATATATGTACATACACACATTTATTTATGCATTTTAGGATTCTCACTAATTTCAGCCACGGGACAGAACTGAGAAGCAGCTGCCCAGCTCGTGGAGATGACAACCAGAACGTATGACCAGAATTAGCTCCACGTTGGCAGTGACGACCACTAGGACTTTCCTGTCCAGAAGAGCTGGCTTCATATGACAGCCTTCTGCACAGTATAAAGGACCCATATTAGAGTCCTTTCCAAATGTCTTCCTCCAGCTCAGCCAGACACAATTCCTCAGCTCATGTGATCACAAACTCTGCACTAAAAAGAGTGGAAAGTCAATATTGTCATGTCCCAGCCATTCATCAACACAAGTGAAAATTCAAGGCAAGAAGCTTCACACTTTCTGCAGGTTTTTTTTGACAGTCACGTGCTGAATTCACTTGCCTTTGACAGCAAGCACATAATGAGGAAATAGAGACATTAAAAAAGCTGGGTTTTTTTCAAGTTTAATTTTAAATGACAATAAAAGCAACTAAAACCCCCACAAATAATATCCCTTCTTTCAACCTGCACTCACACAATGCAGCACATCATCTGCCCAGCCTGCCCCTGACAGTACAGACAGAATCAGAACATGTACTGAGCAGATAGTAAGTTAATAACCTCTCAAGATATTGTCTGGAACCAGAATTTGTTGAGGAAATTGTATATTAAAGTTCAACACTGCTGCTAACTCAACACAGCCTGATTCACAGCTTTAAACAGACAGTTTAGCATGGCTGGGACAGTGATTTGGAAGAATCTACAAGACAAAATAATTCACCTCCCACATCCAGCTGTCTATCTTTAGCAGTGGACAATGCCTTAGGCTGTGGAAGATGGTTGTACCCATACTTCTAAACTCTCTACAAAGGGGTCTGCTCTTGCCAGGGTGTTTTACTGAACCACTGTGTTCAATGGTGAGATACATTTTGTCAACTGTCAGAACTCAGGTCACTACCTGTGCCATCCTCTTGACCCTGGTGCTGTGAACACAGTTTTTCAGAGATTTGGCTCTTAGCTTATGCTTTCAGAACTAATTATTTCTATATCTCTGTGCATTTCTTGATAGAAACACAAGGAAAAAAAAGAAAAAAAAAAAGAAAAAAAAGGCAAATAAGCAAGTTCCTAAATGAAAGCTGGTGACAAGGTATCAGATGTGGCCTCCCATCTCCGCTTTGCACCCACAGTGATCCTATTGCTATTGACATTTTCCATTTCCCCCAGTGGGGCTGGCTCAGGCAGGGCCACGGGACAGGCATGGTGCTTTGTGACTCTCTCCCACTCAGCTGATACAATCTGTGCTGGCACAGGCCAGGCAGGGGACTTCTCAACGGCAGGTTTCACAAATCAAAACAGGTTTACTCTTGGCTCCTTGTAGCATCCCAAATGTCTGCCAGGGCTGGCTTCTCGTGATCTGCCTGCCAGTTTGAGATGACAGTCTCCTGACTTTTGAGCAGCAGTTGTGACCTTGGCTTGTAGCCAGAGACGTAAAACCATGTTCATGACATGACATGATGAACAGCAAGGTGCATTTGGAGACATGAAAACAGTGCAGCTTACTAAAACCAGCAGGAAAGTTTGGCTACTTTTGATTCTTTTTGTTCCTTTAATCCTCCCCTACCTCTTTGCACCACTGAGAATCACTCTGTATTGATTATGCTGACATTGACAGCAGAGCTGGAATTTTTTTTTTTCGTATCTCGGATGAGAAAGTGGGTTATGATTCATCTCACAGAATCTGAGTCAAAGCAATTCCTTATAAAAAAAAGAAAAAAACCAAACAGTTTTGATGCATTTCCATCAGAAGAGAAGAGGCTGGAGAACACTCAGCAAATGAGATAGTCCTGTTTAATTCTTCTTTTTACCACATTTCACTCTCAGATAAAATCTGTCCTTTCCCCCCACTGGAAATAACTCATTTTGAGTTAATGACACTAAAATACCCCCAAAAGCTACTAGCAAAAGACAAACCACCCTATCAAAAAAGACAGCATGAGACAAATGCCACCAGAAGAAGAAATAACAAATGCCACACTGTGCCCCACTTCCATGGAAGTGATTGCTAGAGTGGAAAGTAACAGATTACTATGGTGAATTATCAATTTTCCTAATAGCCTTGAACTATCTAAATGCTGAAGTGTGATAACATTAGTGGGTACATTATATTAACAGCAGTTAAAATGATCAAGTGTGATCCTGGAGCACATTCCCCCCCCATTCTTGTTTTCATAGCCTTGTTACTAACCCTGGAAAATAGGGCTTCTGCTCTGCATGCTGGGAAGAGCCTTCAGACTGGTTGTGATTTCTTATCAGACAAGGCTCACAAGTCCATTTTGGTTGATTTTCACATAAAATAAGCTGTGGCCACAGCTTTGGGTAAGGCATGGAACTTGAAGGAATTCTAGGCTCAATTCCCACTTCGCTACTGGATCTCGGCATGACTCTGGGTGAGTCATCTTAACTCTGCCAGTCAGCCCCTCGTTTGTAAATTAGGGACAGTAATTTCCTGGCCCTTGACATATTTGCAGTTTCAGAGCTCTGAGGGATGCACCCTGTTCCTACTCCATGTTTAATTTGCACACAGTACAGTGTGACCACAGCCTTGGATGCCACTGCAGCACAATGAGCCATCATGGAACCCAGGGGCAAACTGCAAATTTAGTGCATCCAGCTTCAAAGAACAGGTGAGCTGGTTTTGCTTTCCAAAAGCAAAGAAAGGGTTCCTTTCTGCCAGGTCATGTACCTAACGATCTTGAAACAAAGAAATTAAACTGTTTCCATGTTACTGGGACAAAGATTTATCCTAGACTGCACGGCTGGAAGGTTTCTAAACCGAATGCCTGTGCCTCACTCGACAACTTAGCTACAAGTCACGACAAAAGAATGTCTTGAGGCTTAAAACACTCCAAAGCTCTATCAGAAGTGAAAATTATTTCTATAATATTACAGTCCAGAGAAACATTCTCACTCATTCACAGACACATGCATACACACACTCCCTCCCAAAATACCTGTATGTGAGAATTTAGAGCTTATGATATCCTGGATGAAGGAAACTCCTGGTTGCACTCAACTCCATAAAATAGGAAAACCAACCTTCTCCATCCTGCATGTCCTAGACTAACAGTCTGTCTTCAACTCCTGGCCTCATCAAGGAGATTCCCAACCAAGGGTCCTCCAGGTGCCATAATTTGTGGGTTTTAATCAGGTGATGACATCCCCACACAGAACCCCCAGAGATCAGCCAGGTCATTTCATGTGGAGCAGGAAACAGCCAACAGGTAGTTGCTTCTTGATTACCTCAGGTAGCTACAGACTTATGAACCGCAGTTCATTAAGAGAGTTTCATCAAGAGAGTTTACTTTGTAAGTTCATCATGAACAGGCTGGATTATCATTGAACTGTTTGTCAAATTAAGATACAAAGATTTGGTTTGTATTCATGTAGGACTGTTAAGTGTGGGGGTTTGGCTAATAGCCTCATCATTGTTCAAAGGTTTTTCTGAAGGTTGAGCTTTCCTATCCATCTGTACAGCTCCTAGCATGCTAAGGGCCCTCTCACAACAAAAGAAGTATCTACCACCCTCATGGATTTTTTTTTTTCATGGCTATGTTAATTTTTAAGCATGCTGAAGAATCACGTAGAATACAGCTGTACTTTAGAAAGACACATCCCTAAATTTCATTATCACATTTAACTCCGCTTAGAAGACAGCAGGAAATTATGAGCTTTTATTTACTAACTTTCAGGACAAACCTAATTTCATTCATGGCCTGAAACCCACCTCTCTTTTACAGCATACAGGTGATCATGGGAATCCCTTTGATAAAGTGCTACTTCAGTATTCTGAACTTATTCTCCATTAAATAACTTCTGCATCAAAAATCAGTTCTGTTTAAAAGTAAGAATATGTCTATGTTGACTGCCAGCAATTCAAGCTAAACCAGGGAATTAACAACACTGAGGAAGTCATGCTGCTTGCTACCTGTTCCAGCTGAGATTTTATGACCTACAGTAACAAAGGGTAATTGTGGTTTTGATGCAAGATTTAGATCCCATCTGTGAAGCAGTGATGGTCTCTGATGAGACTGTGCTTCAGAACTCTCATGATGCAAAGTCTTGACCACTCTTATGTGGATAAGAAGAGGAAAAGAGAAGGTGAGTCTCCTGTCTCCTGGCCCATGTGGGTACCAAAAGCTCAGGGCTTACAGGATTCCTGACTGCTACATCCTCTGGATCTTCATTTAAAAGATGTGCACTCAAGTCTTTATAAGGCTAAGAACCCTGACATAAAAAGGTCTAGGAGCTTAGCTACATAAAACATATTTCCCAGAATTAATACAGAGTAGATGTGGATAGTATCAACATCAGGAAGAATCAAGCTTTTGCATCCATTTCCAATCTTTCAAATGCTTGAGAAGCAACTTAGAATAGCTCACAGCCTCTTGCCTTTCTCATGGCTGGAGATAAGTGCATGTAGATATGGTATATTTTGCTGTCCAACCACTCACTGGCCTACTCTTTTTCTCTTCTTACTTTGGAACTGTGGGCTAAAATTCACCCTCTAGGTTGCATTGAGATTATCCTTATAAATTTGCTCTACCTCCAGTTGCTGTGCAAGGATTCCGGCAGGCACAGGGCTCCCCGAAAAGAAGCTAGACAGGGGTGGCAAGTATTGACAGAAGTGAGACTGGAGAAAGAGGCTCTGAAAGCCATTTACTGAGATAATTAAAGCCCCTGGGGAGCAGAGGGAGGGTGACTCCCCTTGCGGCAGGCCACAACAGGGCCGCTGGATGTTGATGGTGCTGCACTGTGACCTCCCCAAGCAGAGGTTGCTCCCAGGCTTTGTAGCCTGTGTGCAAATGCTGGAATATGGCTTGAACATAAAAAATAATGACTTGAACTACAATGGAGAAAAGGGCCCCCATTATATGTCTGTTCTTCCTGCTTTTGTGAGTGGTTACATAACAGAAAATGACTGTCGGCTCGTCAGTTGTTCAGAGTCTAACCTACTATTTTCTGACCCAGATGTTGTTCAAATGAGGGCAGGCACCATCTTGCAGCAGAACCCCTGCATACAGACAAAGGACACATCAGATTTCATGGCAAAATTACAATGTAATTATGCTCTTGTAATAATAATATGCCTCTTTTAATGATAACCTTTTTAGAACAGATCTAAGGGTACAGGCAAGATATGACAACTTTCAGTTTCTTTTTCTGGTAATAATTCAGATGAAACCAAGTGGTTACTTGTGCCTCTTAGAGGCTGCTGATGTGCCTGACCAGGACTGAAATGCAACAGAGGCCGTGTCCAGTGTAGATCCCCTAGAACTGTACGGTGCACAGTGCCATGCCAAAGGAAACAAAGACACCATGAACCAAAGGAAGTCACACCTGGACCAGCCAGTGTGTCTCCTCAGCTGAACCTCCTACAACTCTCTCCCACACCTGACTGGGACTGCTACCTGCTAACCCATGTCCTGACCCTCAGAAGTAAAATTAGAGAACACATTCAACACTGTTTGGACACCATGTCTATGGTCCTAATGAAGGATTTTTAGCTTATGAATGGAAGCCTAATGGAGATGCAAAGCCAGTGATGGGAAAGGTTGGCAGAGCCTTGGAAGAGTCAATACCAGTATCACTTATCATTCTTTAACCTTAACTGTGACACAGCAAATCAAAGAACCATTGGAGATGAAGGCTTCTCCATAGGGGATGCACACATCACTGCTGCTGCTAATCATCTCCAGTAAAGTTGGTGAAAAAGGAAAAAAACTAAGTTTGAAAAGGTAAAATTATCTGCCACAGGTCAAAAGGTCAAGATGAGGAGTAGAAAAGAAACTCAAGACTACTGTTTCTTGGCCTTGCTTTTCGACCTAATTCTGTACCACCCCTCCTCCCATTATCAAAGCCAGGGTACACAGAAAATACTCATAAAAACCCTATATATCCTGAATTATCAGCTCAGAGTTAAATCAAGATTCCTTTACTGCACAAACTGAGTTTTTCCCAGAGGATGATTTTAGCATCTCTTTTCTCCCCACGTGCATCCCTACAGCATGCTGGAACTACAAAAGGAGACTGCTACATTATCCAATACATAAAACTGGTGGTTCCTTTGGTAGCTCTGAGCATTTATGGTAAAATACCAGTGAGAGTTTCTTCCCACCAGTCAGGGAAACTGCTGTGGGGAGTGACTCAGCTGGGACATAGTCCAGAAGGCAACAGGAGATGAGGGGCCCCAATGGCACTTTTCCAGTCTTAATCAGCACTGTCTGCATGGTGATAGAGACTGCTAAGCTGCCAGAAGTCATTTCTTTCTATAAGACTTGAAACAGTAGTCCAGAACAGTTGTGATCTTTGTCTGTGTGTATTTGGTTGGGTTTTTTAAAATGCAAAATCAAGGGCTGTAATTTCCCATGGCGGCCAACAAACAATTTTGATAGTTTCATTTTAATCTCCTATAAGTATCCATTTCTCCTCCCTCAACCTCACCCAATTTCCACTCCACTAAGTATTATTTTTTCCAAACAAATCAGACATGCCTGTCTACAATAGCACATTTATCAACAGGGAGGGCTGTGATAGAAACTATCCCTATTGCACAGAGCATAAGACATTTGGGAATCCTTTCTAATAAAAAGGGATTTGATTAAAGACAGCCAACTACCACAGATCAGCAACTGAATCATCAGTAAAGAAGGAAGAGCAGCTTAGACTTAAAAGACTTCAATTTGCTGATCTGCCAAGGACTTCTCAGGAGTAGTCACTCCACAAGTCACTCCAGAACCTACAGGAGGGTAGGAGGGGACAAACACCAAGGATTGGGGTGCTTAGACTTATTACAGTAGTGTGGTCTTAACAAAGTTAAGCTAGGCAGAATACTCAATATGCACGTTTAACTCCTAAAAATTCACAAGATTTTTTTTTAAAAATTGTTATGCTTAGTGATATTTCCATACTTAGGCACTGCCTTGCCAATGGCAGCTAGAGGATTTCCCAGTGACTGGATCGTGCTGCTGTGGTAAGTCCTGGCAACACACAGCTGCCAGCTGTGATCTCGCTGTTCCCAAGTGTCTCCAGCATGCTGCTCCTGGCTCCCACCACACTCCCAGGCTGCCCAGGAGGGCAGTGTGATCCATGCCCTGCTGCCAGCTGTGTGTGCTTGTGTGAGCAACCCCTGCCTAGATCACCTCCCTCCATTCTGAAACCACCTCAGGGGCTTCCACCCAGGAAAGCTGTAGAGAGGTGCAGTGAGCCCAGATGGGATGGAAGTGCTGGCTGCCCTGCTCCTCAGATCAGCTCACTGGGTCTGCCAGCAGTACCAAACAGCATTTCTGGGGCAAAGAGACAACTTTAGTGACTCCTGCTCCTCTTCCTACCCAAGGAACCTTCACCCTGCCCACTGCTGGGCAGATTCTGCTGACTACAGATCCAAGATGCCTTGACTGAAAACCACAGATATGGTGAGTGAACTTGCAGAAGGAAGTTGGTTACAGAGATGCCAGAGTGCTGCCGGACCAAGTAAAATGACCTTTCTCCAGCCTGACAGTTCAAATGTAATTATTCCAACAAATTATTTTCATGACTTAATATAACGCCTTGCAGCTTTCTAGCAAGGTTAATTAGATTCCTCAATTCAAAACCTATCTGCTCTTAAGCAACTTTTAATATGCTGAAATCCAGTTTTCTAAATTCAAACTAATAAAAGTGATTAGCTGACAGTTATCTGGTATGCTACAATTACCATGGCATTTAGACCTCAGGCACAAGATATTTAATGCAAGTCAGAGTCAATGTCTCTGCCCATTTGTCCTTTTTCGGATTATTTGATCAATGTGCCATATGAATCCTGTACAGTCCATGCTACCATGCTAAACAACTGAAGAACAAGGGCAGAGATATTGGTTGAGACAGTTAACCAAAGCTGAAAGACTCTTTTTTCCCTCCCACACTTAATTTGCTCTTTCCACATGAGCACGAAGTTACTGAAAGGCACTGGCTGACAGCTCAAGTAGAGATGGGTATTTAGTTCTGACACAGTCAGAATTAGTACAAAACTCCCAGCCTGCACTGCCATATCAGAAGGCTTCATCCACTGTGACTCCAGAGCTCCTGGGCTGGAACAAACCTAGGAGATGAGGGCAGCCTACCTTTTGACTGTACCTAACCATAAAAAGCAGTTGTGCTCCAGCAGTCTGTATTTTGTTAGATAGATAACACTCCCAAAAGGCTGTATGTGGCACAGCATGTTTAGAGAGCTGAGATGTTCAGCCCAACACATGGTTCTTTGGCACATCAGGAATGCCAAGGCTGGACACCACCTCAGAGATGAACTTCAGTGGCACACAGTGCAATGTGAAGATCAATCAGGTGCAGTCTGTAATTACACATGACCTGCCCAGGGTAGGGCTAAGGTTGTTGTTTTGTTTTTCCACCATGCATCATGCATGATTATTCCATCTTTGATCATGCTACTGTTTATATAAATAACACTGGCAAAACTTCTGAGGGCTCTGAAGCCTCCTTTCCGTTTTTTCATCTCCTGCTGAATTAAGAGCTATTGGCATGGCATTGGTCTGACCTCCCATCTGATAGCCAAATTGATGACCTAACACTGAGATACTTTATGTTCCAACCCTTTCAGCTATGCATCCCTTTTGGATGAAGAAACTTTGATGTACCACTCTCTCATACAGAGCAGAGCAATCTTAGTCATACAATATTAGTCTGCAAAATCTGAGCTTTTCAGCTTCATAAATACAAGTGGTAAACAAAACTAAAGCTTCACTTCAGGAAGCAATTTCCGAGCTGTGAGGAAAATTAATCACTAGAACAGCTTATCAGGGTAGGTGGTTGACTCACCATTGCTCGAAGTTTTTAAGATAAGATTAGATCTTTATTTTTTTTAAAGTCATGATTCAATCATGTTTCTGGGAGAAACTGAGAGTAGAACATTAGGCAGTATAATGGCAAGGTCCTTTCTGACCTTAGAGCCTGTGAATCTTCTTTGTTTATCTGCCTACCTTCTTGGGCAAAAAGGAAAACTGAATGGGCTTTGGTCCATCAACCAACTCCTGCCACACAGTTCTGCATTAAGAAAATTGCTGTAATCAGATCTCATGTTTCAGGGCTTCAGCCATTTGCCTGAAGAGGGCAGGAAAAAAGTTGCTCCCTCTGCTAATGGCTGCCCAGCTAATGGCTAAATATATGTTATGTTTATTTCGTTGTTGCTTCGTGTTTAAAACATCAGAGAGCGAACCCAAACGGGTATGGGCAGAGATGAAGTCAAATGCAGCAACATAGAAAATGCTCCCTGGTTATTTTCTATTCAGTTAGCCATTCCTGCTCACACCTCAGATCTGTGATAGTCATCAACTCTGATGACTATCAGTGTTTACAGAGAAGACATTTTGGTTATTAGGGCGCAGCCTACAGAAGGTAAAAGGTACTGATAGAGAACTGGGACTGATACTAACCCCACCTACAAGGGCAATGTTTGTTTGATGAGAGCACCTTAACCTTCTCATATTATCAGATCCTTGTTTGTTAGTGAAACTGTGATCCCACCTGCTTTTTGATTAAACCAGACCACTAAAGTTTCTTTAAGCCAGAAATGTTTTGGTCCAACCAAACTCTATAGCAAATAGACCTGGGGGCAACCTAAATGAAGTTTTTAAGAAATGATGAAATAAAGGAATATAAAGAACACAAAACGAATGGCCTGCCCCAGTCTAACTCTACAAACTGTAACAGTTTGTTTCATAATAATGTTATTACCCAAGTCTGTAAGAAACTAAGAACACAGGCAAATCCATTGATAGTGCCCAGGACTCTTGATTTCAATGCAGAGTTCAGAGGCCTTATCACCATGTTTCATGTAAAGGCAAGATATAATTCTACACCTATGGATGCCTAAGTTATAATTATACTACATACTACTTAAGAAGGAAATTAGATGCTTATCTTTTTCCAGGCAAGGAAGATGACACCATTATGAACCAATCAGTCCAGATTTGTCTTACTTGTATTTGTTGGACCCAGTTCTGGGTCCCCATGTATAACCAACCTGATTGACTCAAAATGGATTTCCTTTTAATCTGTGCCAGCACACAGAAGATGAAAATCCATGCCTTGGAAGCACAACGCATTTGCAGTGCCAGATTTTTTTGCAGCTGCAATGAGAAGGGATGGGACAGGCAGGCACAACAGCGACCGCACCTGAATTCAGACTGCTAGCCTGGAAGCTGGGGACAGATGGTGTGAAAATGAACCAGACACTGAAAAATTCAACTTTATATCCTGAAAGACTATAAACATACAGTGAGTGAGCATGAGATTTATGCTGAAATTACAGAGGAATTCCTATGGATGATTACACTTCCAGCCCAAGCATGGAAAGAACATCCATCAACACGAGTGTCACTACGTTACCAGTGCAGCTGTCAGGCCTCCCATTACTGAACCCAGTAAATACAGAAGAGGGCCATGGACAGTTGTGAGATGGCTTACCAAAGTAGTCATCAGAGGGAGGATTCTCCATGTCATACAGCATTTTCTTGGTCAGGTGCTCCAGCTCATCTTCAGGCCTGAAGGCAGGGGTGCTTGATGCATGTCCAGAGCTTGGATACCCACTCTGGAAAAAAAAAAAAAGAACATCTTGTGATGTGATATAAAAGCATTCACACACAGTAAGAGGGTATGTTAGCTGTTCAGTGTTAAATTTCATTCTTTGTCTTATTTTTCTTTTTTTTAATACCCAAGGGATTCAAGCAAGTAAACACCTCACTTAATGTAATGAAAATGGACTCTGAAGAACATCCAGTGAAGTGCTATATATCCTTCTAGAATAGGAAGTATACTGTGCCTCATAATTAGATGTCTACTGGGTAGCACATAATAATAAATAAAGGAGAAGATTATTCCAATAATAACTTGATATAAATGTTCTCCAAAACTGAAAAAGACTTTGGAAGCATTTAAGTTCAGAGTTGATAAAAGTTTCCATCACTTAACAACACAACACAAAAGATAATCCTACACTAGTAGAGTATATGGACAAAGACAGATAATCCCAAGCTGCTAGTTATGTTCTCTTCTTGTTTGTTTTGACACAAATGCTGCTGTTAACATCAGTGAGATCAGGAGCTGGTCCACAGATTTTTAGTACTAGAGATACAAAGGTTTTAATCTGTGTGTAGAAACTGAGATCTCTTGGCCTTCACAAGCTAATAGCTGCATACAGTGTTTGCAGCCTGTCTCAGAGAGCCTGCTCCCTGGAAAACACCAAAAGTATGGCATATTTTGAGAAGCACAGAAATAGTCTTATGCCTAGAAGTTTCTTAGAAGAAGTTAAGTTTGGTGTCCATAAGGAGAAACTCGGTCATTTCAGGATTAAAAAGTGCTGACACCAGGTCTCCTTGTGTATACTGCTTTCTTGAAAGACTTGCATAGAAAAATGAACTTATTTATAAAAACACATCATTTCAGTAAAGCAAGTGATTTCATTGACTAATTGCTGCCTACATCAAGGATTGGACCTTTGATATGAAACAAGGAAGCATTTTTCCATGCTCTATAACTAAATGGCAAGAAAATGTAAAATCACTGGAGAAAATACACTGACCACTTATAGAGACTACATCTGACATGATGAATCTTTATTGAGCCAGTGATGTTCAACAGAGAATAGCAGCTTTAAAGCACTCCAAGAGAATTAACTATATGCTGTCATGTTTTTTTTTCTTTCAGGCAAGAAGGAGGTTTCAAATGAGACATCAACCAACGTAGAGGTCTCAGAATGGCTCTTTGTGATAATACTTCAATCATCCACTCCCAAAACCCAAACACCTGCATGTTCCTGACCCTGACCCTGTCATACTTACTTCTCCAGGGTCCATGCTAAGATGTACCATCACCCTTCTCACCTGTTAGACTCAGCAGGTGCCTGTGCTCCCTGAAAGGGCTGGATTTGCTGCGCACACACTCAATGCAGCAGCTGCACCCTTTGCGTGCCCAAAACCCACTCTGTAACAGAGTAGCAGCTGTTCACAAGGGAGAGGGGTGGCATGGTCCCCTGGGGAAAAAAGTGTACCTGGAATAAGCCCCAGGCTGAATGAATTTCCCTGAATAGCTGTGCAAGGTCTGTTTGCCATACATTCAGCTTCCCTGACTGAGAATATAGATTGGACCTAACATACATTCAGGTTTTCCCACACATGTTTTATTTCTTTTTTTTCCTTATGAATTTTTTTCTGAACAACATTTAAGGATTTTGTGCATTTCTCCAGGAGTTCTAGTTGCCTAGCAGTTGTTCTGAGGAAGCTGTTGAATATCTGGAAATGCTAAATGTCCACACATAGAGGAGTAAACTTTTTTTATACAAATGCAACCATGCTGATGTGTTTGGGTTACCACAACTTACTTTTTCATGTGGGGAGGCAGGCAGTATGATGCACCTGCATTTGCCTTTTAAGTCATGTAAGTGTCATCTCTGTGGGATACATAATTTTGGTGTGGATAAGGCCATTCATGTGACTTTAAGTTCTAGAAGCAGGTATTTGACCCAGAACACCCAGACTCCCTTGGCCAGTGCTTTGTGGCTGTTTTTAGAAGGGCGAGTCTACAACTACTTCATTAGAAATAATATATAGCATAATGCTAAAAAAAGGAAAAAAGGTTTATTAATAAGTCGATTCAAGGTGTCAAATGTAAAACATTTAATCTTGGAACAACCTGTTTTTTCCCTTTGCTCTCTTGTTCCTAAGAGCTGATCACGAATCTTGCCTGAACATATATTTTAACACAGCGAGCGCAGCCAAGGATTTATTAGCTTGAGAAATCAATCTGGCAACTGAGCCTCTCAAGGTTTTATTCCAGGTATTGTACCTATTTCAGTTTCCATGCAGAAAGGAATGACCACTGCCATTCCATCAACAGAGACTCCTTTCCTAGACTCTGCATGGAGAGAACAGCATGCTCTGAAGCTGATGATGGCCCCTGTATCTCCCCTGTTAGTCATCACCAGCCTCTTCTGCTGGGCTCTGTCCTCCCCTCATCTGAAACACTGCCTTTACCCTTGGGCCCTCTAATATAAATGGACCAAAACAGAAGGCAGGAGCCACAGTCTGTTCAGAGATACAGTGGGCAGTGAGATACATGGAGCCCAGCATCACACACGGGCTCTAAGGCAAAGGCAAATCCTGCATCCAGGCCACTGGGAGCCCTACACTTTCCAGCCTCACACACAGCCCACTGGGGCTGTACCTGACATTGCAGACCTACACTGACCACTCTGCAACCCAAAGCCACTGCACCTGCAGGCCACCACCAGCCAGGCTTTGGCAGGAGGTGAGTGAAGCCTCTCCCTCTTTTCCATGTTAGCTTCCCACACCTCCTGACTGGGGAGCCCTCCATGCCTGATCCATAAGGGCTTGGACTAGGCCCCTTAAAATGAAAGACCAAAATCTGCAGATTTTCAGTTTTGTCTGACTGTCTCTGGTTTTGGAGGCCACATTGCCTCACACACACAATAAACAGGCTGCTCTCGTATTTTATCTACATTGCACTTTTCCAAACCAGGCAGATTTCTTATCCAGTACCCAATGTCAGCAGAAATAACAAATACCAACCACAATGTTATGAGACACTTTAACTTATTTTGACTCAAACGTTATGCCTTTTTGACTAGCATTTAAGTAGTGCTAGGCACATCTTTCTCCTTCTCCCATGGCACATGCTGACTACGTGCCTCCAGGAAAATGCATTTCATGCATATGAACGTGCTGTTGAGTTTGCTGGGACATGCACATACACAAACATAGGGAGAAAAGTGTATCCTTAGCCCAATATAAAATGCTTGTTTCAGCAAAAGAGTTTCCTTCCTCCTCCTTTGTTAGGTCAGGGTAAAAATACAACTCTGGCTTTCCTTACAAAACAAAGTTGTGTGTTGTTGTTTATATTAAACTTCCTCTATTTCTCCTCATCTATACAACAATCAAGGCTGTCTAGAAATTCAATTTGCTGTCTGATCTACCAGTTAACTTCATACATTCTCTTTTCTCCATGACGCCTCAGTGCACACAAATATCCACTTCCTTAGCTAAACACAGCTCATGGATGGGGACTGCATTGCCTTGCAGACCCCGAGCACCACTCTGTCTGGCTAACCACAGAAACATCAGGGGTGATAAACTGACCTACAAAAATGGAAAATGGAAAAAAGCTCAGCAAAAAGCTGGCAGGAGGGACTATGCTTTGGAAGCACAGGCACCTGAGTCCCTCCTTTGCTACTGTCTTCAAACACTAAGCAACTTCAGGGAAGAGAAGATTGTAGGAGCAGCCTCAGGAAGATGATTGCAGTAGCATGTTCAGATGCAAAGGCATTCCTGAATAAACACTGTCCTGCATACTTAGTTGGGATGCCAAGAAAAACACCAGCACTTCCAGGGTTAAGCCCTGTAGCAGTAAGTATCTTCATGCTACAAAGGAAGTGAGCTAATTGCTTGTGCCACTATCAAAATGCTGCAAAAACATCTGGCTCATCTTCCTTATTAAAGTTCAGTTCCTGAAAAGCCAGGTCAAAAGAAGCAGTCCTGTGGAATCACTGCATAATTATTTTGGTAAACAAAGCTGATACTTGTTTCACTGCTTCCCTGGCATATGTTTTCTGCTCCAGACCTGTCTCAGCTGTAAGGGCTGCCCAGAAAAGGGAGCTCTGCAGTCCGTGTGGTGCATTTGCTAACAAGAACCTTCCCCATCCCCACATAAATATTTACCCTAATGGGTAAAAACTGCAGTGCAAAATCTGCAAAGGTATCTGAAGATGATGCTGTGAATGCACCATCATTCAGAATACACTGTATGTGGTCATTTTTCTTGTCCATTTGCAAACATTGTCGAAGCAGCTTATTCTCTCTGGGAGAAAATAACTTCAATTACGTGTTCCCAGTTACAGAAACGGGGAAATTATCTTCTTTTCAGAAGGTAGAATTAGCTGAATTTGGAATTGAAAGGCAGCCAGAAACTTCTTTCCCTGATAGTTACTTTCTCTTAATTTTTTTCCTCCTGTTTCATCGGCATAAAGTTACTCCTTTCGCTTCACTCACCAAAACTAATCACCAGTTAAAGAATATTGCAGCCTAATTTTTTATTCAATTTGACAAAGACCACATTTCTTAAGTTATTGACCATCCAAAAACAATCCCAAACTTTCAGAGGTAGAAATCCAGCATAGTGCCACATCCCTCATGAGCTGTGCTCCCAAGGAAGTATCAAGATTGCCTACAGCTATAATTCAGTTTATAATTAAGGCCGACTCTTACAGAGGAGATGCACTAGAAAAAATGTTTTAATTCTTGATTTATTTTCCCAGTGAAAGGTTACAGCTGCCAGGGTACATAGATTCCTGAAAAGAGGATTCTACCTGGAATCCCTGCAGCACACACGTTCCTGGGTTTACTCTGGTCAGAGGATAACTCAAGATCCTCTGAAGAAACTGCCCTGCATGAGGAGATACCCACCAACAGCCAGTGCCCTCCAGTCCATGCTAGAAGACTAAAATCTCAGTTGTTGGGCTGCCAGGAGAGAGGGCTCTTCTGGGGCATGCCAGAGTGGAACAAACCACCAGTTCCCTCGCTGCCTACCTGCCCTGCCACCCCACAGCAAACCAGCAATCCAGAACGTGCAGTTCTGCCAGCAGAGCCCTCATGTGTTTAACACTGCCTGGCTTTGAAATAGGACAGTTTTGTAACTGCTTCAAAGCTCTAGAGGATATTTTTCTTTATTTTTAAACTTCATTATTGCAACTGTATACTCACTTAGCTATCCATGCACACTGCCTGTCCTAATCCTGCTAAGCTCTTAGTTTCAGTGATCTCTTGTGGCATTAAGCTACACAGAATTTGAGTAATAATAACAATAAAAGTATTTTCCTTCGTTTTAACTTTACAGCCTGCAATTTTGCACAATTGTCTCTTTTTTTACACTGTGGAACTGGGATGCAGACAGGTAGGAAGGGGAGGTACCTTGTTGATAGTTTTAAAAGGCAGTAGAGCCAGAATGCAAAATCATTATAGAATTGAGAAGTTTCCTGGACTTCTGAAAATCAGGCTGCTTATACAGATGTCTATTTTGACTCACCAGAGCAGAGCTTTAACCTTACAGTCACGAACCCAAAATCTTGGTCTTTGTGTACTGATACTGAATTCAACAGGCTCACCATCCATGCACCCTAATTACTCTGTAAAATGGGTTTAACAATATTTCTGTCTTAATTAATCAGTGCCACAGAGCTATCCAAGCTTCTGTGATTTAAGTGACTACACAGAGGCAGAGCATTTTATTAAATATCAAGCATGGTAACAAATGAACACAACTGTTTTGTCCTTGGATTGTTTTATGCTATTATATGTAAACAGATTAAGTAGCTTTTCTTGCTATTCTTCATATTCTCACTAATGTTTTGAATCTGGAAGGGCTGGTTATTTTTGCTAGGTATTATAAAAACTGGATACTGTGTAAACACCACCATCTGCTTCTGGCTTCTGCACTGAGCATGACTGTGTTAAATGACACCTTCCACTGCTATTCTGGCGAGTCCTTGCTTCTGCTGGACACTGTGGACTGTTTATATATTCTGGGTTAACAGCAGATGTGCTAGATTTTTATGGAGCAGCACTGACCATTTCTCATTAGAAAAAACAAAACAGTGGCTGGTTCTCCAAGTAATAAATTTTTTACATGTTATCTCAGGAAACAGCAGATTTAAGCTATATTTCACATATAAAATACTACATTTTAATGTCCCATTGGTGCTTAAATGTATATACAGAAACAAATGCAGCAGTGCCTGATCTTGCCTGGGGCCTCTTGGCCATATCATTACACAAATATGCTTTACTTGTCAAGGCTTATCTCATATGAAAAGGGGAGCAGGCTGTTTTGTTTTGTGTTTTTCCATTAACCCCACTTATTTTGGTAACAGACATTTCAGGCACTTTAAAAAAAAAGCCAGGAACTCAAGGAACAGCTGGATGGTCCTACTGAGAGGGAGAACGAGGCACCATTATTATACCCATATGCAAATAAAGAGATTGCACCATTTTAGCCCTGTTTTTGTCTGTAAGAGCCCAGTCTGCTCCACAAAATTACATCAGGAGGTCCTATACTTACTCATCTATTTGTTTCAAGATCAAAGGCTTTATTCTGCTCTAAGCTGCTTGCCTTGCCACATATCTCTGGGCTCAAACTCAAGCACTCTCTTACTCCCATGGATCATCACCATCAGAAAAGACTCTACAGGCTGCTTATCAACTCCCCTCCTCTTCCCATTATAATACTGTAGGCTTCCAGGATGGCCTTCAAAGCACTAATTAATTAAGCATTATATTTACTGCTATCAACAGGTCAAAATCTGCATTTCAGAGTAGGAGCCATAAGCTTCCATAGGAGATAAGTCTCACAGCTTTGATCCCGAGCTGCACAGCAAACTGCTGTACAAGAGTTTGAATTCACTTCTTGGCATCTTGGCTACAGATCCTGGAGTGCACAGTGCATCTAGGGCTCCTTGCCTGGGCAGGTGGTGAGCCTCAAGAGCAGTACAGGGCTCCCTTGTGCCAGTCCAAGGTGGCACAACCGAAGGCCATCAAGCTGTGGGGGCAGTCACTCTTGTGGCAGTGACCGACACTCCAAGGTGGGGCTCACGGTCTCATCACCAACCGAGCCATATTCCCATCTCATAGGACAAGCACAGAGGCAAACCTGATAAAAATGGGAATGCTTCAATATTCATACTGATTAAAAGAGATGTGTTTGCTGACACAGTGCTCAACTCGTCCAGATGATTCATTGCCACAGTGAAACAACTGAAAGAAGCACCTTCCTTCCAAAGCCTTCCCTTCCAGAACCACCTTCCTTCCAAAGCCTTCCCTTCCAGAAGCACCTTCCTTCCAAAGCCTTCCCTTCCAGAAGCACCTTCCTTCCAAAGCCTTCCCTTCCAGAACCACCTTCCTTCCAAAGCCTTCCCTTCCAGAAGCACCTTCCTTCCAAAGCCTACCCTTCCAGAAGCACCCTTAAAATCCAAGGAGATAACTCAGCTTTGCCCTAAATTTCTCATTTGCGAAGCACTTCAGGAAGGCAGAGCTGAACTGTTTACACAGACAACGAGGAGTGACACAGCTCACACACACACAGCTCACACACACACAGAGCTCACACACACACACACGCAGCTCTCTCACACACACACAGCGCTCACACACACACACAGCGCTCACACACACAGAGCTCTCTCTTACACACACACAGCTCACACACACAACACATAGAGCTCTCACACACACACACAGAGCTCTCTCACACACACACAGAGCTCACACACACACAGAGCTCTCTCTCACACACACAGCGCTCACACACACACACACAGAGCCCTCACACACACACAGAGCTCTCTCTCACACACACACAGACACACACACAGAGAGCTCTCTCTCTCACACACACACACACAGAGCTCACACACACATCCAGCACGGTGCCCACAGTGCCCAGGGAGCTCCCTGACCACCATTCACCCCTGGAGCTGGGGCTGGACCCGGTGCCTCTGCCACCAGCACCACCTGCCCTGCGGTTCGGCTTCGGCACCCAGTGAAAAAACAGGCGGCCACAGCTGCGGGGCCTCATTAGGTAACAAAAACAGACGTGCCAGGGCATCACTTGTTTCAAAAGAAAAATAAATCTCACCATTTTAATGGTACTAATTTTGCATGTGAAACTTGCATTCATACTGTATTAACAGTTTAAATATAGCTTTCTTGCCAGATGCCTGAATAGGCTAGAAAAGATACTTAAAATATGCAAATTGTGTTTCTGTTTTAATACACAAAGAAACCTAAAATCACATCACTTTCCATCACCAAGACAGGTTTTAATACAAGGTTTTTTCATGTGAAAACTGTAACAGCAAACAAATGGTTAACCAAGTGTGTTTAACCACTATCTGTAGTCTCACTTTTAGTCAACTGTGACACGGGCCATTACACTTCCCAGGACATCAATGACTTAAATGAGGACTACATATTTTGCTTAACATTAAAAAATTATAAATATAAATTACAGTAAAAAAAAAAAGGCTTCTCAGACTGGAGCGGGTGCTTGGTTCAGCATCCATGGCATTGGAGGGCAGGATTCCTGAGCTTTATCCTCAGCAATATTCTTAACCAGTCTGATCCTGCACCCTGCTGTTATAAATGGTGTTCATAATGCTTGGCTGTCTCAAGAGAGTTTGAGAGTCTCAATGAACTCTTCATTACAAAATGCTTTGAGATCCTTGAATGAAAGATGCTGAATGAGTACAAATCATGACTATTATTAATTACCTTTACTAGCCAAAATTGTGCCTCCGTTCACTCACATGTGCCCCCACATTTTGTCTTTTAAGATTATAACATCTTCAAAACAAACACTGGTCTCCCATCATACCCTCAGTGGTCTTGTGTAAATAAAAGTGATAAGAATAATATTTGAGGAAACGATAGTGTGGCAAAAGCAAATTACATTCCTGACGGACTCAGAAGCTTCTTCCTTATTTCACAAATGGGAAATTTCTCCATTTTACTCATGTTCTGACTCCAGAATCACCTGTTCTCTTTTCCTCATCTTTAGCCGCTTTCATTCTAAGAGCTTTCCTGTTTTGCCTTTAACTTTGCACAGGCCATTTTTCTTGAAGAGGTTACTGGAGGGTGCCAATGCCTTTTAACAAAATGGGCCCAAGTTCCTTTGGAAAGAAGATAGGGAGCTCCAAACATGTCAGAGAGTGTAAGCACTGATACAATCCTTCATCTGACTTTGAGTCTCCCAGGTGCCTGAGACTGAGAAAAGGAGGCAGAAATTTAAGAGACAGTCCAGACATCTGGATTCTGCTCAGGCCATCTTATCGTGCTCACCTCTCAGCCAAGGTGTACTTCAAGGGTGAGAAAAAATTTTCAAAGTGACACCTTTTCCAGTGATGCAAGAGAAAAGAGAACTTACAAATAATAGTGAGAAGATTGCTACTCATCAAAGTCAGGGGGAGACCTCATTTGCCTGCACTTCCAGGTCTTGTGGTGAAAGACTGTAAAGAAGATTATTTAAAGGATACTGACACAGCTCAAGACAACGTGTAAGCAGTAAAGATCAGAGTTCTATCTACATATATAGTTCCATCTACATGGATGGTTTTGTTACTGAATTGCTTTATTCACTTTTAGGAGACTGAAGCTTTACCATATTTAGTAACAACTAATTCTCCTCATGAAGAACCCTCTGCAGGTATCTGTAGGTCACCTGGATCTCAACTCAGTCATCTAACATCACGTCAAGTACCACTTGCAAACACGTGTTATTTAATTCACGAGGAGCAATCGCCCGTCCCATCAGTGCTGAGCAGACCACACTGCCGCCAGCAAGCCCTGGCTTCTCTACCTCCAGCCCAAGCAAGGACAACAGCCCCTTCACAAAGTTACCAGGCTGGAGTTGGTCATCACTGGTGATTAAAAAGTTAGAGAACCCTTCATCATCTGTTATCTGGAGGTCCCCACCAAAAGCTGGCAGTTTGGTCTCGGACGTGATGCTCCTCGCTCACGTGAGTGTCTGGGGAAGGGTTTGGCAGCCAGCTCATGGTGCAAACACACCCAACAAGGCATCACCTGCACTTTCAGTTGCTACTGTGATGCTGAGCAATGTCAGGCAGAGGACAGGACACACTGGCAGTAAGGAAGGAGGTGGTGAAATTAAACAGGACTATCAGGAGCACAGGGAGTAATACAGAAGAAAAGGTGTAGGAAAGACTGAAGAGCTGCAGCCTCGAGTGACTGTCATTGTGACAGCCTCACCACTGCTGCTTTAGAAGAGACTTGTACATGTTTCACTATCAATTACCTCAGGATAATCAGAAATAATATTTTCAGAACAAAGCACTGCCAAATTCCATACTGCACTTGGAGGAAAAAGGCCAGGGTAAATGCCCGTCATCTAGATTATAATTTATTTCACCCAATGTACTTACAAAAATGATCTCTCATTTGGCTCACAGCAGTAGAAATTTCTCAACAAAGTCATAATTCTCCTGTAATAGAGTCCAGGGCAGTTAAGTATTACTCAAATAAAAGCTCCAAGTCTCCCTTGAAAAACTGTCCCTGCTCAGGAATTTCCCACAATCACAAGGGAGGTGAGAGCTAAGAAAAGGGCAGCAAGAGAAGAGGAATGACTTTTCCTCAGAGAGAACCACAGGCTGAAAACCCAGCACATCCCAATTGGTGGCCAAATTGTGGCAGGGAGGCAAAGAAGCAGGGCTTATGGGCTATCAAAAAATGCTGTGGGAAGTTTCAGCGTGGCTGTTCAATATTCAAAGGGTCTCAGCCTTCTCCTTGAAACCTGCTGGAACAGGAGTGATTTGGCTGTTCTATTCCTGCTGGGGATCCTATGAATCCTGCTTGTGCAGAAGGCAGGAGATGGACCTCGGAGGAGAAGAACCACAGGAACAGAGAGGTGAAGGTCAGATCTGGAATGAGGGCTCTGGCAACATGGGGAGGGAATTCAGGGGAAATAGCAAATTAGCACTTAGCAACACAAATATAACAATTAAAAAGGCAGAACTACAAAGGCAAGAGAGAAGTGCTGGTAGGCAGAGGGAAAAACCACTCAGAAAGCAGCATGCAGTTAGTGATTTGAGCCAGAGCCCAGCATCAAAGGGGAGGATGGGATGAGGCAGAGAGGAAGGAGAAGTGCAGCCTGGCTAGAGAAGCTTCCAGAGCAGGCAAGAGTCCATGCAGAGAGGGCACATGGAGATATGCACCCACCACAGGGAAAGTGGCTTAGGGAACACTAACGGCCAAAGGAGCTGTATGAAATGGAGGGATGGACTAATAGCACCCTCAGAGCAGGGAACCAGCAGGAAAGCAAGACCAAAGGAGAGCCATCAGTGTCAGCTGATTTTACTGAATAATTTCCCTTTTACTGGAACTATCCAATGCTAATAAAAACCCAGCAGTTTCAGTCTGTGGGATTGGTCAGATGCTTCCAGGCACACACATGCTGGGGGGTGTGTGTGTCCTTGATGGGACATCAGTAAGGACAGGCACCCAGAGCAGAGCTCTACACCCTCAGTGTCACTTTTGATTCCCTCACGGAAGTGGTATATGGGGTTTCAATGTCACATGATCCTCCTTCCCACTTCCCCTGCCACATGGAGTGTGTGATCCCACATTTGTCACAGGCATGCTTTCCAGCCAAACGAGAAACTACTTTTATGGCCATGATGCTAAAGATGGTAAATGCATAGGGGCTTGTGCTGTGTGCTATAGAAGTACCTATGGAATAAAGGGCAAGGACAAGGAATTCCCTGCTTGGCACTGGAGCCAGAAGAGAATATGGTTTCTACTGCTTTTCCTCATCCTCTCTTTTTCCATCAGCCTCTCAAAAAGCCCCAGGATCTTGGCAGCCAAACTAGGCTGTGCACTAAGGAAGGGAATCTAACTTCCCCAGCTGCAGCCTCTAAGGCTGCTGTCATCCTGAGGGCACAGCCACTGCACTGACATACAGACCTAATGATCTACACTGTTCAAGGCATCAAATGCTTGAAGAAACTCACCCTGCTCAGAAGGCCATGCTCAAGCTGTATTTCTGTGCCATCTCTTGTGTGAGGCTGGGACTGACTCTGAGGAGGTCAGGAAGAGCCTGGTGGCTCAATAGATGAGACACTTGGGAGAGTTAGTTGAACTGACAGCTCAACAAGATCCATGTTTAGTTGTCAAAACATTCCTCCATGTACAGAGATGCAGCTAAGAAGGCTGTCCACATCCATCCTGGGCCAGAGACAGGCTTATCTCACTAATTGGTTGAGTAGTATTTCGTGGAGAACGGAGTGAACTGGCAGAGGCAGTGGCATGTGCAATTAGAGCTGAGGAGGCTGAGGGCTGTGGCTGGACACAACAATGTGCCTGCACCATTTTGATGTACTGGAAAGATCATTTTGTCCATGAACCATTTTCATGTCCTGTTCAGCCACAACACCAGCAGCTTCCTTCTGTATTTTAATGACTAAGCAGCTCACAGGTTGACTGAGCAAAGACTGAAGGGGAAAAACTAAGGTGTATAAATATAATTTTGCTGAATTTACTTGAAAAGTATGGGCTAGACATTTAGATGGTGCAAATCAGAGTTGCTCGCTGGGTACTTGCTGATTTACACAGCAATGGAGAATCAAGCTCAATATGCCAAAGAGGGCAATGTGTACATTGGCTGGTTGAGAGGCACTATTTGAGTCAACAAGGCTGTCCAAACCCATCCCAGACTAACTGCAGCCCCCTGAGCCCTCAGCTGCATTTGTCTCTCACAGAACATATGACACAGGGAGAAAACTGGCTCCCAGACTACCAGACCAAGAGTGAACAACACAGACAAAGACCCCACTCTCTGAGGGTACGGGTGACTGAAACCAGCTTCCTTGCAGGTGACACTCTAGGGATTACTTAAAAAGTGAAGTTAAAAGTCTCTGTCCCCATATGTGGGGCACGTGGCTTTCATGGGATTCTGTTACCAACTCCCAGCTCAATCTAACACGTTTTTCAGGGCCTCCTGTCTCCTGTCTCCTTTTGAGGAGCTGGGTCCCTCTTGAAGAGGACCTTTAGAGCAAGCATGTGTCCTCTGCCTCCCTCTTCATCTACACTTGTTCCTAAGAGCCACGCATATTTCAACAGCATGTCTAGAAAAACAGCTGAGAACATCAAACACGTTACACTCTTTCCTCTTCTTTCTCTCAACACAATGTACTCATTTCATGTTCCCTTTCTGCCCTTCTGCATTAGTTTTACACTATTAAATAAGGGACTCAGGCCCTCTCCCTGTGTAGGATCCTCATCTGAAAATCACTCGCACACTTTAGAGGGTTTGCAACACAGAGGATGAGAAAGTGAGGCCAGCAAAGTGCTGGAAGGGATTGCCTGGGGAGAGTCTGTGATTTCCATCACTGAGGCTTTTCAGAGTAGGAACAAACAAATATTTGTGAAGAATAGCTTAGGCAGAGTTGATCCTGTCTCTGAGCAGCAGACAGATCTTCAAGTCTGTTCCAGCTTTACTGTTTATGCTTCTGTGATTGTGATAGCAGTTGTGACATATTCTGCAACGGAGTTGAGCAAAGCCAGCTGAAAGCCCTATGGATCATCTTCAGGGCTGAAGCTGCTTACAGGAAAGGAAACTCATATGCAGTGTTAAGTTACTTGATGGTTTTGTTCCAAACACTAAATCAAGGAGTTTGTTCATAAATGGGAGAACAAAGAAGCTGGGTCCTAAGCAGGCCTTGCCCTGCTTTCACCATCTCCAAAATGCTGTATCTCCAGCTTTGACTCCAGGTGCAAGAGGCAGCACATTCTGAGCACCTACTGTACGGGCAGTAAATATCTGTGTTAGACAAACAGCCGGCTTCTTTTGTCCTAGTCCTCAGGAATGCCCATCTGGCACTCAGTGCTGAATCTCTATTAAAACCTCTCAGAAGCTAGACAGGATGCAGTGAGTCTGGCCAGAAGCATGGAAATGGCAGGCAAAGAGCATTCAGAAAATCATCATAGGTGCCCCAGACTGCAAAATGCTCCATGTGTCCGTCGTGCAAAAACCCACGTGTGTCCGCAGTGGCTTGAAGGAAAGAAGTTAACTCCAGAAACATCGATGCCAGCTCTCCCTGCAATACCACCTTGTGGGGAAAACAAATGGAACGGGAGCTATCTAATCTACTCATCGCAAAGTCTTTATGCCACAAGACGATATTTACTAGCTGGTACCAGACAACATTCAAGCAAGAACAGAAAGTCACTTTCCCAACGCTCCTTGTGAATTGCTCCCATCTGTGCAAGAGAGCAATCCAAAGCCCTTATGCCCATGACAGCGCTGCAATCACACGCTTCGTGTTTTACACCCAAAATAGCGCCAGTCAGACCACGGTGAGGCTCGCACATCCCATGCAGCTGCGCTGATGAAGAGGAGCCACTGGAAGCGGTTCTGGGGGCGCGGGTTGCTAGGGAACGTGGCAAAGCCGCTGCAGATTTCCCCGCCGCTCGCTGGCTCTTTCCCCTCTTCCCACCACGCTCGCGCTGTGCCAGCGTCTTCGCCCCGAGAGTGCCGCTCTTCCTGTCTGAAGTGTGCAAAAACAAATCTGCCAGCAACAATGGAGCACGATTGCTTGGCATGTGTTCCTGAGGAAAGAAATTGCTCTAGCCTTTGATTTTCAAAGGCAGCCAGCTGACGGGTTGGGAAAAAAATCCATTCTCACCATTTTCTCCATGTCTGTGTGTTATTTCGTTCCACCTGTGCTACCGTTAAGGGTGGGTGGCAAGCCCAGGTGGCACGACTCAACAAGCTGAGTTTGTGGGAGCTGTGTCAGCTTGCAAATGGCAAGACTGGTGCCCTGAGTGTGACACTGTGTCCCCTGCACCCCTTCACTTCCCCTAACGTGCTGCTCTTTGGGAGGTGGCTGCAGGAGTCAGCAGAGCCCTGCAAATGTGGCTGGGCACTCCATGGTTCACCCACTGCTCTAGTGACCAGCAGGGCTTATGGAAAAGGGCACACAAGCAAAGGGAGAGCTACCAGAGAACTGGGAGGGGATGGAAAAGAAATTTCTGCCTTTTAAAAAGAGAGCTGGGAGAAGGAGAGACCAGTGACCAAGTCAGAAACATAAGGCTTTCCAGTATTAATCAATCTTTAAACAATTTGACTGAATGATTAGGAAATGCAATGCTCCCTTCTGAGGCATTAGAGATTTATATTTAGATGTTAGGTGTTTTTTTCCATCCTGCATTATTTTTAGCTACTCGTTGATGCTAGGCTGGTGGTGGCTGCTGTTGGATCGATGAGGCTCTCCTGTGATGGCAGCTGGGTGAGATTTGCCAATAGGAAGTGGGATCTCATTCACACCAGGATGCTGCTGGAATCCCTGTCTGCATGAGCAGATAGTGGGACAGCAAAGCAGTGTCTGGTTCCCCAGACTTGCACTCACACACCGAGGCTGCAGGCCTGGACAAAAGTCCTTCAGTACCAAGAGAGACTTAATTAAACCTTAAAAGCAGCAGAGAGGAGACACCTAACAAGCCTGTATAACTAAGAAATAACAAGAGAGAAAAGATTTGGAAGTGATTTTGAGAGATTGCTTAATAAACCCCTTTATCCGAAGAAAGAATAAAATTAAGTACGTTTGACCTATTAGACACGTTAATTCTGGAGACAGAGGAAGAAGCATTTCATTTTCCTAGAAACAGCACACCACAAATCTTAGGTGTCCACAGTGCTTGTACTCATAACACTCTTTAGACAAGGGGAAACTCACATGATCCCCAGAGCAGACCAGAGCTGCAGTTTCTACCCACTGCAGGGTTGCATCTTCAAGAAGAACCATCACCTGATGATGAAGGGGTAAAAAAAATCCAAGAAATGTAAAACAATAAAATACTAAATACTATGTCAAAAGACTAATTTCTTCTTCACTCCAGGTAATTTGTAATTAGACTGCTTTGAGATAGGAGGATTTCTGTTTCTTCCCAAGAACAGAGCCTCTTACACAGTGTGACAGCATGATCTCTTATCTCATGACAAGCCAGGCAAGGATGGTCAAGGTCTCATCTTGAACTTCACTCAGCAGCACAGCAGCAGCACACCAATATGCAAATACCTTCCACAGAGTCATGTTATGTATCACGTGTCAACCTCTCCACAAACAAGGATAAGCATCATTTTATGAGGAAAGACAAAAAGCTGAATGCAAATGCATGCCTGTATATCAGCATTCCTATAGATATTGCTTTGCACCACTACGTCATCCTCCAGAGACCCTGGAGCAAGACCTTAAAAATGAGAAATAGTGCCAGCATCTCCTAGAGAAATAGTGTGAACACTACTATCCCACCTTCATTTCCTCTCAATCTATATTTCAAAAATTATACTCACCTGCAGACACAAGCTAGGTTGATACATGTCAGGCACACTTTATTCTTCAATTCAAGCCATACGGTTCTAATAATAATGGCTAATAAAGGAAGAGTATGTTTTCACTTGTAATTTTTCAAATCTCATCAAAAAATGGTACGACACAGAACACCGCAGACTGCAGCACAGCACACACATTTTGCACTGCTGTGCACTTGCCCTGCTAACGGCCCTTAATTAATATTCACAACCAACTCAGTATCAAGTGCAAAAAGAAAGTGGTACAACTTCGTGTTTGCAGAAATGGTACCTTAAATCAAAACAAACAATGCAATTGCAAGTTTATTAAAAGTGCATTTGGAATCAGAGCCCTGCAACAGATTTGGAAATATGAAGGAACAGAGGACAACAAGTTATCTAATGGGCTTTTGGCAATTTTACATCACAAATAAATTTTCTGGTAATACATAGACAAATGCTCAAGGCCAACCTTGACATCTTGGTCTTGGCATATCTCAATAACCTCTGTAGTTAAAACCATCCATTGGGCACTTCCAGGAAAGACAGGCACTAGATTTCACACAGAGGAAAATCAGTAAGTAGCAACCATAGCTAACTTAATCAAGCTTAATGGAAACAAAGGGTTGTGACTGGTATTAACACCCTATTCTAGCAGTAGGGAATTTCCAACTAATTTATTGTGGCAAAAAGTATCATTCACAAAGTCATCCAGAGAGTACATACTGCAACAGAGCATTTAATATAATAGCCTGGCATCATCTGACTCCAGATGAAAGAGTAAGAGGATATATTTACACTGCACATGACTCCCACCTCCAAGAATGCACCTCAAGGCAGTAGCAATGTGATCTTCAAGCCAGCGGTGTCCTTAGCCTGCCACAACTCCTGTGCCAATCTGCCACAAAAGCAGAGGTGTGTGCAGGCAGGCTTGTGGAGGGAGCTGCAGCAAGGATAGCGATCCAGCACGCCTTGTTCCACCACTGAGGCACTCGCTGCCTTCCAGCTGCCTCCCACAACTCTGAACGAGCCTGAGGGCCAAGCAAAGTCTTCCAGGTGACTTTTTGCTTATGGAAGAGAAACCCAACAAGCCATAGAGAGGCCGAGCTGGCAGCTGCACAACGAGCTGCGGCAGACGGGTGTCCTTGGAGGGCCCAGCAATGTGCACACAGCCAGAGAGGACACACAGACTCAAGAGTCACAGCTGATCTCTGAGCTGAGCTAAAACCATGTTCTCTGAACCCAAGAAATCCTACAATGATGACAGGCTTTGTCCAAGGGACAGAGGCAAGGCATAAGGCCATGTCAGTGGCATAGCTTTCAATTAAAAGCTGAGACATCAAGCCTAACTCAGCACTTAGGTTATTCCAGGAGGTCTTATGGGACCCAATCTCCACTGAGGTCCATGTCATGAGTCTGACCTGATGTACACAAACACACTTGAAGAGAGCCCCTTTCTCTAGGGGCTTCGGAATACATAGGATCAATCTTCTTGTTAGGTATTTGTCTAATTACTCAGGGTGTCACAAATTTCAGTGCAGCATTAAACATTAATTCCCACCTTGCTGCCATGTTTATTGTCTCAGTTCTTTGGGAGCTGAAATCTTATTTTCACCTCATGGGTTAGGAGACCAAAAGTCAGTGGCAAGGGAAAGAATAAGATAACCATCTGCCTTCTCCAGCAACTGTCAGTTGTCTCTTCTCATTCAAGGAATCCAGCTGTTTGCTGTACATGCATATTCCTTTAAATACAAATAAGTTTCCATCTGTGGCAGAGATATTCTGCATGAACTTAATGCCAGAAGCTTACATTTCTCTTTTAGGGGTCAGATCTCTTGATCCACATGACCTCTACTGAAAAGCATCCAATTGGGGACACTTCTTATTAACATCATAGAAAGACTAATTTAAAAAGCCAAGCCTTCTGAAATGGGAGGGGGAAAAAATCATGTTGGTAATAATCTAAATGGCTCATTTAAAATTATGCATTTTTAGTCGACGATCTATTTTTTCTCTTATCAGCAGCTTTTGAATTTTCAGACCAGATCCCTGCCAACACCTGCTCTCTCTGCTCAGTGAGTGCTAGTGCTAGCACACAGAACTAGCTCTAGAAGGAGAACTAGCTGATGCACAGTCCACGGCTGCCTCCACTTTGCATCCCATGCACTCTCCCAAAGCTGGCTGCTGTGTTTTCAGCGACCTGAGAAGGAATACTTGTTCCCTTCGTAATTAGGATTCACAGTAAATGCGGGAAGCGAAGCAAAAAGAACACAATGTTCAAAGCTGCCACTCATGGTTAAATAATTAGTCAATATTACGCTCAAATGCTGCCTCCAGTGTTCATGCCAATCTGTACAGGGAGACATTTGTCCTTACATTACTTTGGCGCCTCGTTTCAGTAATTTCTATAAGCTGGCAGTCTGGCCTCAGCAGAGAATGGGTCACACGACTTCTAATTCAGATAGATTACTGAATACAAGTAAGAATGGTGAGCGATTAAATATAGTAAGGTGTTAATAAAGCTTTGGTAAGTAATAGATGCCAGAAATCCTTTCACCTGATTTTTATAAAGTGGACCTTGTCTAAAATCAAGGGGCTAATTAGCTGATAACTAATGCAGAACCATAATCCTGTTTTGCCTACATGTTTTACTACAGTAACACACAGAGAATGCTATTGGTTCCCAATGAGAGGGATTTGGTTGCTTCTCCTCACTCTATAGGAACCCACTTCTTTGCTTACCAGTCAGATACTGTGGGTCCTGGTGGGATTTTGAAATGCTTCCCCAGTCTGGAAACTGCAGTTTGCTGGGACACTGCTCTGTCTCCATGTTCATGTTGTGCCTCCCAGCGCAACCCTTACTGTGGCTGTATTTTTCCCCACAGCATTTGTGAGTGCTAGCAGGATTTCCTGACAAGAGGAGTTGTGATGGCTTATAGCTGATCTAGAGCTGAACTTGATTCTTTTGGAGTGCTAGGTGATGCCTGAATGAATGCTGCTGCTTGTCTAGGCTAACTTAGAAAGAAAGCACAAAGGATTTCATGAGCAATAGAAACAAGTACAGACCAACTCCTGGAATGTTCCTGCGTCACCTGCAAAGCCATTCTAAAACTCTTCCGTCAAAGGAGTGGAGACTGTGTCAACATTTAGCTTAATTGCCTAGCAGCTGCCTGGTTCATACCTGGTTAGGCTGAGGAAGTTTCACTTCTACCTCATGCCACCTGAAGGCAGGAGTACTACAGACAGGAATTTTCACTCTTTTGTAAAATAGAAGCAGGAAGAAAAGCCAGAACCCCTTCCAGCTCTGCTGAAGCATGAAGCCTCTGCCGAGAACCCGTCCACAGGGAACAACATTATGATCTCAGGAAAAATCTTCTTGCAATGCTTTTCACTGAGACTGAACTCAGTAAGGGTCAATAAAACAGCCACACACCACAGATGAGGCAACAAATGGTGATCTGCAGCATGAACAAGCCCAACCTAACATCAGCTCTTTTTTGTAACACTGGCTGCCCCTGGAAAGGAGACACTTCTCCCTGATGTTTGCCTGGTGCAGAGATTACTCTGACTTGGGCTACTAAAAGCATCGCTAATAAAAGCAAGAGCATCACTGCCAAAACCAAGGGCAGTTCTCACAAGCAGGCCCTGCAAATGCATCCAGCTAAATACAATTCTAATTTATCAGATGCCTGCTGGATGTGGAGACTAAGGAGCACTGTGGCAGGGTCCAGACACCCTGGCCAGCCTTTAACACCATGTGAAAGAGAGGAGACAGCAGAAACACTGATAAGAGAACTCTGAAATGATTCATTTTGTCTGAGTTTTACTATGCATGCCTGACAGTGACTTCATTAATCAGATAACTCACATCTGGATTGCCACCCTCCCTCAGCTGCTTCATCCATCCACATGGCTTGCTGGGGGAACAGACAGTGAGATGGGATCCAAATTAGAAACTATTTATGATTATTGAAGTAGAAAATTAATTGCTTTTCTTCCCCTTCTTCCCCCATTCGGAAATAGCCCTCCCAGGGAAATTTGTGCTAAGAAGTCCTTGTGAACAAACACATGAAGAGTAGTAGAACAGGGTCCATATGTACCAGCAACCAAAAATAAGCTGAAGTCTGAAATCCACACAGTCAAGTGGATTCACAATGTCTATCTCTACGCCACAGTAACAGATGGTCAGTGAACTGTTACAAGACAGACCAAGACTAGTTAAACAGATGGGCAGTATTATTTTTATACTGGTTTATAAGTGAATATTTAGGTTTCTACTAGGGTATCTGAAACACCATCAAAGAAGCACACACAATACCCCTCCAGCCAACACCAGATTCCATGACAGCTTCTGCCCAAGGAAGGTACTGAGCTTCTTATGGCTTTCTGCTGATGCTGCTAGGAACTGTGGCAAACACATCGGAGTTCAGGAAGGATGGCCCGAGGCTGCATATCCCTGGAAGCCCTGCTGGGATGGCCCAAGGCTGCACACCTCTGGAAGCTCCTCTGGAAGCCCTGCTGCAGCCGAGGGCAGCTGGGGCGTTTGCTGTGCCGTGGCAGCCCCGCAGAGCTCTGTCCAATGCTGAAAGAGCCGTGCCAGCAGTGGCAGCGTGAGCCACAGGACTCCTGTGACTGCATCCACTCTTCCTTTAGCAGATTTCATCCCTGTAATTAATTCACAAAGCAGCTGGACTCCACAGCTCAACTCATGTTGGGTGGACAGAAGCAGCAGCATTACAGAGGCGGAAAGGGAAATGGGGCATTTCAGAAAAGATATGCTTTTAGAGACTTGTCTAAGCTGAACTGATGCAAGAGAAAGACCAGAGACACAATCTGACTTTTCAGACTTCTCTCCATTTTTGCAGCTTGTATTACTTTTTTTGCAAATCTCTCACCTATAGACACATTGGCAGGTGCACTGTCCCCCTCTCCGTGTTTAAGCAGAGCATCGGGGTTAAACAAGAGGGCAGGATGGACTAAAAAATAGATTAATTAGCAGCTCACAGTACCTTAAGTCATGTTCAAAACCCAAATCCAACATTTGCTTAAGATGTATCAGTATACATCTCACTGCTGGACATCTGAAAGGAACTAGGATTTAAAAAAACTACTGAACACCCTTAGACAATCTGACGCTTTTCAAGGTGGGCAGAAGAATATTGGAGACAACCACATTCACCTGCTTGCAAGAGGGGAAAGTTCTGTAAGTGCCCATAAACTGAAAGAATCATTCTCCTGTCCAAAAGATGCCTGCTTCACATTTGCCCTACATCTTTTTTTAGCAATTCATGCAGTGGGCAGGTGCAGATTAGTTAACCCCCACTTCAAACCCATTTTTTACAACCAGAATGATGCACAAAGGCTGCAAGTGTGACTATGACTCAGGCCCCCCTTCAGCATGACTGCTGCAATCAGATGTGGTCGCAATTGTTGGATCAGTGCTTGGTTTTGAAATTCACCATTTCTTACATTTCAAAGTGACCATTATCTTCTCACTGTTTGAAATATTGCTGACTACTGCTATGAAGCTGCAGGGGTTTGCCTGCAAGCCTCAGAAGAGCTTGTACTTGCACTTCTTTATAAAGAAGTTTCACTTCGTGGCTTCATTATCTGTCCAGCTGCCACCAGAAAAGAGTGCTAAAGAAAAATGAAACTCTCTTTGCAAGTATTTATTCCTAATTTACTAAAGGCTAACAGTATCTAGTTACAAAACCCAAAAAAGTTGTCATTGAAACATTTCATTTACCTAACAGCTTGAAATCTCCAGGCTGAAGATTATGTGCACGCACATGCCTGTGTGCTAAGTCTTCAAATAAAGAAAATATAAAAGCTTTGCAGTTCAGCCACTGGGAGACTTTTAAGCATTCACAGCTTCATCTCTTTGCACATGAAATGTTAATGGGGCAACCACGCAGGGCTGGCTCCACAGATAATGGTTCAGATAACAGTGGCTTTGTGATACCTATTGCTGGGCTCCAGAGGTGAGGGGGCCTGTCTTGCTTCATAGTGGATGACTTCTTGTCAGCATGTCACCTTCTCCAGTCAGTTCAGGAGTTCATTACATCTAGATAACACCCTTTTTTCTCTCTGGCACTTGTTTATTAATGCTGCACACAATGTGGTGATTCATCAGAGAAGATGAAGTGGTGTTCTGCAGCAGGCAGAGAGCCTCCAGTGGATCCACTGCCCTGGTTGAAGTTCACCACAGGACTTTAATTTCATTCATTTATTTACTGCAATTCCTGAAAGTCCAGTGCTATTATAAAACAACATAATGACACCTGACAAAGATTCAGGGCTTGTCAAAATAGGTCTGATTTGTTTGTTGTGTAAACAACATTAGAAGTTTGGAAGTTTAGCATTAAGTCTTCAGTTATTAAAATGGCATTTTAACATAGGCATGATTAGAGAGAAATTTGCTGAACACATTGTTAGTGTGCCTGATAGCCAGCACAGGGCAGCAGTCTGCACTGTGTTGCTCTGTGCTGTGCCACACACAGGGCAGGAACCTACTGCAGCTCCCAGCCAAGGTCAGAGTTCAGGGCTCTGTGCTGTGGCAATTAGTTTTCCTAGACCCTTTAGCAATGACAAAGAAAAGGCTTTGTAGTTTTGCTTGGTAGTTTAAAATAATCCAGCTGAGGAATTGGCAATACCAAAACCACGTGCAAATGTAGTAAAGGCTTTAGGCCTGATGTACCAGAGGTCAACGTTGTGAAATGCTTTGCACTAAACTTACATTACTTCTTTCCCTTGGGCAAGCTTGCAACATCCCAATTCCACTCCTTCAGTCTGAATCTTTTTAACATCTCCTCTCCATGCTCTGCTTTGGATACTAGAGGAAACACTTAGTGAGAGAACAAGACTGAGATTTTTCAAAAATATAATCCCAGGTAGAGAGTATACATATGGATAAAATATACAATATACACAAATACAGTATAGCTATAAAAACACACACCCACCTGTAAAGCATGTAGGTCATGAATCTGGGCAACTTCATGAAGCAAGTTGGAAGTGCCACAACAGTGCTTAGAAGAGGGAGTCACTTGTCTTTGGGCCTAATACAAGTGCGGGAAATTTCACCTTGGGCGTGTCTGAACTCAAGAGGAACAGAGCATTCAGGCAGTGGAGCTGTGATCCTCTGAGATAGCATGGCAAAGAGGAAAGGAAAGCTGTGCACTCTGGACACAGACAAGTCAATGCTGCTGGTTTTTTGACTAAGTGCATGCATGTTTTATGGGAGCGGTGGTCAAGTATCATCTGCAGGGAGACTGAAAAATACAAGGACACTTAAAGGGCCTCTGATGCAACTCAATTTCACTTAAGGAAAAAAAATGGTCCTTACTATATCATAGGTTAAATTTTGGCTCAGCCAGAGTCAGTGGGAGTTTAGCCAAGGCCAGGTTTTGAAAATGTAATTTCTCTTCAGAGACCAGCACAACCTAGTATTGGATTTACCTCACAGTCTGATTTTATCTCTGCAGAATGGGGCTTTTTTGGTGGGTAATGCAAGACTGACTGTTCCACTGAATGAACAGTGGAACAAGATACACCAGATAACTATTGTTATAGCAGAAGATATTAATACATTAACTTTGACTGATAAACATACAACTGCAGAACCATTGTGCCACAGTTTTAAGTAACATGAGTCTGCTGAAGCTTGGAGGATGAGCAAATCCCTGCTTTTCAAGAATAGGGAATGATACCTAAAATAACTTTAACAGTTAAATGTTTAAAAACAGCTAAAATCCATTCCTCTCTGTTAAATAGAAGTTTATTCCTGAGACACATATTTTAGATACTATTTTCAATCCAATTTTGGAGTTTTATGGACCAACCTGGTGTCAGGGTGGTTGCTAAAGCAGTTATATTAGTTGTTACAATTATATCTTCCTTCTACAGAAAACCATAAACCTTCCCACTTGTTGCATAATGCTGCAATTACTCCATAAACTCTGCCAGTCAGTTCGTTGACTGCAAAATAAAGTAAGTGTCAATGAGAGCCACTGGCCTGCACAGAGGATGAGAATGCAAATGGCAACCAGGGAATTCACCCAGCAGATTTATGGAGGAGAGTTTATGGGCTGTTATCAAAATGTCCACAAGATTCAAACTTTCCTCAGCAAATAAAATTTGTAATTGTAAAGCAACAGCATTGCAATGGAACTTTCCACTGCAGGATGTGAAGGAGAGAAGGAAACACTGCTGCACTCAGGGAGGTGACGCTCGCCCCAACTGCCGCCCTCCAGGTCTTAATTCCCCTTCTCGAACTCCCGTGGTTAAAAACATCCCCTGCTTCATCTGGTGATTGGCCTCTTTTCCAGAGGGACTGGAAAATGCTCTGCCTCTCTCAGCAGTGTGAAGGGAAGCTCCTGCTCTGACCAGAAAGAAAGAATAGGGACAGAATGCCAGCAAGTTGGTTTCTATCTTCAATTTCTTGGACTACTGCACACTATCAAAACTCTTTTGCTTCTCCAAACCCTGCAGTTCCTCTTCAGCTGAGCTGTGAAGTTGTTTCATCAACAAACTCAATAAAAACGCTCAGTGACAAGCCTACAGGATTTATGATTTTTGTCATCTTTAAATAGACATCATAAAAAAAAATATTGTCAAGTTGCTGAATTCATTTGCTGGGAATTGACACTTACTGATAGCTGCTACTAAGGGATAATGTGGTGACCTGCTACAGTAAAGACCAGATAAGAGCTGGCAGTAAACCAAAAGGGGAAGGGGACTTTAGGTCAAACATTTTCCAACTCAGGTGCCTGAAGCCAAGCTTTGAAATGCATCTGTAAATGCTAAATGAGAGGTCACCTTTTCTCTGAACTGCTGCATCCCCTCAGCCCCTACTGAAGTCAAATACATTGTGCTATGGAAAATCATACCTCAGGCTGCTTCTTTAGCAGCCAAATACAGACGTATATTTCTAACGCTGGGTGCCAGAGAGAAAAAATTGGTCTCAAAGGAAAGAAAAAGAAGAGGGATTGCAATGTGTTACAGCTGCAGTATCATACTCTCACTGCACAGTTATTTCTAATGAGAAAGATCAGCTGCTAACTTATGTTTGCAGCACTTGGGCCTAAGGCCTTGATTTTATATTGAAGGAAAAAAAATCATGTTTTGGCAAAAAAGAGAAGATTTCCTTGTTTTGGGGAACAAAGAAGACAAGGCAGCTCAGGTCTCAAACCCCCCAAAGCAGCTCACTGCCCCCATGCCAGGCCCACATCTCTGCTCCTATCAAATTTGGCACAGAGGAAAATCTTAACAGGGCTGGCTAAGCCTGGGCACCCTCTTAGTACCACACCAGCAGGAACTCAGGTCAGGAGCCCAGCAGGTATTTAGTAGCAACATTGGGCTTCCCAACTAGAAACGGCCTTTGCCAGGAGAAGTGTCTGGAAGGCCAACCCTGAGATATGCTCAATCCTGTTTTTCTGATGTGAATGGGATAGTCTCCATGGAAAGTCTCCCAGACTTCACATTTCTAAGATTCAATGAACTGAGGCATCTTGGGTGACACCAAGGCACCTGGCTGTTCCCTCAAGAATGTAGATTTCTGGCAGAGAGACATCCAAACTGCTCCTCTCTGCCAGCAGGAAAGACTAGCCAAAAAGGGAAGACATTTGCAGTGACCTATTAGTTACATCCCACTCCTAACAGGGAGTTTCTACTCCCTGTCCCTGCCTCTTTCCACACAGTCACTGAGTCCTCAAAACGGTTGGTCAGCATTACCCCAGTCATCCCATATTTCCCATTGCTGCAGAACACAAGAATTAGGAAATGCTGCCCTGTCCCTAACAAATGTCACAGATGCACAGAGCTGGTCTACCACAACTGCCATCTCCAAGGCACCCTTTTTGTAACATCACCAAAAAACAGGCAGGGCAGAGGCTGCCCAGCTGGGACATTGCATTATGGAGCTGCTGTCCTGTGATGGAGCAGAGTTAGGGTGGTGACCACACTGTTAAAATTTTGCTTCCAGCACACGAGTGGCATGTTGGGTGCTAAATGCTTCAGACTGTCCTCATAACATAACCTGAAACCCAAAGAAATCCATTAGGTCTGAACCTTTCTGCTTAATTTGGTCATATTTGCACCAAACGTTCTCAGCATGGCTGTCAGTGCAGGACGGCAGTGACAGGGAGGGAGTGATGGATCCTCACCATGGACAAAAGCAGATAGTGGGTGTGTGAGGCTAAAGACAAACACACGGGGCTGACCAGTGGTATCCATGGTCCCAGTCATGACAGTCCAGCCAGACATCTGAACAGAGGTGATGGTAAAAAGGAGAAGGGTGAGGATCACAGGAAAGAAGCAAATGAAGCTGCAGACAAGTGAATAAATAATGGATCCTGGGTGTACAAGCTACGGCCAGATCATCAGGCAGGAAAAGCATAAATGCAGTAGGCAAAGCCAAACCTACTGTAATAGAGATCAAAGACAGTATCCTTCTGTGTGCTGGTTTTGGCTTAATCCAGGACATTTGGACAGTTTCACAGTAAATTAATTAAGGGGAAGGCAGCAACCTTACAGGCTAACCCAGGGATACTGGGAAATTGCTACCAGCACCAGCATGAGTTACTGGCTGAAGAACAGCCTGGCCATGTCAAAGCTCAGGGATTAGGCAAGGGACACCTAGGAGGTTAATTTCTCTTGCAGATGGATCACAGGGCCCTGCGAGGCACAGCACTCACATATTTTAGCATGACCAACCTGGCCAGCTGCAATCCCATAAGATTTAAACAAAATGTGGCTCTTAGCCAGTAGATTGAAGGTTGAGAAATGCGTGTGCAAGGCAGATGCCAGAGCCCACAGCCAGTGAAAGTTTTTACGCACCAGAGGACATGGCCAGACCCAGCTATGGGCCTGAAATGACTGTGACAGGAGCAGAATATTTTCTCTTTTCAATGTATTGCTGTTTCCTGCACCATGTGGTTAGAACAGTGCAGGTGACAGTGCAGCTGAATGGTGACACCACATACCACAAAGATTAACTTCTCATAGCTCATCTTGGGGCTGAAGATGTGGAATCTGACCTTGGCTTTCATCTGATCAGTCTCAGATAATTCAACAGGGTTGCTAAACGAGGTGCAGAAATAACAGAATGATCGTCCCTTGCTTGAGACCACTGCAGTCCCTCGAGCTCAGGGCTCAGCTCTAGTAGCCAAACCAAAGTGCAAACCTCATGTCTGTAAAAACTGTCTCACAGGCAATAGGAAACTATGCTTCATCAAACGGCAACTCAGCAGCTTGCACATGGGCTGTGTTTTGTAATGTAACAGATTTAGGAATAACAGTGTCAAGTTTGGAAAAGTAAAAGTCAGGAAGATTTCTCAAAGATTTTGACAAGGGGGTTTGCAGTCATTTCCCTGTGGTTTCTTGTTTCTCTCACACTTAACAGAGGAGATGCATCCTAGAGCTCTGTCAAAAGCCCTCACAGTCACTCTAGTCTAATTCTGAGCACTGGGGTTCCTAAGTGCTGTCCTATGCAATAACCATTCCAAAGCTGCTTTTGTTTGTGGTAGACATCAATCCTTGGTGTTCTGCTTTCTCTGTCTTCCATTCCTCAGCTTTGCTTTGCTCTGGAGCAAACAGGACTTCTGGACTTTTTCAGAGCTTGCTCCTCTACTTTGGTCTGAATTTCTGGTGTTTCTTGCTGAAATCTTCTGCCTTCTCTTCTTCATACAGAAAATTTTATCAGTGCTTCAGAGGATAACACATTAACCTCTAGAATGACTGCCAGACCAAGACCTCACTGTCCTGTTAACATATGTACACTTCTGTCTGTAGACAAGGATTAGAAAAAACTGAAAATGTGCAGGCTCTTCCATTTGCCTTTTATTTGTGTCTCAGGTGCTGTAAGGGAAAAAGAGGGAATATTTCCTTTGTTCTTCTGAATGCTGAAGGTTCTGCAGGGTCTGTCTCATAGCCAGCCCTGCAAATGGTAGCAAACGCTGTTCACGTGTACAGCTCTAGAGAAACTGTGCTCAGTAACACATCCCTGAGAGGAGGCTTTTCAAAGGGGATGCAAAACAAAGTGCTTGACCCTCTTGTCTTGACTAGTGCCAATACATCCTAATGCCACCCTCTAGGCCAAATCACAATTGTTAATTTTCATTACAGGCCACTGACTCCTAAGCTCTGGGCATCCCAAAACAGGCAAGAGCAGCTGGGTGTGCTTCTTTTGAAAAGCAGGTGCACAGGCACAACTTCTGAATGCTGCAAGTATGCAAGAGAAAAATAACATTCCCTTTCTTGGAACTTATTTTCAGTGGTTGAACAATTCACAAAGAGAAACTTAGTGCAAACACTCAAAAGGTCAATCTCTAAATAAACAGAGAGAGAGAGAGAGTGATGAAAGGGGTTAGTTGTTAGTAATGAAGCTGAGATGATCACAAGTCAAAAAAAAAGCAAAGCAGCAATGAAGTCAGAGCACTATAAGCATGCTAGAAATTTTGGCAAGATCACATGTAAAGATACGAAAAGCAAAAGTTACGTTCCCAGTCTGAAATGGCACATGCCTCAAAAAATTCTTTACTTTTCCCTGAGACTGTCAGCTACTTTCACTCAGTTTAGGAGGATCAACAACTGGTTTTACACTAGAAATGAGCATCAGCTCTCCCCACCTAAAAGCTATGTTCGTATTAAAAAGGATGAAAACAGATGTAATTTGCACCTACTACACAAATCTTGTTTTATCTTCATGCCTGAACAGGATTTCCCTCCAAATCAGATGAACATTTCTCCCTGACAAAATACCAGCAAAACATGGTGTGTAGTTCACGTTAAAAGGAACCTGTGCAAAGTCAATTAAGAAAAACAAAAAAACAAACAAACAAAAAAGATGAGGACAACATTAGACAAACAATAATAGTTGAAAATATTTAGGGAAACTTTGATGCAAATACTGTCCATAGGTTTCCTATTTTACAGTGTTTACTTTTGGGACTTGCTTGTTTACCAGTCATGTGGCAGTGTCACATTGACTATAAATACGTACTTTACAGAAAAATGGAGAACTGTAGAAGTTAGAGATCAGTTCTTGGCTCTGAGGTAAAATTCAAATCTGATTATACATCCAAGGGCTGGCTTTCCTCTAATGAGCTAAGCTCCAAATATCAGCACAGTCAGAATTTGGCTCTATAGTTTGTAGTTTGACCCTAGGTAAACCTCAGGCAGAACCATTCGTGGTTCAAAACAAACAAATAAAAAAATCCCTTGATGTTTCTGAGTCATCACATTGCATTAGTTCAATTTTCAAAGGTGAATTTGTCTCAGTCAGTCACAGAGCTTTTGGCGGGATTAATAAGTGCTTTGTGGCTCGAAGGTGATTTGGCACTAAGGACACCACTGCGCAGGGAGGACCTGTGTGAAAACAGCCATGTGTCCACATCACAGAGCCTTGTGCAAGGCTGAGAGGGATGTTTGCAACTGCTTGGAGCTGGGTCCCCACTCCTGAGAACAAGGAGAGCACTTTGGACATTCCTGTGAATATCAAACATTTGCTAAAAGGGCAGGATAAAATCTTTCCTCACACACCAGTAAAACCTCTCTGCTGTCTCATATTGTGCTGTATGTCTTGTCCTTTTCCTGCTGGCATCCACCCAGGACAGTGTAATTAGAGGACACATGGCGTGACAAGAGCAAACGATATGTCAAATATACACAGATCACCTGCCCCAGCTGAACAAGTGCCAGTGTCCCAGCACAAGCCAACAAAGGTGCTTAAGAAAGCCAGCAGCTCCCTAGGCACTGAATGACAACAGAAAACTCTCCAAAGCAAAGACTGGGGCCAGAACAGCTCATGCACTGGTGGGGAAAATAGCAGGTCTCTCAAAAGGCTGATCTATATACAAGTCTCCAGCAGATTTGTAAATGACGCAAAGAGAACAATGGATATATGAAATGGCCTTCCAGAACACAGGACTGAAGAAGGTGTGTCCAACAGTCTCTTGGTTTAGGAAAAAAATTTAAAAAAGGAAGGACTATTGGTATTACTGATCAGGATGGTGAAGATACAGGAAAAGAAACATCAATGAGCTTCTGGAATTCACTGCTACTACAACAATATAACCAAGACAAATACTGCTGGACCAACGGAGCATCAAACACGATGTAAGTTTGGCCCTGGTCTAGACCTGTCACTTTAAGTAAAAACCTGCTCATGCTGCAACAAGGAAAACACTGAAGGTCAACTCTGCAAGGTGCTCAGTGCTTTCACCAGCAGCCAGACAGTTCTACAAACTCCTTGTCCGTTAGACGTTGCAAGAGACAGATGTAGAGTGAGAGGGAATACTTTTGCTTGTGAATCAGCAAGTACTAATGTGTGTTGTGCTGGCAAGAGACTGAAAGCAGGGAGAACTCAAACAAGCAGGACTGGCTATGCCTTGAGCTACACTGAAAACTTTTCTTGAGGTTTGCTCTTTCAGTGTCATCCACAGGAGGAATTTTGGGCTTGCTGCATTGTCAGGCTGCCCGAGCCTTTTGACTAAGACAAGGTAGGGGATAAACTTACATGCTGTGTGGGCAGTGCTGTTCCTTAACAAACAACACAACCAAAGGATTAACTGAGATAATGTTTTACTAAAGGCGGCTGGTGACCGCTGGCTGTCCCCTTTCCCTTGTGCTCTGAAACAAGCAGACAAGGCAGCTGCGCTCTGCTGAGCAAACACGCACACACTCAAACCCACCCTGTTCGCTCTGCTCTCTGCCCTGTGCATCCCAGCCACAGAGGCAAAGTCACTCCAAAGCATCACTTGAAAGACATCAGGACTTCAGCTCCTAGGCTTACAGTGGTGCCCAGCAGCTCCCAGGAGGACACACAGACATGGCCCTTTCCCTCAGAGATTCTCTGAGAACCCAGTGAAGCAGAAACACAGGAAAACTGAGAGTCTCACTGAAATTTGGATTTGGCGGTTTGGATGGCCTCACACAAAACCCCTCAAACCTTACAGGTGCCATTACAACTTCCCCTTTTTAGGGGAAGCACAGACCACTGCATGTCAGAACCTCTGGGTTCACTTCCCCCACTTCAACACCACTTTCTCTTTGGACTTGGGCATGTTAATTAACCCAAACAAGGTTTGGTTTTTGCATCTGCCTGTTCAGAGGCATTTCTATGGTCCTTCACTGCTTGCACACAGTAATGTCCAGGTTTCTTCCCTTGGGGGAAGATTTAGTGATCCCACCAGAATTCCTATGAAAGGAGTATGAGCCACCTGAATTGCTCATGCCTGGGGCAAGCAGGTTGATGGGGGAAACCAGTGTGGAACAGCTCATCCCCAGGGGAACAGTAACCCCCAGGGGAAAGGAAGGTAATACAGGATTCGAGCTGTCACACCAAGCTGGTGAATTCTTTGATCAAGTGTGCTGAAGGCTGACATTGACATTAGGCCACTCAAATATCATGCTTTGGTTGAAAACAACTCATTGCACATGTTCAGCTGAAGGCCGTAGGAGTCAGTCCTCAGTGTTAGTACTTTAAACTTCATGAATAGGAGGCACAAAAGAGCAGAAATCATGGATGATGAGCCAACACTGAGGACAGGAGTTCCATAAGTGTTATTACCAGGTGATATTTGTCTATACACATGAGCATGCATCTGGGTGTTAATATCCCACAGCAAATCTCTGGCTAAAATGTATGTCAGCAATTGCCAAGTTGCTTCTTTTTGTCAGGTAGGTTTTTGTACTCATTCTTGTAGTCCCACAATTTATGAGCCCTCATGGTTCTCCCAGCACTCAAATCTCTTGAGCTCCTGCCAGTCTACCCAGGCAATCACACAGGTCTGAGGAAAGCCACACACTTTGGCCAAGGAATTGCAGTTTCCTGCAATTCAAATGAAAAATCAGTGTTGGGAAAGAAAGGCATCTGCAGAACAGCTGAGACAGATATGAGCTGACATGAAACCATGAGTAAAACTCTCATCAGTAAAAGCTCAGTGCAGCTGCCTTGTTGACTGTCATCACAATGCTTTGGACCCTGTACACTGACCCTTGTATATATTCATCACTGAGAAGGAGTGAACAGCTGCCTCTTGTGCAGAGCGTAAGAGAGGCAGGAAAAAAACCTCTGTCCAAGAAAAATAGGATGTGAGATTCAGAGAAATCCTTCTGGGAAAAATCAGAAGTAAGGGACTTGGAAAGAAAGCTTAGGAGGAAACATATATCTGTAAAAATGGCCCAAGTTCTCAACATTATTTCTGCTTTGAGTCTGTGAGGATGCATATTCACAACCAACCCCACCTGACACCTATCTTTGCTCTCTATCTATACTGCCAAGAGTCCTTTCTGATCAGTCTTCCATCACTGGTGGTGTCTGTTCAGAAACAGCCCCAATCACTCACAGCCCACCCTGAATGCTATAGCAAACCTCCCCAGAAATGGATGGGTTTCCACTGCAGGGTGTCATTTATTTGAGCTGTTCTGTTACAGCACTCCTCTTCCTCTTCTTTACAAGAACTCACACAGGGATATCGTCTTATATGGGAATTAAAACCTCTATTTGCTAAGAAACAATGTCTCATGAAAGAAAGTATTGAGAAATGTTAAGGCTGGTAACCAGCAGAGATAAAATGTTGATTCCCCTAGAGCTAACCATAAAGTATTGTACCAGAAACAGGTTCAATATGTAATTGTTTTAGACAGGGAGGAAATAAGAGAACAGAAAAGGCTACTCTGTGATTTACTCAGTCTCCTAGTTGTTGCTTGAGAACCTCAGATGACAACACTATGTTAGCCTCTGATCTATACTCCCAGCTGTTACTAAATCAACAGAGTTGCTCCAAAGTCAATACTGCTCTAGCGACATCACTCTGGTCCAATACACATACCACAAAATGATAACCTGTACATTACAACTCCAGAACCTTCATAGGATAGATCAAACCCACTGCTAAAATGCTGGTCTGTAAAAATTCTGTATATGTGCTTCATATACACGGTGTTCTATCTGCTGTGGCTTTTTTGGATGTCTGCTTGTTTCCATTCCTGTTTTCTCATCTCATTCCAGCAACAGCTGGAATTACTGTACAGAGATAGCCTGACTCCAGCTGCAACACAGCTCCTTCCATAAATGAGTTTGTTCTAAAGCCTTCTAAAACCAAATGGGGCATAACGTGGCCACCAAATGTCTGATGAACCATCCCAGACTGAAGACCAAAGGAAACTGGTTGAACAATCCTGAACATTGAGCAACAACATTTATCCTCTTCCTCATTTCTCACATTCTTTGCATCTGGTTCCCCATAAAACATACAGATGCTTCAGTAACAGGAAAGCCCAGGATGTCAGTAGTCATGCCTGATCTCACAGGCCTCCTTTCCCCATACTTGGCAACAAAATAAATCAGGGACTTAAGACACGGTGAGGCACTGCGTATTTCTGCTCCAAGCACATACTCAGCACATGGGAGAGTGTGCCACATTCATCCTAAATCCCACCAAAGCCCTTAGAGCCAGACAAGGTCACAGCTCTGCACTGCTCCTCAAGGAATGTATATCCCTTACTCTCCTAATGTTGACTTATTCATAAAACCGTATGACTTGATTAAATAGCTCGTTCTCCACCTCTGAGGGAACCTTTTTATCTGCCTGGAACAGGTCCTTGTGCTTTCTGGCTGTCACCAAGGGAGGGCAAAGCCATGGGGCTGCTACCCGTATGAGCCTGGCTGAGTTACTTTCTCCCTCTGAGAGTTTGGGGAAATGACCAGAATAGCAGGATATTGCCATAAGCTTTTCAGAGGCTTTGTGAAGAATTTAGTTGAGATTCATAAGAGAGCTCTGACAATATAAAACACTACATAAATGCTACAAGTTAACTGTTTTTAATAGCCAGAGATTTAAGAGAGATCTTTCTTTCATTTCCATACAAAGGTGCAGAAATATCCTTCATTTCAAATAACTGCTGTGCCTGCTGTGAGAGGCTCTGCACGTGATTTTCACTGCCTTTCACATAGAAAATAGGAATACTACTTTGCATTTATAGACTTTAAAACTAATTTGCAGACAATCAAGTCTTGAAACCCCCACTGTGATACAGGAGGTAAACATTATACCTGTTTCAGAGTGGAAACTAAGAAGGAAAAAGGTTAAATCATCAAGTCTAAAGCCAGAAAGGAGACATTTGAGAAATCAGGCATGCTAGTAAGGTCTATCTAGACCCACATTTGCTCACTTGTTCTTCTTAGTGAACAGTTAACTCTTCTGCTCTCAAGAACCTAAACATCAGGGTACACACGCTGTATGGTGAGAGTGGCCACCACATTTTATCTGTATTACCACTGTATTTAATCTCCTGCAGATACTTCTGTTGACCACAGAGTGTGTCTGGAATTGCATGAGGCCATTTATTCCATTTTCTAACATGTGTGGCAGTAGAAAATTGTTGACGACTAAAAGTTAACCAAATATTTATTTTTAGAACCCAAGTCCAATGTTAGAGTGTCTGGACTCATAACTACCCATTTCTCCAACATTAAGCTGAGCTACCACATGAGAAAATTGCTAGAATGATAGTATTTCCAGGGCATATTGAGTCACTGTCCAACATCTAAATTGGGAAATAAAATAATTTCTCAGCAACTGGCAGCACAGTGGGAGGCAAAGCTTGCAGGAACTTGGCTTGTGTTGAAAAGTTCAGGTTTTTACTTTAAAACAGGTTCCTCACTACTAAACATGGTTTTTTTTTTTATTTTCCCAATGACAGAAAAACGATTAGGTTCCATGGTATTGAATTCTTGGCATTATCTAGAATTTAGAACAATTATTAAGCAACACTAGTAGAATTTTAAGGGTGATAACCAGGAAGCAGCAACAACAGCACCATGGAGAGTCAGAAACATGTATCATTTTTCAATCTGATCTATTCTAGAGATGTTCTATGGGCCCTACCTGGAGGCTCCTTCTGACCAGTCCTTGGAGAAAGATGCCTATGAACCTCAACCTTGCCTAGAGCAGGAATTCCCAGCCCAAGGAGACCACCTTGGCTTGCTTCCTCAGTGGCCCATGGGAATGCTAATTTGAAAGAGTAAAAAAGTCTCTATGGCAGTGGTTTTCTTGTCTTTTTTAATTTGCATACAATTGTCTTCTCCCTTGGATGAGCAGGCCCCACATAATGAATTTAAGCTTCTGACAAAAGGCTTTTCTAGATCAGGGGAAGTACAGCACAGAAGTAATTTGCTGATGCTTGGGATTTGCATGCTGAAAGCCAGGATCTCCTGTCCAGGATAGCCTCTCTCCTCCGGAGCAGAAGCTGCCTACCGTGCCACAGTTAATTATTAACTCCTAAATGGAAACAGAAGGGTTGATGAGGGTGATGAAGGTTTACGACTGCATGTCTTTGCATGCTTTCTAGAAGGAGAAACAGATGTTTCCAACCACCACAAACTGCCATTCCACCAATCTCTTGCTCTGGCTGTTACCTTGGGGCAGTGACTTCCAAATGGCAAATTAAGAAACAAACAAATTAATTGTTTTGCTGGAAGGTTCATGAGAGAGTCTGGGGCAGTCAGAGGTTGAACACATTCCCTCACACAGCAGCTCAGAAGACAGCATGGGAAAATCCTGCTCTAATACTGCTCTTTTTTTTGCTGTTAATCAGGGTCTCCACAACTGCCAGTTCAACTGGAGAAGAGCCCTGGAAATTCTTCTGCTTTGTCAGCGACATGGTCTCAAGCAAAGCCCCGTTTCATCTGTCAAAGTACAGTCTGGATGCTTTCACTAGCATTAATTTAAATTTCTAAACAAACACCAGACCCTACCAACTTGTGTAATGGCAAAGAAGTTAATTTTATCTGAGATGTTTGGGTTTCCTCCACTCTTTTGTCTCCCACTTTAAAATGATGCCATCTTNGGGGGGACATTTTGAATGCTGCCTGTAGATATGCATTTGTATGCATTTATCCATCTTTTAACTAACAAACAGGAGGGGAAAAAGAAGTTAATTTTGCTAGCAGCCTGCTGTGATATAAATAAAAATAATAGGTACATTCACAGATTTTGAACTTTTTACAGCCACTGCTGCAAAAAGCAATTTTAATTTATAACCACGGATTCTTGCAAAACATATAACGAAGACATAATAAAATGGAATGTTTATCCTGTGGCTCCCATTAGACCTCTTCCGTTCGATGGTTGTAACTAATGACTTGTTTTTCCACTTTTGTATTGGAAGCCTTATTATTGGGCTGCACAGAGCATACCTTATTTGATTTCCCTAGCAATGTCTGCACCTCTTGCTGAAGCCTGCAATTAGATGTTCATGAAGTAATATTAAAAAGCTGCATAATCACATCTGTGGTCAAAAATTAAAAAAAAAAAAAGAAAAAAGCCAGTAACAAGCCAGCTCTGTTTGTATAATATTATACTGAGTACAATAGACTAATGTTCACTCCAGTGCATGTGTCCTTTTCACTAACCACTTCTATCTGACAACCTTTTTTTGGCAACAGAACACATTGTACTTTTTGGATAATTGACTGTGGAATATAATGTTGTTTATTCAAAAGCAGGTCATACAGAACTGAGCTTCCAGTTGTCTTTATCCTTCTACCTTTCTTATCTTCATGCTGTTTAAACTTATGCTGAATTTCTTTTAATTACACATATGGTTTTAATTGTTGTTCTGTATTTATTCAGTAGAAGGTGACCTGATGGTGAAATGGTACAGAAAGGTGGGAGGGAAGCTGAATTCAGATTTGAAAACTATATTTGGACATATTTATTGGTGAGCAACCTCACGAAGAAACAAACACAAGCACATGCACTCCCAACGCCCTCTGGTACCTACAGGGCCAAGTTTGCCTGCAGTACAACTGCATTATTTCTCTGTACTGAAAAATCTACTAGAAAGACTCATCCACCACTTGCTCAGTGATCTGGAAATTCTACAGCAGCAAAAGGCCTAATTTTAAGCCTAAGCCTTGGAGGACAAGAACCCTCAGGGAAAATGATGTAGAAACACGTAAAAGTTGTGAAAAATCTAGCTGATGGGAAATGCAGTTGAGAAAATGGGTTCAGGAGAAAGTTTTAACTGAAGTATTCAAATGAGGTCGTGCAAGAATTGATGTGTTTCTAAAGCGTGTTTTTGGGATGCAGCCTGTGGAAAGAGAGGTCACAAGTAAGTGTTGCATAATAGGAGGGGAAAAGGATTTTGATGCAGCAAGGAACAGAAAAGCAGCCTTCTAACACAAGCTGGAGAAGGAGATGCAGGGCACCTTTCTGATACTGATCATCAGATCAGGAAAACACAATTGTCACCTGAAACTTTGAGTCTGCAAGAAACACATGAAACAGAGCTTTACAAGAATACAAATGTTGCAGGGCACTTCCTCACAGAGATTTCTTGTGTTGGCTGACCTGGACTGCAAAATAAAACCCACCAGGCTTCCTGGGGACAGCCTAGAAGGAATCCACCAATGGCACATACACAGCAGGAGCTTCCCTGTCCACTTAGGCCACTTGTCTCCATGGAAAAGGCATGAGTTTTCACTTTAATCTCCATTGCAGCAACAGAAAAGGCGATTCATTTAATGAAGAACCAGCTCTCACAAAGCTGGAGGAAAACCCTGAAAAAGATTCCTCGGGTGTTGGTAAAGTAGAGTCTAACTAGGCAATGATAGGGTGAAAATTATGATAACTAATCTGCTGTTTTATAGCTCAGGTGTGGTTCCATTTTACTGATGACTAAACTAATCCTAATAAGTCACATTAACTTACATCTGACTCATTTGAGGAAATTTTGTTTGTTTGTTTAGAAAAATATTTAATTGGGAGGATGAGTGATACTGACAGTAAGAATAATTCATCTGTCTGTGCTGGTGCTAAACCACACTGTGGAAAATCCTTGCTAATGCTACATTGATCAGCTAATACACAGCAGCTCCACTCTTCTAATTTGTTTTGTGTAGCTGACTTTAGATGCCCCATTTCAATCTGGACTATTTTGAGGAGCCATGTGAAACTAAGTCACTGCCCTATTAGTGTGGATAAAGAGGCATATGAATATTACTCTGCTACAAGCAAGACATAGTTCATCTGATATTTTTTCCAGTAGAGAGAATACACTGCGTCTGGAACAAAGAAGAAAATGTGACTGGAAAGTTTAGAGCCCTTAAATTAATTCCCTAGACAAAAAGTTGAGGCATCATACTCATAATATCATGTTATGTAACTTGCTGTGGAGCCAGGCAGCTACTAAGTGAAATAGTATGAGTTATAAAAACAAAATATTGTTGTGAAAACAATTTTACAGCTTTATAATTCACTATTATTTTCATTTAAGAACAAAACTGTCAGTGTAATTGCAGATTCTGTTTGCCTTGCAGGAGTTCTTTCAGCCTGTGATAGGAAACCTCTTCTTTTTTTTAAACTTTTTTTCCCCCAAAGGCTGCTATTAAATTTACTATGTTTCTTTATAGTTATTCAGAGGTAAATCTTAACAGGAAGCCCATTATGTGGAGGCCAAAGTTAGTTTAACACCAGAACATTTATGATCAGTAAATGTAACCATATATTAGCAACTGCTTCATACCATTATTCTTGGATGAAACAAATATTATATCAGCAGTCATTATAGACTACGTTGTAATTTTTACAACTGAATATCTATTTTTGGTGGGATCCTACATGGCTAGCACTGCTCAATGTGCACCATGATAGTTTTCTAACTTGCCTGCTTATTCAAGTACTAGTCTTAAGAGCCTATCTATGCACAACCATCCCTATCCATGGAAAAGTGATTCATCTTTTAAACTGTGCACAGCCCCCTACACAAAGTGGTGCCCAGTAACAAACCATCACTATTTTATCTGTGCGTGTGCCATTAAAAGCTGGATTAAGACTGCAAATATGCTTCACAGAGGTCAGTGGGAAAACCACTCAAACATAGGATGATCCACTCCAAACGACATGGCCAAAACAGGACATCACCCAAAGCATCATCTGTGTTGTGAGCATAGTGACTTCTCTTAACACTGGCACTGCCATCAGGCCATAAGCCCAAACAGTTTCACACCAACAGGGCAGCCTGAGACCTTCCCATCTCACACAGAAGAGCCACCCAATGACACCAGGATGCTCCATGCCTCCTTGTTCTGCCCAACTCTCCTAATCAATTGGTGCCTAACCTTGGACAAGTTTCTCTACCCATTCAGGTGCTGGTTTCATTGCAATAAACTTGGCAATGACACAGAGGTTATCTGACAGAAGAACTGCTTCCTCACACGCTCTGGTGCTTTGGCCTTAAAAGAATTACAATGTGGTTGGACTCAAGTGTATTTTAAAATGGAAGGAATCAGCTCCTCCAGTAATCAGCAGCACCATCACACACAAGAGCCAGAGTCTGCCTGCAAATTAAGTGGCACTCACTTCTATGGGTGCTGCTTTCTGTACTGAAAGCTGTAAACCAGTAGCAAGGCCAACCATCCTTGTCTCATCATGCTCCAGACCAGGCTGCCCCTTAGAGACCTGAGCTCAGGCAAGCCCCACACCTGGAAACCAGCCAGCCTCCTTGTCTGATGCTACGTAAGATACACTCACTGCATCTTATGCTCTCAGCCCCAAAATTCTTATGTTAGCCTGTAACACAGTCTGGCAGTATCTCTCAAAGTAGACACTTGGTTATCAAGAGTTAACCAGCACAGAAACAGAGCCCTTGATTAACTTCAAGGTTGCCCCATGCCTTATCATGTGTGGAGGCATTGTCCTCAGCTTATTTTAAGAAGGAGCAAGAAAGAACATCCAGGTATTATGTCAAAAGCCTCTTTCTCAATTATTCCTCTTATATTTCTAACCCATTGTGGCTGACTAAAGGCTAAAGCTGCAAAAGCTGCATCCTGAAGCTGTAAATTTAAGTTGGTTTTTCAGTATATGCTGACCTGACTTACTCCTGTAACTGCAGGCTCCTTGTTATCTTTAACTTCAAGGTAATTGTTTGGCAACTCTTTGTTTCACTATTTCAGGAAAACAATTCAAATATATGATTCCTAAGAGAAAAAACTGATTAATTGCTCTGTCATCAGTTGGTTCCTGCTAGTATATGGAGTGCTTAAATAATAAAAATACAATACAAAGAACAAAGAGTAAAGTTCTCAGATGAAAATGTTAAACACATTTCGAGCCAAGCATTGGGCTCTTTCAAAAGTTTAGGCTGTAAACCAGACTGTGTCAGATTCCTGCAGTCAGGATAAGGACACTATTCTGAAAACACCTCTTTGCATCTCTTGCCAGCATCTATTCACCTGAAAAAACCCACAAAGATTTTCATGCAGAGATTTATAATAACTTGAAGAGGAAAACATCATTCTCAATGCCACAGTACTACAAGTCCTGAGCTTCTCATCTTATTGTTAGACACCACTGCCTTCTTTCCCCTCCTCCTCATTTTAAGAGAAGCAACAGTATTTAATTTAATCCACCCAGAAGCAATGACAGTCAGCAGCTGATATACAGCTAGTGCTGGTTAGAACTCTGAATTACTGTTTTGTGAAGAATGTCAACATTTTGACATTTGTTGCTATTCTCAGGGTAGAAAGGAACTGCATATTCATCTGGAAATTTTGAAATGTCACACTGAACTCGCAGATTCAACTCTGAATTTCAGAATTTCACCTTCTATTTCATTTTACTTTAGCTTTCAGTCTTTTTTTAATTCATTAAATGCCAAAGTAGAATATTTTAAATAACCCTTTTTAATTTTACTTTCGTTTGCTTTATTTTAGCATATTAAAACTGTGGGAAGCCACTGTCCCATGCTGACAGAACACCAACTTCAATCATCACTTTACACTGTCTCCAGGTTCCATCCATTGAAAATTTTTGATATGTAATTTTTGTGAAGAAGACACTTGGGTAAAGACATAAAATTCTAGGTGAGAAGACACTTTGGGGGAGGCAAGCAACGCAAAGCAAGCTGCCTGCCTTTCTCCACGAGTCAAAAGCAACACTAGGAAGGAATATATCCCTGTGACAGCAGGAGGGAATCTGGCAGACTGCTTTATTCATCTGCAGAGAAGGAAAAATTTCTAGTCACTAAATTAACAGCAAACAGCAAGAGAATTAGCCTCAGTTCAAACGCAAGTGCCGGAGGTATCTCCTTTGTGTGAGTGATGGCAGACTGTAAAAATTATTAAACCAGTACAAGCAAAGTGCATCAGTCACAGCGAAGGGCACTGGTGAGCATATGTTTCTGAGGCAAAGATGAAACTTCCAAGCGAATGCCTCCATCACAGGTATTAAATCAGTGGAAAAACTGACAAAAGCTGTGTAAAACGAGAACACAGCGAGCCGTCACAGTCCCTTTTGGGCACTGCAAGCTGCACGAGCCCGTGTCTGGGCTGGGTGCTGCAGGCAGCACAGAAATCACCTCCAGCAGCGCGGAAACCACGCGGCGGCTGAGGTCCGCTAGTCATGAGCGGCCACTGCCACCTAAACCGTGCCACAGGCATGAGCTGCATCACTAAATCCTCCTGGCTTACAGTTGTCTCCCCCCTTTTGATGGTGCTCACCTGGAAAGGTGTGCAAAACTGAAGGGCTGTCTGAAGAGGAGGCCATGCTCCATATGCACTGATGTCTCTGTAGGTGTGAGTGGGGATCCTGGCACCCGTGGCTGACCAGGGTAAGGAACTCGAGACACGGCTACCAAAGGGACATTGCTCCCTTTCTCCTTCCAGCACATCTCCAGCAAAGGAACGTGGATTTGCATGCTGTACTAAATCAGAGCTACAAGACTCTTCTGTCCTCATCAAATTGGTGAATTGCTCTCAAGAGATCAAAGTTTTTGTTAATATTTCCACCATTTTGGACCACAGCCAAAAAGCTGTCTCAAATGGTTTCAGTGATACTGAGTCCGGATGTTGAAAACGTGAGGGTCCCTTTATGAAGGAATGTGCTTCCCAAAGCCTAGGATTTGAGCAGGATTAGGAGAATAGCTGGTATCTGAGATCTAGGAAGAACAGACCTCCCAGAGCCATCCCTCAAATACACCAGGAGATACGTGAGGTCCCAGAAAGATCCACAAATCCACTTGGGAGATGCGACAGTGTCTCAAAAATGCTCATATATGACCAAAACCTGTTTGGAGATATGAGAACTCTACAACAGTTTTTGGTGTCTTAACCAGTCCAGCACAGAAACATTTGGTGATAGCTGAGCTGGTCAGTGGTGGGAGTTAACCAACCCTGCTTTGGCCACAGGGCAAAGTTCTGGGAATACTCCATGTCAGAAACTGGCTTTGTCATATGTCTACTGTGGACATCTTGGTGCCAGAAATGAGTGTACCTAATGAGCCACCCCGACCTTGTCCCCTCTGCCCTTTGGGAGAGGAGAAGTTAAGAGAGAGACTTCATATTTTGACTTGGTCTGAACAGGCACAGCAGGAGCATGAGAGGAGCCAATTCTGTCACACGTTTCTGCGACGGTCTCATGAGAATTCTGCTAGTGCTCCTACCCCCCATCTAGAAGAGAAAGCTCCTCAGGTTTTTGGGCTGTTGAAGCACATGAAGGTTTAAATGAGGACATCATCTCCTAACTAGGACTTGGGCACTAATGCTAGACAGGGTGCTGCAAAAGACTAAAATGCCCAGAGGCTTCACATGCATGACTCTAACTCCATAAGTGGCCCAAGGACAGAATGCAATGTGGAATTGTGTGCGAGTAAAACTCATTGTTTTCAGTAGGCCTTAAGAACCAGTACAGATTATTTGCTGTTCCCATACCAATCCAGATTTATTTTGGATCAGCAGCGACTTCAACATGATTAGTACACAGCAAAAACCAGAGCCACAGTGTCATGAACCTCTTCCTAGCCGGAATGCCAAATAGAAGCCTTTTTTTTTTTACCCTTTAAAAACATGAAACAAATTTAATGAAAAATTTTGCCTCTCACAGTGATGGATCATGGTATGTATTAGAATTAAGGACCATGAACTTTTAATCTGAGATGGATTTGCTACAACATCCTTAATAATTTGCACACAAACTGTGTTCAAGATTAAGCATGTGCTTTTCTGAATACGTTTAGAAATTGTTTGATATTTTAAAATCATGCCCTTGCAAGAAGAAAAATTCCTAAAGGTCATCTTTCTTACATTTTATGTGATATGTATTAATGCTTCTTACCCTTTCTGTTTCCTTAACTGAAAGGTCTCAAATCAACCTTGAAAAGGCAAAACACAATCAAATGCAGAATCATGTGTGTGTGTAGGAAAAGACATTAAAATTCACATGATAGCCAAGTCAAATTACAGTGACAATTCTGCCTAACAGATATCTGGCTCTAACACAGCCTTTTTTTTGTCCTTTAAAAAAAAATAATTCCCAAAGTCGATTTTATGAATGAGTTATTCTGCAAAGGAAGAGAACAGCACGTGGTAAGACTGGATAACACTGCTTTAAAGGCAAAGCCCGCCACCAATATGTTACAGAAGATTTATAAGCTCAAAAGTGAAATAGGTAAGAAAACAGATATTTAGCAGGCTGGAAGAGAGAGAAAGTTTCTTCAGGGATTTACCATCAAGCAGATGATAGTCTTTTCTGCAGAAGAACTGAAATTATTTTTTACAGAGATATTTATAAAGTATTTCTGCATGTGTATTTGCAAATGCCACGTGCATACACACCAACATGTATATATAAATATATATAGGAATACATGAAACCCTAAACTTGAGCTAAATTAAATTGTCCCTCCAGCTTTGTAATGCAAATGAGACTAACAGGCTTGTGCTGTTTGTGGTTCGAGATGATTTGCGTTTCCATAGAGATGCTGACTGAACTACAGTTTTTAAATTTTTTATATATATAAGCCTACTTGTATCTATAAAAGTCTAAATATGGATCTGCTGTACCTCAGCATTTCCTCAGTGACTCCACTGGAACCACAACAATTTATACCAGTTAAGGCTATGTGCAAATTTTGTGTCTTTCACTACTTTCCGGTCTAAGCTCTATACCAAGTACCTGCAGAGCTGAGAGTTTATTGCTTCTCTCCCTGCTTCAAAGCTTCTTGTTAAGGAAGGGGAAGAAAAGAGAAAAAGCAATTTCTTAGCTGCTAGTAGATAATATTTCAAGGACTTCTGTAATTTCTTGCCCTCTCTAAACTGCCTCAAGAAATGTCTTTGCCTTTCAAAGTTCCCACTGTCAGGAAACCTGGAATTCAGGGAAGACCATCTGTGTGCTTTTAGAGAAGGAAATTACAAAGGGGACAGGCTTTCTGTTATGTATCAGAAGCTTTTTCCTCTTTCCCTGTGAGCATCCACAAACTCAAGAGCATGGATGTGCTCAGATGTGCCAGGGTGGGCCTGGGCAGCAAGGGCATCATTGCCTCCCTGCCTCACCCTTTGTGGAACCTCAGCTCAGCATACACAGCGAGGGCCCCACAAAGCTGAAACACCTCTGTCCTCCCAGAGCCACACCAGAGATGGCCACCAGCAGAACTGACAAAAGCCAGGCAGGATCAGCTTGGGCAGAGAAACCAGGCAGAGCCAGTTTAACTTTCTATTTCAAATTGACTTCACTCAGTGAGGTCCAGGCACTGGGTGAAGTGGATGGGGGCCACTCAATGTACCAAGAGCAGAGAAAAACCAGAGCCGAGCTCTGTGGGGACTCATTTCCATGTGGTTTCAGTGATAAGTGATCTTTGAACAGCGACACACCAGAGGACAACCTCCGCAATCACTCTGAACCACAATCAAAACCAGCCTCTCGCGTACCTCCCATCTGCCTGAGGACAGGGAGGATTAATTGTTGAACCAGGGATGTCCAAAAGCACTTGAAGCAGCTCACACCCAACCTCTCACTTCATCTTGGGAGTGCCCAGAAGAAAAGGCTCCAGTTCAGCGACGCCTTATGGAAGCATGGCCAGGGAGCTCCTTGGGCATGTCACAGGGACAAAGCCTCTCTCCCTCTCGCAACTGACACCGTGCCTCCACATGTGACACCATCTCACCTTTTGAGGCTGAAGGTTTTTCTAAGTCCCCGCAGAGGCGCTTTTCAAAGCAGATGAGAGTTCCCTATTTCCAGCTTTTGAGAAGCCATATGCAGGGAGACCTGCCCCACACCCCTGATAGCACCGCCTTAACCCTCCCCACCTTTCAGGGAGTGTCCCAGGCCACGTTCAGCCATGTGGCTCTCCCAGGAATGCCGGTGGCCACCCACATCTCCTACCTTCTGCTGCAGGGTGGGCGGCTGCGGGGCCAGCACCGGGTCGGTGATGTAGGTCTTCTTCGTGGCCGCTGGCTGGTAGAGGCCAGGGGGAGCCTGGCCCATGGCGTTACTCGCAGGATAGGCCGGCTCGGCCTTCCAGGAGCTCTGCGGCACGTAGGGCGCCTCGGAGCCGTTCCTGCCGCCGTAGCCCCCGTAGTAGGGGTCCTGGTAGCGGCCCTGCGGAGGCGCGTATCCATAGGCGGGCTCGGCGGGCCGGCCGGGCGGAGGGGCGTAGCCGTAGTCGGGCCCGTGGGGCTGCGGCGCTCCGTACTGAGGGGCGGCGGGCTGNTAGTGCGGGCTGGGCTGCGCCGTCCTCACCTGCACGTTGAAGGCCGGGCGGCTCGGCGTGGAGGCCGTGGCGTAGGAGGCCGGCACCGGCTGCGGCTTCAGGGTGCCGACAGGAGTGACCGGGATGGGCGCTGGCTGTCCCGGGCCCTTGGCGGTGGACTTCTTGGTGGCAGTGAGGGGAGGCTGGTTGGGGATGATCATCCGCTTGTGGCCAGTGACAGGGGTGGACACGGATGGCGTGGGGGCGGCGGAGCTGCTCGAGGTCCCAGAGCCCTGGGGAGCAAGGAGAGAGACACAGGGTCAGCAGGAGGGGCCACTCGGGCACTCGCTCGGACAGCGAGGGTGGAAATGGGGGTTTACAGTAACATCTGTGCAGCAACTCAAAGTGCTTAGGAAAGCAAGAATAACCTAAGGCCATGCGTTATAAAATGGTACTGGCAGCCTTCCCCTGCTCTGACAGAACAGGCACGGCACCGCAGCAGGCGAGCAGAACTGCCGTGCGTGGCATTTCAGCTCTCCTTGGAGGCTTCTCCTCCGCCTCCAAACAAACAAACAAATTGAAAAACAATACATGCAAGAAAAAAGGAGACTCACTAGAGGATAATTAGGGGAAACCCCATGCATTCCTGTGAAAATGAGACTGTTCTGAAAAAAAGAGAAAATGAGATTATGGTCTCTATGGAGACATGAAATTCCTTGGGTCCCTAGAGCACTTGTCGGGTTCTGTCCCAGTACAGGAGCTCCTTTAACTGTGCAGGAGGCAGCAGATTGGGATAGCCTACTAGCAGGTCCCAGGCTGTAAGAATGAACTCAGATCAAAGCAAGTCACTGAGGTGTCCTTACCCCAGCTGTACTGGTTAAAAACTTGGTATGACCCCAGAAAAGTTAAATGCTACACATGCTTCATTAAAGGGTAGAAAGCAGGTCAGGATTTCCAAGAGCTTCAGAAGTCAGCTCCTACCATGCCTGCACTGGTGCCCCAGGCACAGCAATGCTGGGGCAGCCAGGGAAGAGGATCACAGCAAGTGCTGCTGCTTCCTGCAATTTGGCCACGGAACGAAGCTCTGTGCAGTGACGCCGTCTAATAGGTATTGTACATCCTTCAGTCTAATGCACTTGTCTGGCTTACCTCTCATTTAAATATTCAAAAACACCAGTGTGAAAAGACATCTTTGTTAAAGAGCTAACAATGTGAAACAATTTCTGAAGAACACTGACAAACACTATTTATGCCTTTTCACTAAATCAAAGAAGAGCAAACTTGAATTTTTAGAGTTTAGGATTAGGTAAAATTTCTTGCTTCTCTATTTTACTTTATTCTAAAAGAGTACCTGAATTTTATGTCTTCTACTGAGAGATGCATTAAAGTCAAGACATGCAGTTGACTGTATTTAACACCATGGTTTTATGAGGTTATATCTCATTCAAACTTCCTGTATTGGGCTGGATTTCATCCACGATCTGCTCGATAACCTACAAGTTCACAGCAGCCCAAAGCCCAAAGCCAGACCAGCTCAGCCTTCACCCATGGTTATGTCACCTTTAAATGACCAATCTGGTATTTGTCCCAAGATGTTCCTGCTTTATGCAGGCACTCTGACCTCCACCCAGTGCTCCGTCACCCTCTTGCTGGGGAGAGCATGGTGGGGACTCTTCAAGAGGTGCACCAGATGTCCTGGGAGCAGAGAAATCCTGTGCCTGGTCAGCAGGTGGCGGCAATTAATTGCTGCCAAACCACCCAGAGGGGGCTGAGGGAACTTCAGCCACCCTAAACCTCCAAGGGTCCCAGACTCATCCTCTGTATGGGGTAGAAGAAATTCATCCTCTGTACTGGGTGGTTGTGTCCCCAACATTTGTTAACACCCTCACACAAAGAAAAAAGAAGACAAGTGCAAGCCACTCAGCTTCTAGAGCACAGCCTACAAGCAGGTCTACCCAAGGGATAAGAAGCTCTACCACCCAACTGACTGCTCCTCGCTAGTGATGTGCAAATACTTTTTTGCTGATGCACTGGTAAAGACCTTACTCCTGCAATCACACCTTCAGGGCAAACCTCCCACAAGGGAACACTATAAATCAGCAAAAAACTCCAGGCAAATAAGAGCATCAATCTGTTCTGAGAGGTGCAAAAGGTGTGTATTCAGAGGTGGGGAATAATAAGGCAGCAAACTTCTGCTGGAGGAAAAACATCTCAATGTATTCACAACTTGACCTTGCTAACAGATCCATGACAAGGCAGCACACAGACAGACTGAAGAGATTTTGAAACTGAGAGCAAGGAAGGGCTGAAGCGTGTCTCAGCTGAACTGCAAGGGCAGACACAGGTTAAGGGTCTGTAGCCCTCCATTAATACTGCCCAATTCTTCTACTTGTGAAACACCTGAAGAGAAGCCAGCACTCCTCCATCCCTGCATCAGAACACAACTGCACCAGCACTCACTGCTAGCAAGAAAACTTGGTTTCTGTCAGAATTGTTCTCCCATGTCAGGTTGGCATTTATGCCTGGGAGTGCCAGAAACTTTCCCATTTCCTCACCTATTTCATTCCTGTAAATTATAGTAGTTTGTCCACTTACTGTAATGGGATGAAAGGTCCACAATGCAAGCACTGTGTAATTACTGCCAGAAGTATTTTTTTCTATGTGAAGAGGTAGAAGGTGGATAATGTTATAAAGACAATGGCCTCTTTGGGGAGGGGGAAAGACCAAACCAAAACAACACCAGTGAGCCCTGTTCATCACATTCTGTATTTCTGAATGTAGAGTCTGGAAGCAGATCATGACAGACACTACTAAAGCTCTTCTGATCCTATCTCAAAAACTGAGGGACTTTAATTTTACATATAAACATCCACACAACACTTCACTGGCTGATGCCAGTCTCCTGCCTGGACTGGAATACACCTTAAGAATGAATGATAAACCCTTCTTCCAAAAAAAACCCCAAACCCTCACAATCTGTGGACTGGCACTGAGCAGCTCCTGTGTTTGACACTAGAATGAAGATGAGCTGGGAGTATCCCTTCCTGCACCAGAATCCAGTGAAGGAAGGTGGCATTTTGGGGGAGCAGAGCCCAGACTTTGCTATTATCTTCACAGCCAAGGCCTGAGCTAACAGGTACCGGCTGCATTGTGGCATCAAACCACAGGCTGCCTTGAGGAGGAGGAAGTTTGCATCAGTAGGAGTCCCCAGAGGCATCGTGAGTGACTCATTCTGAATTCCTCTGAGGGCACTGGGCAAGTGTGTGATGAAAGCTGGGGTTTAGGGGGGAGGTGTAAGGCTAGCTGATGTGGTGTAGTAGAGAACTGGGACAGGCTACATGGAATTTAACACTACTGGAGCATCGATGATTTATGGGAACACAAAGTGGTTGTAGCTCTTGTGCAAGGGCACAGGTGAGGTATCACCATAAATCCTCTGCCCTTTTGCCTGAGACAGAGAACGGTGGCCACAGTCCAGCCATGCACTCAAATATCACCCCAGGCTTAAACCTTAAGATTACTTATGGATTAAGAAAAAACTTTATAAATGAACAGTAACTATGGACAAGATTCCTGCTCTGAGGACGGGAATGTGTGGAAGGATGAGAAAAGGGTACTCAGATACCACTAGAAGACAGATTTCAACAGCTGTCTGGAAGGCACTAGGAGGATAGGAGGGATGGATGAGGCTATAAAGATGCCAGGTAGATGGAGTAATGAGCAGAAGGCTGGAAGGAGCTATCTGTATCACTGGGTACAGTCTAGCAAAACAGATGACTGTCACAAATGTTTCATCCAAGTGAATCCTTAGAACTTCTACCAACACAATGAGGTAGACTCATCCAAAAGCACATCAAAGTGACAGCCCAGAAACATGAAAACAAGAAGAAACAGGAGAAAGAAAAAGGACAAGGACGAAAAGTGAATTCATAGGAGTACAGGCATCCCTTTCTCCAGCAGCTCCTGGACAGCTCATTTCAAAACCATACTGCATTTGCAAGTGATTATCGCAGCCAAACACGCTCTCTGACATCCTCTGAGGGCTGTTTTCAGAGGAAGACAGGCTTTCCTCTGCTCGCCATGCCCTGATGAAACTGTCTGACACACTTCGCAAGTGCAAATTAAAACCATGCTACTTACCATCAACCCCTTCTTGCAAATTCATATTTGCAAAGAGAGTAAACTAGAAACCCCAGGTGTTGATAACACAGAGTCGTTAAGAGAAACTAGAGTAGGAAGGAGTTAAATTCAGAACCTCATCTACCACAAGCATTATAATACAAAATCTTTTTTTTTTTTAATGGGAAAGCACAAGAGCCTTGTTTAAACACAGATGGAAGTACCTAAATGTACTGCCTCTTCTACAAATGAATTATCCAGCAGTTCAAGTAAAGGTGAACTAATACAGACAAAATCAAGTAAAACTCAATCAACGTGGGAGGAAAAAACCCCAAAGCACTTCTCCTAGAAAAATTTACCATGTATAACCATGAGGGAAATCATTTTGCTTGGCAAATCCTGCCTCATCTTCTTAAATGCAGAGGAGGTTTATAAACATTTTCAGGAGTTTCTTGTACCAACCATCATAGGAAAAGTCTATGGCATTGTGATAAAATGCCATCCAAGGGATCTGACTGTCAGAGTCGGGTGTCTGGATTCAAAGCTACCCTGGTGGGAAGCCCAAAATCCTGAGTATCATTGCTTCTTCACCCTGTAGAAGTTATTTACATAGATCTTAAATTAAATTCAATGTACATCTACAACTAAAAAGTCATTGCATAGGTACTAGGGATGAAACCTGTTGTTCTACAGAAATTAACCTACAATTTTTTACCATTTGTCAGGGTTAAATCTTAAAAAGAGTACTGAATAATCACAGTCTACAGCATGAGCATGATTCTATATGATCAGCTGGAATCCATATGAAAAGAACTTCATTCTTTTACTTTGCACATTTGTAGAATTATTTTTATAGAATCCCTTCAGTTACCCAGGTTTCAGAGACTGAATCAAAAATGCCAATACAAAGTTTATCACATTCTATTCAATTCTCCAGACATTTTTTCATAAAGGTACAGTTGAATAGCTTTAGCCCTTTAGCTGTCAAATTATCACATATAAAGATACATTACTCCAGCTCAGTGATTTTCAACCTTTATGCTCGGCAGCCCCCAAATGTTTTTCAGAAGAGACAAGCTCCTTTATGGAGAAAGTTAATCTATTGACAATAAACACGGGTTTTTCAGTTACCTTTCATTGAATTCTTCTTAGTTACCTTAGGAGTGATCCATGGACCCCCAGGGTTTGCAGAGCAGAGGTTGAGAACCACAGCTCTAGCTGGGGCTGCCTTTTTTTGGCATTTCAGTCACTAATTACTCCAGGATAGGAATGAAACAACTCTTCTTCCTCGAAAGGCAGAAGCCTGGCAACTACCGGTGGGCTGAACCCAGGATGCGGCGTTCTCAGGGGGCTGCCAGTTCAAAGGGCCACTGCAGCATCTCCTCCTAACTCAGCCCCTCTCCTGCATGGTCCACTGACACAAGCTGGGCTGAAACACAGGGCCAGCTCAGGCCACCTGAAATCCTTTAAGCAGCACTCAGTGGTGGTGGAAGTTGGAGGCCTGGGTGGGAAGGGCAGCAAATGGTGAAAAATTAACTTGGCTTTTCCTAACACCAGTGATGGGCATTCACCTCAGCTAGCTGAAGGTGCTTAAAGCTCTCTCTCTGAAATGTATCTCCACAGGGTCATTTATCCCATTCTAATATTAAAGCCTAGAACAGAGGAGATGAATCATCCACTGGGGGAATCTACTTCACTCCGCTGACTGTAAAAGAAGTGTAAAAACAGGCAAGACAAGTCACTGAATATTTAGACAGCACAAGTTAGTGGAGACAAATTCCACAATAAGCAGGTAATTTTGATGTGACTGTAAGAAGCATAGATTCTTTTTCCCTGTGTTAAGTGCCCTGCCACTCAAGCTCAGCTACAGCAGCACACCAAAGGGAGTGCCAGCAGCTCAGATGATTGGCCAGGATCCTGCTGCAGCCTGTAGCCAAGGCATGACCAAGAGGTTGTGTCACAAGTTTATTTCTAGTGGATGAAGGTGGCTGACACGAATGGGACACCCTTCCCTACCTCCTCTTCCACCTCTCTGTTTAACAGTGGCTCCTGCTGGAAGTGGAGCTGCTGCTTTTCCAGGAGCAGCATCTGGGCTGAGATTCTCTTCTACCCGAGATAGCAAATCTCAGCTCCCCCACCGTATGGGAAAGATAACCCCAGAGAAAAATAAAATACTCTGCTTTGAAACCTGGGCCTTTTAGGTACCTGAAAATGTGAACAGGCATTTTAGGGGATTTCCTGATGTGTAGACACCTCTACCTCCTGCTGACTTCAAATTCTTTATTTGAACAAGCTGCCTTGCCAGTGATAACGTATGGCCAGGTTCCCCTGAACCTGTCTGAACCTTTTTCTGTCTGAAATAACATCTCAGTGAAAATGAGAAATCTGGCCTCTCATTTGGGACTTGCAGATGCCTGGAGTCCTGGTAGAGCTCCAGCTGAGCTGCTTCATGTCCAGAGATCTTGAGTGGATGGACTGCTCCCATTTTAGCATACCTGATGCATTTTCAATACACAGCATTCCCTGGCCTTCTTTATAAGGTCCAGACAGTCCAAGCACACTGAGGATACATCTTTACAACTCTGCAGTGCTGCTAAGCTGTGCACACAGCTCAGCTGCTAACACAGATTTCTTTTAAGTGTCAAAATGTCCTTAGAATCCAATCCAAAGTTTTGAAGTCTGGTCCAAACCTTAAACCTATCAGCCAAAACACGTTTATAATCAGATGACGTTTTTCTTTAGACTTTCATCATTCTCTCATTTCTAGTTTACAGCTGACAAGCGAGTGTCACGGATGTATGGGCTGTGCATGGATCAGCAGCCACACTCAGACTTTGCAGATGTGGGATTCAATTTGCTGGCTTGATCACCAGAAGCTATCAAGGTACTCAAACAGATTGCTCCCAGGCATTATACCAAAAGAGGAAGAGGAGAAATCTAATAAAGTGTTCATCTCTGGTTCTCAAATGAAGAGAATACCTTGCGAATGCCATAAAGTGTTACAAGAACACAACCGCTTCTGAGTTTTGATCTGTTTTTCAGCTGCTACCACAGGTGGAAAAGGAGTCAACATAGTTGTTAATGTTTCTGTCCATAACCTCTTTTGTACTCCTTGTGATGGCCCAGCCTGAAACCATGGGAGACAGTGCACAGAAGAAAAGGTGCTAAGAGTTGACCTCCAATATTTTATCACGGCAAACAGCCTTCCACAACTGACGCGTGCGGTTATAGACACACACCTTGGTTCAGCTTTCAGTGTGGGTGTCAAGTGGTTTAGGCAATCTGGGTTTCCACTTTGCAACACTCCATTAATTCCAAAGAGTCTGAACACATCTGAGAAGTTCGGTCTCCAAAACACAACGATGTTATGCCAGGGAAGAATTTCCTTCTCAGTTTCGTATTTACTTTTTGTTTACTTAATACTATCGCTACGATGACTGCTCTGAGCTTTTTTATTTGCTTTTCCTTTTCTGATGACTGATCATCTGGTATTTATGAGAAGGACTCTGTGAGAGACTAGTTTTAAAAGATGTGCAAACAATTGACCTAAATTCTTTTAATGCTGGTGGACAGTCCATAATTCTAGCTTAATTCATTGAAAGGGTTACTTATGATTTAAACTCTCCTATTTAAGCACTTCCACTTGAGCACTTCAAATGCAGTAGCAACTTTATCTACAAGAATATCAGATACCAGCATGAAACACAACTGTCAAAAAGTTACAGAAGATGCCAGTTAAGAGAAGTTAAACATTTTCTGAATTCATCTTGGGATATTTCTGTAATTTCCCACTCTTATCACTAAAATGACATTACTTGCACCCATCTGGACATGAGGATCATGCAGTGGCAGTCCCCTGCACAGGCTTAATCAGTGGCACATGGACTCAGCAGTGAATTACATAAAGAGCTGTGTACCACAGCCCTTTGGGCACACCAAAAGACAATCCCAGAAGCAACGACCACAAAAAGAACAGCACTGCACCATGTGAAGACAAGACACCACGTGTCTTGGAGCATGGAAACAGAGCTCCTTAAGGAACACCTCCTCTAAATCTTAGCAATGCAGGAATGTCCAAAGCATTTCTATTCACCGAACTAGGCCCTTCTAATGAGATGAATAAATTCCCTTGCTTAATTTAGGCAAATATTGCTGAGCTTGACAATGGGGAAGCCCCCACCCCCTATAAATAAGAACTTTGGGTAAGCAAAGTATTTTTATGACTTTTGCTATTACTAAGCTAGTGAAACTTAAAGTATCATAATTACAGCTTCCACAGACTTTTTTTTCCTTCCTTTTATAACTTGCTATTTGTAATGGAAAAGAAGTTCCTGTGCATGACAAATATGGGCATGTTTGAGGGATATACAGGCTATGCTGCTATCCCATGGATGTGCATCATGATTACAAAAAACTGATTAAGAAAGTATAATGGAAGATGCATGAGTAAGGGAAGAGGTCTGCACCTATGAGTGACAGGACAAAATTACACATACATGAAGTCTTCTGGAGAAGTCTTCTATAATTCATATGGAAAAGTTATCATTTCCTACTGTGTGTTGAACAACAGATATAAAGAACAGTCCAAAGCCTCTATAAAAACTTCTCATTTCCTACTAAATTGCAAAGGAGTTTTAGAATGTTTATAGAGTATACAAGCTTTCTTCCTTTGCTAATTCTAGAGAACACTAGAAACGTATGCATATGCACACATAAAATAATAGGAAATACATATGCACCCAGACACTACTTGGTTTACTTTGTGTTACTTGTTATTTGTTTACGATTCCATTTATTTGCTGCATTGCATTTATAACCTATTTATCTTTTCAAATTCCAAAACTCTATTAAACCAGATTTAAAACATTATCCTACCAGAGGGCATAAACATTTTCGAATGTTAGTATTGTCTCTATTTCCTGTGAAAACCATGTGTTTTTATTCTTCTTTTCCCCACATTTTAGAGCCTGTGCGAATAGCAGCACAGAAGAGCAGAAGCATCAGTGAACAATTCTGTGTTCATACAACATCTGCTTTCTTATGGTTCACTTGAGGTCCAGAACCCACTGTCATCTGCCAGTATTTTTAGTGGGCTACAAAATGGTTCAAGTTAATGAGTGGTTAGCAGCAGGAAAAAACTATACAGCCACACCAAAAAAATAAGAGTCAAACAAAAAAATATCAACCATAAAATTCAGGCATATGTGACAGAGAGGTTATTTTCCTATTAGGTTCAGTGTACACCTTTCCAAAAGGCTGTTGAGCTCCAACAACAGGTCAAATTTAACTGTTTTCCCAGATGGCTCCTTCTGGGAAGTGGAGTGGAACGTTCCCTCGTTTATCCGTCTGCCTGGGTTATCACCACTGCCCGAAATACCTTAATCTTTCCACAGTATCACAGAGTCCAAGCACGGTGTTGAGAAATCTGATTGGAAAGGTTTTCTTTCACCTGCTGTATCTTTTTAAATTAGTCTCCAGATATATAAATACATACACTAAGATATACAGAAATCCCCTGCAGCACTTCTAGTCAAAACACCAGGGCAGTACTATACCCAGCTAGAAAAAGTGGAAGAGAGAGCATTAATTTATAGCACAAGCAAAAAAGCCATCTGTACCACAGAAATACTTGTGTATGAAACAATACAGAAAGTTAAGATTATTTTTAAATTCAAGTATTAACTCAGAATAATCACTGTTTCTGCACTATTTTCCTCTTTTCATAGAACATATAATTATAATAAATGTATGGTAAATAAAGTGTTTACTCAAATAACACATTGATAAAAATTTAGAATCATAACAGTATCACTCTAAAAAGCCTGTGTAAAGGAATGTCAAATCCATTGCCTCACCAGGCTCTGTTCTGTTGCAAATGGCATTATAAATTAATCCAGTTTTCCTAAATATGCCTTGAGGAAACAAGACCACAAATAGCCATTGTGAGTTCTAATATAAAAAAAACACCAAAAAAAATCAAAGAACAACCAAAAACCTTCCCTTCATTCTTAACCAGAATGCAAGAGCTGTGTTTTCAATGATTGATACTGCTGACTAGGTTATATACTTTGTCCAAAAATGTCAACCTTTTTTGATACAGCTAAGTCCTACATCCTAGTTTAATACCAGGCTTTCTCCTTTGCCACACTCCTTTCTGCTCAGTGTGTTTCAGGAACAAAACAAAGTTCCTAAAATTCATCACTAATGACCTAATGAGTCCAATTAAGTTATGATTTGTAATTTTTCCCACTTCCATTTCTCTTGGATCAAAATAACATCCCAAAACATTTGCTCCATGGCTTGCTGACTGGGTTATCAGTCACAGCTTAGAACTAAAATCCTCTTCCATACCACTTAGTACCTGAATTACATTTTTTAGAGGTGCTTTATATCACACCAGAATCTGATCTTGGTGACAATGGTGCCAGCTCAAGCGTGTCCATTGACTCCAGCAGATTTACTCCAAACATGTTGGCTGCTGCAGGACTGGGTTTGGCCTTCTGTTGCCTCTGAATTCCCTGGGTTTGTCTCCCCACTGGGAGCACAGCAGAGGCTTCTAAGCAAACAGTAATGAATCCTACCAATGTGACCTCCTCCAGATACTGATCGGTCAGCTTTGCTCAAAACTCAACACGCTGCAGATCTTGGCAGTTCATCCTGCTGCAGCCTGAACGGCAGCAAATGAAAACTCTAATCAAGGTTAAATACAGCCTGCACTGGACTAAACCTCAGCACCTCCAAGGACTCAGCTCAGCCTGGCCCAGCAGCAGCACTTCCAGCTGTGCACCCTGACCTGTGCACCCAGCCACGAACCCGTCTGCAGTAGGAACTGAACCCAAGCGTGCTAATTCAAAACAAACAGACGTATCCTCCCTCTCTCCCCACTTCTTTCCTTGTGGTGGATGTATAAATGCATACTGATGGATAGTGCAACTTGTAGTCTAACTGATTTTGACATTTTTAACTCCAGAATTTGAAACAGTGACTTTCTAGCCCTGAATGCTAAAAAATTTTGGGACTGGGGAGTATTAATTTTAGATCTGAGAGCTTGGCTTCAACAATGTTTCTAACAAGGGCTCAAGGCTCTCCAAAACTCAGCAGTGGATGCCCAAAAACTGCAAGGAATTTTGGATCCAAAATGGAGTTTTGTGGCTTTAATTCTTGTTTGTCACAGGTCAAATTAAGCTCCAGACCTGAACTTGAGAGGAGTGGGGCAATTCAGGTCTAGGTCTGAATTTACCATGGGATTAAATCACATTTAATTTCTAGTTTGTAATGCTTTTTTTTTTTTCTTTTGCGGTTTGTGATGTATTTGTATTTTAAGAGAAAAAAATTATGCACAGAGGAAACATCCTGGCATCATAAGTCATCAATAAATCTTTTTTCCATAACAACCCACAAAAATTCACTGCAGGACCCAATTGTTGAAACACAAAGCAATGACATTCTATAAGCTTTCAGAAGTATCATTCTAACCCTTGTGGACTCGATGAATTCTCTAAATGAGTCACTGGCCTCTCAATGGAATTGTCAAAACTTAGGTTAAGCCAGGTTAATTCCCTTCCCCCTTTAATTTAGAAGTCCAGCTGCAGCGCGTGGCTTTCCAGTGAAAAGATTTAAATGCAGAACCCATTCACCCTGAACAGGAAATCTCACAGGGCCCAAAGCTAATTTTTTCCTAAAAGCTAGAGATAAGCCACACTTACAGGAAAAAATGTGATTTCTGATGCCTCATGGGCCATGTGATGTAAAAATCAATATTCCTCTTACATGGCACAAATAATTTTCTGCTGAAGGTTAAAGGACCATGGTTGAAGCTATTATGGCTGGGGAGGGAGAAAGGGCAGCCATGAGAAAAGGGGGATGAGGAGAGCAGAGACTTTAACCAGAGCAGGGATAAGGGAGATGCTAAAAACAACACTTCTAACCAAAGCAAGCAGATGTGGCATTGATCACATGGAAGTGTTCAGGTTGGACAGGATCTTAACATCCACCCAGTTCCAACCCTCTGCCATGGGCAGGGTACCTTCCACTGCACCAGGTTGCTCAAAGCTCCATTTGGCCTGGGCTTGAACACTTCAGGGATGAGACAGCCACAACTTCTCTGGGCAACCTGTGCCTCACCACATTCAGGGAAGAATTTCTTCATTTTATTTAATCTAAACCTGCTCTCTTTCAGTTTAAAGCCATTCCCCCTTGTCCTGTCTCCCTTGTCAAAAGTCCATTTGGGGTTAGGCTTAGTGTTTTGCCTAGGTGGGACAAGGAGGGACACCCTTCTGCCCTGCAGGCTGTCCTCAGGCACGATGACGAGTGCTCCTTCTCCTGTGCAAGGCTACCTGTGACAGCTCCAGCTTGCAGCACAGACCCTGCTTTTCTGCCTTGTCTCCTGTGTCAGCTCCACCAGAACTTCCAAACAGAGGTTTTGCTGGGCTTATCATATTCTTCCACAATGGGATAAACCATGCTGAAAGTAGAGCGAGTTTCCATATCCCCACCCCTACTGTGCCAGAAGATCTCTTGGAAACATCACTGCCTGCTTTGTTAGGGACAAAACCACTCAACTTCCAGGCTAAAGAGTTCATGCCCAGTTTGTGCTCAGGAATGGGTACAACAAACAAGAATCGCAGCTCTTCATGCCATTGATGTCCATGGTCTGTACAAATCTGGTTGAAACTGGTAACTCTCTTTAACCTTCCAACAACACTACAGCTCCCACCACTGAGAATATGTCCTAAGGAGGAAACGATTTGTCTCAGCTGTAATTAATTCTCTTTTTTAATAATAAAAGTAAAACGGAATAGCAATTAGAAAAAAAAATATTATGGCAAAGGAAAAAACTAGGAAAAGAGATGAAGGAAAAGAAAAGAATTAGTTTATCCTACTACTACTGAAATATTTAATCAAGGGCTCTGGACTTCATTTTAAAAAATGTAGTTTTCAAGACTGCAGAAAAAGCTTAAAACAAAAGCTAAATAGCTTGATGGAAAACTAAAAAGAAACTGAAATAAGTTTTCTTTAAAGAGAAAACAAAAATGATTTTAAACTTATCCCCTGATATTTTTAACAGCTGGAATTGATAATACTGAACTTGGCCATAATTCTACTATATTTAGCTTTGTATCAAAGTCTGCACGACTTTTCCATGAGACAGACAAATAGATATATAGGCTGATAGACAGATGGATAGATACATAAAAAGAAAAGGGAAAAATGTAATTAGGAAAGGGAACATTTTCTTGTCTGTTCTTTCAGTATGCTTTCTTTTTTTAATTTCAATTTCTACCTTATTATTTCCTATAAGTAGAAACAGATTTTTCTCTCTTTCAAAAAATTCTTAAACAGAAAACCTCCTTTGACAGCTTCAACAGCAGATTAATCACTTTTGTAACCCACAAAAAAAAAAGTTTTCTGGAAAGCATAACTGTCTGTAAATGTAAATGACAGTATTACTCTCTCTTATGCTAAGACGCCTACACATTCTCTCACTTCCATGACTCAGCACCAGATAAAAGCTTGTGAGATAATAAGCAGCAAACCTTCCTTTGGAAGAATAAAAATAGTTAAAAAATCCCAATTATTCTTCCCCCCCTAAAAAAAAATCCTTATAGTTTTAAAGCAAATTCTGCCAACAGATCCCTCTCCCACTGGAACAAGATACAAATATCCCAAGGACTTCAGAAAAGAGAGGGACCAGTCTCAAGCAACATCAAAATCCAAACACATGCAAACATGAGAGGCTTTTCTTTTTCTCCAAATGAGCAAGAATGGGTCCGTTTCAACAAACAGGAATTTTATTACTGTTCATCTCCTGCCTTGCTCTAATTTGGTAGACAAATGAGTTGAAATTTTGCTCACCTATAATGAAAATTTCCAGGCACTCTTAAGGCAATGCACTCATGCCAAAAATCACAGAAACCCGTGGGGAAGGGAGGGGAATTTCAGTGGGACTTCCCCTCCTGCCCTGTGGTCCTTGTCTGACTTGAGCTTGTTAGAGCCCAAGTAACTTCTCCTTCACCCAACCAAATCAGGGGCAGACCCTTCAGACCAAAATACTCTTATTTTGGATAAATCTTAGGGAAAAGAAAAAGCTGGAAAAGAGGGGCTCAGACCTCAGCTAGGCTCTTGTGATGTCCCTGAAACGAACAGGAATGGTTTTGATGCCAAAATATTGCCAGTCAGCTTGTGAATGCTGCTGGAACAGACAGACATCTCCTCTCCATGCGCTCTAGTGAGCCCCAGCACAGGTTAATTAACCAAAGGGTAGTAATTAAAAGAGGGTTGATTATTTACTTATTAAGCAGAGATGCTGTGGAGCTGAGGAGGAAAGGGATGACTTCCCAAGCCCTCAGTACAGTCTGGAGTCCCTCTTGCTGAGTGCTGGACATTTCCTTTGGGAGCTTCCACCACCTCATGTGCTGGGTGGGTGCCCATGAGTTTGTGTCCCTCAGAGCAGCTCATTCTATCAGGAGGTGGAGGTTATCCAGGAAATAAATCAGGAAATGCTGTCACTTCTGGAGGAAGCAGAGTCCAGCTAAGGAGTACCCACAGCCCCCCCGAACACGCTGCTGCTGCAGCTACTGCTTTCACATTTTTTACGCTGAAAATAGTAAATTAATGGAATTAGCCACAGAAGTTTAAATTTAAAGGAAAGCCCCAGGGTAAGGCATCCCAGGCCGTGGGTGCAGGACTTCTTGACAGCAGGATGCTTTGAACTGAGCCAGAGGTAGAATCAAACTCTTCGAAATACCTTCATTAATGGAGTGCACCTGCTCTGGCAGGAGGCTGGGGAGCAGAGCCGACCTCTCAGCATGGTGCTGGCGGGGCTGTGGCTGGAGCACACATGTCCCACACAGTCCAAGGAATGGGCAGGAACATCCCCAGCTCAGCTGCTCCCCTCACTGCACAGGGAGCAAACAGAGCTGGGATGCTCCAGCTCAGCTGGCTGCCAGCCTGGTGAAGCACTGCCTCTGACAAATTCAGTGTCCCTCCTCTTTGCAGAGCTTCAGATTCTGGGCAGGGTACTTCAAGCACTGGAATCTTCTCAGAGAGCAACCAGAGCTGGGAAAGGCATAGGCAGAGGTTCTCTGATGTACCCAAAGACCTTTATCCCAGTGGTAGCAAGGAAAAGCCCCGTGAGCTCTAGGTAAGGATTTGCAGACCCAGAAAATGACAGTATTGACATATTGGCATTTGTGTCTCAAAACAATGCTCGTTATTTCACAAATAACAGATTTCCATGTCCAAATCTGACAGAAAGCAGGTGTAGTCCAGTGGTTTCTGTACAACCACATCTGCTCATGCCAAAGTATTTATTGCTACTTAAAATTTATTGCACTTTTAGTCCTCCATCCCAAAACTGCTTTTGTTCAAAAATTCCTTTTAAATCCTTCTATGCCAACTGGATAAATCAAATCTGACAATTAAAATGGCAAATTCTTCAGAACCTCAGAGTTTCCACCTGAGGATCTCCAAATACTTTTAATTACTCCCATGCTTCTTGCAAAAAGGAAAAAAAAAGTAAAAGCACCCTTTTAAGTTCTCTTTTTACAGATCAAAAACTGAAGTCCTGGGAGCCCAAATACCCTGCTAGGAAGCTACTTGCCCCAGAGACTCCTTATCCACTAAATCAGAGGCAGGGCTGGGAAGGGAAACCAGGAGTTTCAGCAACTCTCAGTCCTCTTGTTCTCGCCACTTCATCAAACAACAGGCACAGCAATGTGATCATGCAGTTGTCAGTGTTTTCCCTCAAGGGGCTGGACAGAAGATGCTGAAAGCATTTGATCCACATGTGAGCACTGAACAGTATTGTTCGACACTGAAAATTCAGACATAAATAACTGGCTTGTTTGGAGTGAGTAAAAGGATGTCTGCGTTTGCAGGAATCTCACAAGAGGGAGTAAAGAACCAGGGTGTTCCTTTTCTTTTATTATTACCTTTTTTATTTCTTTTGTAGCAGTGGCTGGAAATAACCCATCAGCCAGAGGAGCTGCTCCCGCTGCTGCTGTGGCAGATGGCAAGCAGGGCTCGAGAGCAGGGCTCTGCCTCGGCGGGGCTGTGTGGGGAATTCTGCAGCGGGAAGAAACAAGGCGAAATGTGCAGGCTGCCGTCTGCATTCAGATCAAGTGCTGTCTGTTGCTAGCAGCACAAGTTGTTCTGAAAACAAGAGTCAATCATCTGTAGCCTTATTTCTGTACATTTCCTGCAGGGGTCTCATGAAATAAATGAGAATAAATGTAAGGGCGAGAGTTCCTATTAGGAGCAGCCTCATCAGCATCACCCAGCCAAGCATTTACGTCATCAGCATGCTAATTTAATCAGACCTGAGCAGTGATGCTATAAATGGATTACCATCCCAGCTAGTGTGGTTACCGAGGTAACTCAGCCCTTTGTGCCACAGATACAATCGGCTTAATGATAATAAAAACCTCAGCACAAATGAAACAGAAGGAAAAGCCTGACAGGGCTGACGCATACACGACCCTTTCTCTCCTCTCACCCCTCCCCTTCCCCAACCTCAGCCACTCACTGCAATAAAATTAAGTGCTGCTGTGATCTGTATGCACAACATTCCCATAGGGAACACGCAAGTAAATAGAACCCGCGGAAATAATTAATACAGGCCAACAACTGATGTCGTCAGCACTACTTAGTCATTCCTCCAACCCTGAATGGCAGAGGGACATGCAGACAGAAACACTGCATGGGCAGATTCCAAAGATCCTGCAAAGGGCTTCAGAGAAGTGGCTGCTCCCCCCTATGCAGCATTAATTATATCAATGGAGTGCTTGGACCAAGAGCTGACTGCAATGGTGAATCCAGTCACTGCCTGTCCCTGCCAGAGGGGAGCATTTCCACATCACCTCCTTCTCTGCCAAAACTGGAGGTGACCTGAGACTGGGCATTCCAAAGGCCAGGGAGAAACTAAACTGCAACGTCACCAGTCCAGAAGAGGAGGTGACCTGGTCCTTTGCAGGAGGGTTGAAATGGGGCTTTGGGGTTTCCTGCATTCACCCAGCTCTGCAAAACCAGCAGCCTACTCACCTCCCAGCTTAGCCTGGGAAAGAACATTCCTTGGAAAATACTAGCCTCAATGGGCTAAAAGGCAGTGACCATGCCTTAAAATGGACAGAGGGTCATACTCTTCAGCTCCTCTAGCTCTTTGCCTGACTGAGCACCAAGTTCCCTGTGGATGCTGAATGCCAAACATTTTCCTACTCAGATGCCAAAGACCAAATTTCCCATATAATTCAAGATTTGATTTTCTTTTCCTCCTACCCAAAATCTCAGCAACTATGAGCAAAACCACCAGCATCTAAGTGCTCAGCTGCCCCAGTAGCTCAGGCATTTCACCTGCCCTTACTGGAAGTCACCATGTCTTCACCAAAAATGCTTCACCTGAAAGCACCAATCACTTCAATCGCATCAGGAGTGCCCACATAACCTTGGGTGCATCAGGCTCCTGGTGGGTATTGCTCCAGGATCTTAAGGGATTAGCATGAGACCAACAACTTTTGATGGATCACCAGAAGTGCAATGAATTCTCCACTGCTGTTCACATGAACACATGCATCAGACTTTTTGGCTTTGCAAATGCCAAAACGCTGCTCACACAATCTTTGGAAAAAAATCCAGAGAGATTTCCTAACATACACAACTGGACATGTACAGAAACAGCTGCACTTTTGCCTTCACCTCACAGATTAAAAGCATTCTGAGGGCAGGTCATTTCGCCTATGTGACACCATCTCAGCAGCCCAACCCAGCACTTCTTCATTGAGGGAAGGTACCCAAGTGTTTGGACAAGCATAAGTGAGATCAACTCTTCAGAAGAGAAAGCCCTTTCTGAAGTGGCAGAACCCCAGCAAAGTCAAAGCTGCTTCAGTAAACTGCAGCATGTCCCTGCAATGAGCAATAATAGCAGATATGTCTACAGAAAAGACACATTCAGGCTCATCTCTTGGGAAATCTCACTAAATACTTTCTCACTCCTCCACCACGCAGAAGAGCACCAGTCCTCCTGGGAAATTTATTACAAACTTCTAGAGAAATAGCTAAATAATTCCTTTAGGAGCCCTTTTAGATCAGATTACAGGAGTACACTTTTCCCTGGAAGGAAGAGAATCCTATGCAAATAACACCAAATTACTATGAAAAGTTACATTCTTGTCTCGAAACACCTGGCTTACTGGAAGCATGGAGCTGTGTGTCCTGATCTAACTGTGCCCTCGTGGTAGCCAGGCAGGTGAGATGCAAATAACCCCAGGAAAGAGTCTGGGGGGATAAAGTCCTCAAAGCAGAAGGCAGGCGGCAGAGTGCCAGAACGCACAGCTCTGGAAATGGCGCGGCTGTCGATGTGAGAAGGAAGCCATCACCTTTGCCTCGATTTAAAAGTCATCATGACAGCTTGAGAGATTGTAACATTTAAGTGACACAGTGACAGCTTGATCCAGTCAACAATCGCAATTCACAGACGTGCTCTAAACACAAACCCCGCTTCCCTGGGTGCAAAGCAGCCGCTCTGTTGGGAAAGGCATGTATCCAAAGGGAGATGTAACATTAAAAATGTTCCTCCAGGATCCTCACTTGGCCAGTTATTCTGCATACACTGTGCTGCTGAGACTTAAACCAGGGCTCTCTCCACCCCTGCGGCACAGAAAGGATATGAGCAGGCTGGTGGATGGAAAGGAAAGGAGAAGAATTGGCATCGATGTCAAATGTTCCATTAATTTAAATGGCAGCTACAGGTGTGCAGAACTTCAGAGAAAGACCTTCTGCCACAATCAAGTGAAAACTGAGCCGTGCAATCTCCCTTTACCCCTGCTCCTCCTGACAGCCAGGTGGGCCCTGAGGTGGTCGTAGCGATGCAGGGCAATGCAGAACAGCCCCAGCTCACTGCAGGTGTCCCAGCCACATTAAAAAGAGAATCAGGCGTTCACTAAAATTTACAGTACACTTCTAACCTCTTTATAGTTAGGTGTTTGTTCTCTTGGCCAGGGAATTACAACTAATGGTATTTTGGGCCTAATAATGGTGGTTTTTTTTCTTTGGCCTGCCCAATGTCCTGCTTATACAATTTAGTGCTGTGGAACAATGCCAGAGTAACAATCCCCAGGCACCAACATCTTTCTTGGCAGATGTAGAACAGCCAGTGCTGGCATTTCTTCCCCTGAGGTGTGGCCTTCTGGGTCCCCACAGCATATCTGGGACAGATTGCTCTGAGCCACTCTGGACATGACTTTTCAACACAGTAGGATTTCCGGGCATTGCGTTCTAACCCATGGACCAGTTAAATAAATTACAAAAAACCGAAATACTGGAGAATATGTCCACGAAAAAAACGAGTCACTAGGCCAAATACTTATTTCATCCCTTACAACTGTAATGGTAAAGCTCTACTCTGCCCCTTCCTGCTGCCCAAAGGTCTTGTCATCCACAGGCAACATCAAAAGAATGATTTTATTACTGTCATTAAGAACATGACTTTTCAGTGACCCACAGAATACAGCACCACAACACATGCTTACCAAGGGTCAGCCCTCCACATAGCCTCATGCATTTTAGAAACAAGTCTGCTCTCTGTAGCCAAGCTTATTTCACTCTTTCAGGTTGTCTTAAAACCAAATTAAATACATAAAAAGCTGAAATACTTTCACAGCTTTTGACTTCCTAAAAACATATTTTATACTTAGGAAATATTAAGACAGTGACCATCCTGAAAAGAGAAACCAGTGGCTACAGAGCTCGCTGCCTTTGGAACATCTGCTCTGATTTTCAAGTTCCTCAGATAGCAAAGGAAGCCAATAAATGAAACCTTCAGTAATGGCTCCTTTCCAAGCCTTTATGGACATGGCTGGGCACTGAATTTTCTTAGAGAGAAAGCAGGGCATCCCTGGCTGTGGCTGTGCACAAAGGCAGGCAGTGCCTGCACGGCAGCTCGGGACCGCCTGGTCTCGGACGTCTGGGGGGACTGTGCAGTGCCCCTGCCTGAGCCCCCCCAGGCTCCAGCTCCCTTGGGAACAAGACCTGCTCAAGGCAACCCCTGATGAGGCAGTATGACCTCTCTTGAGTAAACCTCACAGGTTGAATGGGACCTCAGGAGACTGCTCAGTCCAGTCCCCTCCCTTAAGGCAGGACTGACCCTGCCTAAACCGCTCCAGAAAGACCTTTGCACAACCTGACCTGAAGTCCCTGTGGTAAACAATGACCTTCTGCTGTCCCATGCCATCTTCTTCTGGGCTTACCTATCCCTCCTATAGCAGTTTTACCCTAATGGCTAATCTAAATCTCTGGCTGGATATTAAGTCCCAGACATTGTGCTTTCCAGTGTAGATGTGTCATTCCCTTTTTCTTTGCAGCTGGAAGCAGACAGACCCTGAACAATTAGGAGGCAAGAACACCCACAGGGAAGAGGTTATTTACATAAACAGAATCACAATGTGTGTGTGTTTATATATTTATTACTTATAAAAAAAATACTGCAATCTCTTTTCTTTTCTAATTAAAAGACCCAGTTTGCCCTGCTGCACAATTGCTAAGCAGATTTAAAATGGGGACTTCAGTAGCTATTTTATGGCTAATCAAATGAGTAAATATAATGATCTGCTCCAATTCCCATTCTGATTACACAGTGCAGCTATTTCATTCCCTCAATAAGCTCCTTGCACCCAAAAAGAATAGTTTAACAAGCTTCAGAGCAGAATGTTAGGCTCAATTTCTCTAAAGGGTAATAGAGTGGGAGTGTCTGTATAATTAGCTTTGTTGGGCTCCCTCCCTCACTGTACAATACACTCTACACAGAGCTTTCACTGTCTCTCCAGGTCTTCATGTTAAAGCAGAAAAAAAATGCAGAGCACATTAGAATCATACAGAGGAGTTTTTAAAGAAAAAAAAAAAGAGCTGGAGAAGTGCTGGCTAATTTAGCCCAAAAGGGCTCAAGTTTTAATTTAGCCTTAGCAATAAAAGCACACATGTTCATGTACATAGCTTATTCATCTCTAATGTATTGAACTCTTAGATGTTTCTGGAAGTTAAGATCTGCCAGACTGCTAACACACTGATCAAATCATAGTATAAATCATTAAAGTACACTCAACAATTTCTTCTCTGCACAGAACTTGAAATTAAATTAACAACACACAATCTATAATGCAAAACATTACCTAACACATTTGGAAGAGTCTGATGCTGAATTCCCTTATAGAAAATAAAAGTGTTTGATATACTTATTTTTCACTGCAAGAAACAATTTTTTACATAAGCTGGCAAAACTGTAATATTTTTGTGCTTGCAGAAGAATTTTCAGCTGGAGATTCAAAAATCCTTTCTGAAGTCAGACAGCCAGGTGGGATATGTTATTATTACCACCTCTGTTTTACAGATGGAAAATGTAATGCTAGAAAAAATTAAAAATCTTAGTGAAAATAAAGGGACATGTCAGAGATTTGTGAGGAAAGGGGGAACAGAAGATCCCACCTTGTTCCAAACTGCTTTGGCTGCATCAGACCTCTCCCAAATCAGTTATCCTGTATCTCTCCTAGAACACTGTATTTGCAAGCATCAGAGTGCCCATGGATACCATCTTTGGAAACTATCACACAAAAAGTTTGGCAAAGAGGTCAAAATCCAGTAAATTGTTTAATCCTGCAATGATTGGGGGAAAAAAAAAAATCACTAAAACAAACCAGAAAAAAGCAGGGCACTATGGAAGTTACTCTGAGAGAACCACAGCTGAATCACAGACTTCACTTCTAATAAGTAAAATCCACAGTTAAGCCATTGCTTCAGAATAAGACAATAGCAAATAAAAATTAAAATAACACAGGTCCAATAGCCACTTCCACTTTTTTGGCATATAAGCTTACCAGTTTGCAGTTAGATAGCAATATCTGATCAGAAACAAATGGAAACTGCACCTAAATTTTTCACATTCCTCTGAAATAACTAATGAGCCTTGAGCCTTGAAAAGAAACAGCTAAGACTCCAACTGGTACAAATAGGAGGAATGATTGTTCTGTCACTTCCAGTGCCAGAAAGAAGCAACAGGAAACCACCCTTGTGGGAGGCAAAGGGAAAATATCAAGAATAAGGTGGGTCTGCCCCACCTCCATTGAACTTCTTTGCTATGGGATGTTTTAAATTCCAGAGATTTACGTGAGCTCATAAAGCAATGGGATGATCTGATGGAGAAAAAAATCCCTGACTGAATATTAAGCAAGACATAATTTAAATCAAGCCAGTTCTCTGTGAACAGCAAATTTTTAGATAAAGGGAAATATTCTGGGGCAGTGTAGATATGAATTTGCACCACTCTTGCCTTCTTTTTTTGATATTTACAGGGAAGAACACTGAGCTGGAGTGACCATTCATCTGACACAGGGTGGGCAAGGTCAGGTTCTTAATTTCAGGCCTATATACCCTAACATATGAGAGAAAGATATGGGGAAGCAAAGGTTTAAATTCCAGTTTCTCATGCAGGCAGGTTCTTTTTCTAGAAACCAGACTTGTGCTACTTCTGACTTTAAAAAAGCACCAGCAGCTGCCCAGCACTATAATGATATGAGTCAGGACCAAACAGATTTGAGTGAAAACATTCCAGATTCAACTCCCCTCCAAGCTCAGTTGCTCACAATAAATCCTACAACAAGAGCATTTATCTGAGTCCAGGACACCAAAATGCTTTCACCAAATGAGTCAAGCCAGAGATGAAGCTGAGTCTTCACAACATCCAGCATTTGAGACACTCAAGAAAACTTGACAGGTAAATAAGATACTAAAAATTCCCCAGAAGACAGTCTGAAACAGTGAAATTGCAGAGTCTTGTGCATACAAGTCCAATTAATGGAGTCAAAAGCATGTGGTGGAGCCAGTGCTGGATCCACTGGTACATCCTCACACAATCCATCTCCAAAGGAAGTGACAGCTCTGAGCACTAATCTTTACTGTCTCCCTTTTACCATTTTGCACTTGTATGCAGGAAAAATTCCCAGCTGTTGAGCACAACATTCCACTTGCAAAGCCAGTTCAAACATCTTTGCAGAACAAGATCACCTTCATGTTTCCTTGGGTTGCTGGCTTACAGCTCCTCAGAGCTGTGCAAGCAGACTGAGGGACCTGGTTTGGATGCACAGGGAGTTCTTAAGCTGTTCAGGCAGAGAACAGCTCAAAAATGGAGAATAGCACCTGGGTGCTGTTGACTCTGCCAACTTAGCCACACAGAAAGGTGAAGCAGCTGCACAAACTTGCAAGGCTGTGCTCAGAGTAAGACTTGGAGAGACATTTTATCCCAATCCACCCATGCTGCTGTCACAGAAGAGGGGAGAGAATAAAACCCCGGAGGCCCAGATGCAAACACTAAAGGTCACAAAGACTACATCACCTGTGCATCCTCACTGCACCAGGTACTGGACATTCACCCAAACACCACACACTGAGCAGGTGGGCAAAGAAATGGGGGTTTCCCTGTCTAACAGGAGAGCAGCCCAGAGGCAGCAGATGGCTCAGCCAAGGTTACACAACAGCAGGTGGAGGTCTGGCACCCTCAGGGACACCTTTACAACACAGGACTGAGAACAACTTATCTCCTTCTCAGGTTCAGGGTGGGACTTGGTTAAAACAGAGTCCGGGTTAGGGACAGATGCTTCAGACTGAGCACTGCTTTCCTCCCCACTCTCTCTGTGTAGCCTTACTATCTTTAGTAAGCTAAAAGGAAACAATTATAAAGCTGATGCCAAATCAGTCCAACCTGACTTTTCTCACAGTCAAAGCCCCAGATTCCTACCTGGCAAAGCTCTGACAAATGTATCTGAGAGCTCTGCAGGGTGCAGCAAGGAAAGCCCCTTCAGGACTCAAGCTGCTATTTTAAATCAAGAGACATTTTTAGCCTATAATTTTATCTCTTCCATCTCTCCCCATTACTTGAAATTAAAATAAACATGGACCAGGGCCTAGGATTTTATTTTATCTGTCACATATTGCTATCATTAAACACACTTGAAACGAGTGGGTTTAGTTCAAATAAAACTGTCTCTTCCCTCTCCCTTTCTCAGCTCAACAAACATAAAATAGGAAACTGCACTCCAATACATTCAAGAAGCAACACACGTTACATCATGAGTAGATGATCCATCTGGCAGGCTGACATGGTAATAAGTTTGCTTAATTGTCAGGTCAGGCATATTACAGACCCAGTCTGTCAGTCCTTTTATTACAGCTCTGTCTGTACTGAGGAATTTCAGGCTCCTCGCACTCCGTATGTGTAGACGTGGAATGTGTCCATATGGTACGAGGACATATGCACGGACACATATATGGAGTGTCACTCAGAACAAGGAGATTAAATGAAGAAAGGAAATGCTGAAGTCAAATAGCTCTTAGCAGCTGTATACATTTCAGGCTGGAATAATCACCCAAAGAAAGCTATGAGATATTTACATTTAATTTATTTGAAACTGGGCTGGCGAAAGCACTGATTATAAGGGATAATCCAGCACTGCCTCGTGAGGAAAACAGACAGAGATTCTCAGATGTTCCCTCCATTTATACTTTTTAAGTGATCAGCCCATCATTTTGGTTTTGGCTCCATGCAGCTCCGATCATGCAGACAGTCTCCTGAGATTGTCCATATGTCCTCCTGAGAAATCACTGAGTACATTCAGCAAATGATTGAATTCATCAAATGGATGCTTTGTCTTAAAAAAGCCCACAAAACAAAACAAAAGCCACCTTTTTCCTCCTTTGTCTTTGTGCCTTACCTCATCTCCTTCTCCTCATTAATGAGCTCAATTCTGAAATTATTTTATTTACAGGAAGGCTTTAAGGTGTTCTGAAATACAATTTGTAGGAAAGATGCCAAATATAAATTGTATTTTCTAGACCTGCCTGCATTTGTGATTTTACATGAGCACGCACACATATGTTCAATATCCAAACAGCAGGTGTTCCCTAAAGTTTTATTGCCATTAGTTAGAAATGACCACATTACTCAACAATGTCAAAGCCAAGTCTTGTCAAAGGCAAGTCTTGCCAGAAAGTCTGATGATTTCCAGTATTCAACAGTCCTGCTTAGGGGTGCTGGCTCTGGCTCTTCCAGGTATCTCCAAAGCCTAACAGTGATCTACATTTACCCGAAAGAGCCACTTAACAATTCATCCTCTGTGTGGTATCTCCACAGCTTTTCTCAGGAAGCCCAGAGTGCTGTCTTGAGCACGGTAGCAGCTGTCACTGGGGCCTCATAAAACACCGTGATCTTTGTGGTAACCCTTTTCCACAGCCAGATCCCTCGTCTTGCACTTTGGATATAAGCTGCTGATGCAGATTCCAGTCAAAATCTTTCCAGAAAAAGATTAAATATAATTCAAAACAATTTCTGTATTATCTCCCTGCTGAACTACACAGTGATCAAAAAAAATCCAGCTGAACAACTGTTTTTCTACCACTTTTCAGGACTGTAAAAGGGTCTTAACTGCACAGATATTCCATGTAATGCACAGTTGATCTTTCTGCAAACCAGCACAGTAATCAACCCCAGCATCTCCTCTTCCCCTCTTCACAATCACAGCTTGAAGCTGTGCATGTATCCTGGCTTTCTGCTGGATGGAAAGAGAACTGTGCCTCCCATCTTTCTTGAATTCTCCTTGGATCACAAGTTAATGGTTTTGGAAGAAGGCATCAAAATTGCCTGAGACCCCATGATGACTGGAGTGATTGCTGGTACACAAGAAAGCAATTTTTCATGGTTCTGAGCTGCCTGGGACCAGAATGGCTTCTCATCGACATCTTACAAATCACTCCAGAGGGGGGTAACACACTTAGCCTCTTGTCAACCCAGAGAGAAAGAGCAGTGCTACTTATGGCAAGAAGCAAAGTCTCTGACCTGGCTTATGCTGGCAATCAGGTGAGATGATTGCAACAGTCCTGCCCGTGAAGTACATAATGCCATGCAAACTGCACAACCTGCCCTTGCTCTTACTGTACTTGTGCACATGAAACTACCTCCTTCCAAGTGAAGAATTCATTGTAAGACTCAAAATATTTTGTTTGGACAGGGAGGAATCAGTATCAGACTGCAAACATTGGCAGAAGTATTTATAACTGCTTCAAAATCTCATTTTTCTGGCCGGGTCCTTTTTTTGTTTAGTTTTTTGGTTTTTTTTTAAAGCTGTGGGGGAAGACAGTAATGCCCATTGGACCAACATGTTACTGATTTCCCATACAAACAGCAGTTAGTTAGAGTGCTCACTTTCAGCAGTAAAGCAGCATGTTAGTTTTATCTTACTGTAATATTTTTTTCCATTTCATCCTCTTTTACATACTCATAGAAGTTTCCTATTCACTACTGAAACACCATATGGTGATAATATATGCTAACACAGGCACAGTGACACAGTCCACAAGCCTGCTATTGAGCAAAAGTTGACAACATAAGGCTGAGAGAATTGTAAGTGCTTCCAAGCCACAATAAGTACGTCACCTAATTGCATTTTACTGTGATGCGACGAGGTCTGAGTCAAGGAAGGAACTTCCTTACAATGAAACTGTAACAGCCTGGAGTAATTTACAGTCACTTGAAGAGCTATAGCAAGGATCTATCAATTCATGGCTTTCAGATACAGGCTAGATGTGGGTTGGGGTTTTTTTTTTAGCCTAGGCAGCTTTAATATACAGAAAGAGACAATGCATTTCAGCATCACAGTCATCTCTCAAAAGGTTCCAGACAGGAAGGCAAAAGGCAATCAATAAGAGAAAATATAGACACTGCTTCTCAAACTGTTCACAGATGCCTCTGCCTCTTACTTTAATGAACTAGGTTTTGAACTAGAACATCTTGGAACAATCCTAAGATACAGTCAGGCTACAAATGGATCAGGTTTATTTACACACTGGTAGGAGTCTGACGTAGAAACTACAGGGCCAGGTCTCACTTTTCTGTGGAGCTGTAGGTCCTTACGGGCAACTCTACCTGAAATGAGGCTGTGAATACACCTGATCTGCCTTTGGAATGGCCAGCAGGGGCTCCAGGGAGATGTCCTCCCTCCCTGGAAGGGCAGACCCTTGGAAAAACAGACCACGGAGAACAGGGTGGACCAGTGAGTGACAACACTACCCCAGAATGTTTTACAAGGCCCTGTTTTACAACGAGCTGCAAGGTATCTCTGTGCCTCAGTTCTCCACCTGCAGAACAAAAGAACCAAACTTCTCCCACCTCAGGGCAGAACAAGGATAAACACACAGAAAGTTGCAAGCACTCCTGCAAACAGACAGCAGTAAGCAACAAGGACAAACTCAAAAGGCCATACTTTAAATGCCAGGGCTTCCCAGTGTATTTAAGCCTTTGTCTTTCAAATTGTATTTAGAAACTACCACTGCAGAAGGCAGCTGCCCTCCTCTTCTAAAGAGAACAGTTCCACAGGAATTCCCATCAGTTGGATCTATACCTGCCCTGCAATGGTCCCTGGATAGATTCAAAGCAATTTGAAGGCACACCAAGGCAATGCTCTCCTTGCTGTGAGTGTGATGCACGAATCACAAAGTCATCACTCCCAGTTTGGTGGAAATGGCCTGGTGAATACATCCAGCAGAGTCCACAGTGGGAGCAAAGTCCCAAATGATGTATTGCCATGCAGGTGTTTCTACAAGATGCTGTGCTGTTCCCTTGGCTCTGAACTATTTCCTTTCCCTAGCAGGGAGGGAAACGCAGCTGGTTCCTCCTGTGCACAGAAGAGAAAAACACAACACAAAAGGAACAGAAACCATAGAGAGCAGAGCAAAGGAAGCCTGATTTCCTATGGACTTGTGTCTTGCGTCTTGAGTGGACTCTGACCCTTCCTGTTCTGATCTGTTACCTCTCCTGCCTGCCCCCCCGCTTCCCTTCTCCCCCTAGTATTAGCCTTGGCATTTGTCTGTGTGTGTCAGCCAAACAATCCATGTTCCAGGTCAGAGATCCTGGTTACAGCACAGTCTGGAAGAGCAAAAGTTCAAGTTGCCTGCAAGACACGCAGCAGGCTTGGAGCTCGCTGCGCACGTGTGCAGAAGGGCCACCCCGTGGGGCAAGCAAGGACAGCCAGCACCTCCCTGCAGCTCCCCAAGACAGGGAGCTGGGTTCCTCCTCCCCATCCACAGAGTTCTTCACACAGATACCCCTCCAACAGTCCCACTTCAAAGTGGTTGCAGAAATCAAACCATATGTGAGGAGCAGCCAACTGCTGGACACCAATAGGTGCTGGGTAGGAAGAATTAATCAACTGTGCTTTCATTTCAAAATGCTCCAGTTATTTCCTTGGCAGGCACTGGGCAGAAGAGTGGCTGCCACACATGGAGAAATCAATGCCTTGTGCCAAAGGACTAAGTTCAACTTCCAGCCGTATGCAGGTGGGAAAAACAGCTTCCCACTTCTGGAGTGCTGGGAGATCAGAGAGGGATGATACAGACCCAGGAAACTGCAACTTTCAGGGCCGAGGCTTTGTATCCTTGTAGATTTGCTATCAAGGCATCACATCAAGAAAACTGTTGACTGGAAATCACAAAACTGTAGCTGAGTACCAAGCAACACCTTCCCACAGAATAAACATAAGGGGTTTTATTTTCCCTGCTTGGTTCACACACTCCAAGACAGAGATGGATGCATTTCCCCACACCCGAGACCTCTTTAAATCTTCCTGACAGGGGGTGTTCTCACACATCTGCCCATCCATTCCCATGGGGTATGAGATGAAGACAAATCTATGACAGGGTGCCCATGGTGTGGCCTCAGCTCCTCTGGTGACTCAGGCACGAACCAAGTCATCTGATCTCCCAGTGCCTCGGTTCCTCCCCTGCCCATGAGACAGCCAGTGTACTTCCCCATTTCGCAGGGCTGCTGTCATGGTGGTGAGTCTGATGCCGCTGAAGCACTCAGATGCATTGACCCGTGCAAGAACAGGAGCAGAGGCTGTGTCCCAACAAAACACAGGTTCCTGCCCCAGAGGCAGCTGCTCTTTGCTGGCTGGACACACGGACAGCTCGTGAAGTGCGCCGCGGCCCTTTGAGGAGAGTGCCAAACCACAGCGAGTGCCAAAAGGCAAGGATGGGGAAATGATGACAGGCTTCCTGAGATGATGGCTTACAGCAGCTCAGTCCCATTGTGGGGGAAAAGATAGAAAACAAAACATAACAATAGGTAGAAGGCCTTGAAAAGCTTTAGAGAATAAGAGCCCAGCTCTCAACCACTCACAGCAAAACAATCACAAATGCAGAATGAGAAAAAGACCAAATTATGAAGTACTATTTGCTTTTTATCACTGTTCCCAAAGTAAATGTTTATCTTTATCCATATACAAATTTGAGATGCCTGCACAGATTTTAAAGTCCAATATATCCAACACTAGTCGTCATCTAAAGCTTTAGCCAAACATGTAGGCAGAAAACCAAAATGGATGCAGAAAAAGAGAAAGGGAAAGGAAATCCTCACTGATATTTCTGTGAACTTGATTATATATCAGAAAAAGAAGCAGCAGGAGTAGCGCTCATTTATTTTCACTCTGATGATAGTACAAGAGGAAGAAATAATACCCTACAAAGGTCACTCTTATCCTGTTCATTTGTGACAGGCTGATAATCTGGGATCTCAGAAAACTTTCTTTAAAAATCTTCACGGACATGCTCTTATCAAAAGGATTAAGGTTTAATACGTACCAGCAGATGCAACCGATTCAGGCATCTGCTAATCAGAGCAGCGCCGGTTTGCCGCACGCACTGGCTGGAGCTGATGACTGCGGGAAGGTTTCCCTTCTTGTAGAGAAAGACAAATCCAAACATTCGTGAAATCATCTCTTGGCTGTGCCTCCCAACTCACACGCTCGTGGCTGAGCATCCCCGTCCTGTGCACGCTCCTGCCTGCACACATGTCAGGGGTGGCAGGGCAGATGTGCTGCTCGCAGCCACGCTCCCAGACAGCTCCAGCCCCGGGACCACCTCAAACGCCAAACGTGGGGTGGGAATGTCACTCTGCCTTTGGAGAGGGGAACTGCAGGAGGAAGGGTTTCTGGATGTAGAGGCTTTGCATGTTGAGTGCTAGGAGGAACCTACTGAAATTGCTCCAGATGGGATGCTTCCTTTGCTACTTTCAGTAATCCACCCGGATTTTCCAGACAGCACAAAGCCAGCGTGCTGCAGCCACAAGCAGGAGCACAGCTCTCAGAGGTGACCCCATCTTTAGAACAGCCCATGCTATTCCTGATGTCTGTGACTATGCAGAAGTGTCACAGCCCACTGAGAACAGCCATAGTCAGCATCCTGCAGTGAGCCTGCAAAAGCCCTCTGATGCTGCTACAAGGACTGGAGCTCACCAGCTCAACGTCAGCTTGGGCACACCACTGTGAGCCACTGCCATCCCTCTGTGACCAAATGAACCATCCAGGTCAGCAAAACAGCAGCACTCACAGCCTTCAGGAAAAGCACTGTGCAGCACAAAAGCTCTGGAGTAGCTGGCTGATCCTACTAAAAGGTCATCAGCCCTTTAGGATGGACAGTGGATGCTTCTCAGCTTCAGTAAATGAGCTTATTTCCAATGAGCCCCTTTGTCCTACAACAAAGATTCAAAAGCCTACAAAACCCAAAATATACAGACCTCAAGAGAACAAATACAAAGAGCCCCTTGCAACTGGGAAAGCATTGCCTGGCTACCATGCTGTGCTGCTGGACACTGAAGACTCTATGGCAAAGCTGTGTAGATGCCCAGCAGTTAGATAGGCTCAGACCAGCAGAATGAGGCCAGAAAACTTTTATTTACCTCAAATATCATATGTGAAGATGGCAGAAGCTAAGCAATCCATTTCAGCCCAAGCTGAATGTCTGAAAAAGCCGTATCCCCCTGAGTCCTGTAACTGAGGAACCATAAAACTCTCTGTCACATAAAAGCTACAGGAGGGAGGAATTTATTCTGAACCCACCAAATCAATCTCAAAGTGCTCGTACCCCTAAATTTTCTTTGTTAGAAGAAATAAATACATTCCTGACAACAACTGGAGTTCTGTAAAATACCCTGTGGACTGCACTTCCAAAATCCTTTTGGTGTGAACCAACCTAAGCAGACAGGCTCAGGCAAGTACCAGGAAGAATGAAACCGACTCTGAGCCTGGACCAGCAAATTTGCACAGACTGCTTTGAGTTCAGATTCAGTGATCTGTTTTTCACAGAGCCTCACAGCCCAAACCAAGAGCAATCATAAGGATCTTTCTTGAAGCTGGGATCATGTGCTTCCCCTTGCTGGGTTGGAAGCTTTAATCAGGGTTGTAGACACAGGTCTGCACCTGAACTCTCAGCCGTGCATTCCTGACACAGCTATAAGTGGGGCACTACAATTAGAAATTCACAGGGAAGGGACCTCCTAGGAGTCTTCAGCACTCAACATTTTGCCTTGTTTTGTGGTTTGCCATCATACAGCTGAAGCTTTTCAATCTTGTCCCACCACTCTGCAAGGAAATACATCCATTGCCTTCTCATTGCTTTTATTATCCCCAAATAGTTATCAAAAGAAGCGATGGAATAACAACCAGCATTGTCAAACATTTAAATCCCTTTTAAATTCCAGTCATTACAAGACATTATTTCCCAGTATGCTTGAAACTTAATGAAAACATATCACTGATTTTTTAAATGTAATTTTCTTTATATTTTAATTGTTCTGTAGCTCATTTTGAGAATGAGCCTCTTTTCCTTCAAAATACTGCTCACTTTGGCCTAGAGTGTTGGATAGTGATGTCCAGTACTGGGAGCAATGACACACAGCCAGGGACACAGGCATGAATCCTTAGATATCTTGCCTAACTCTGCCTTCATGATCCCCACCTGTTTGCACAAACACATCACCTAAAGGCCTTCAACCCAGACCCAGGTTCCACGTTGCTACCTGCCATACACATGGGGAGTAAGAGGCAAATCACACTGAAGAGGCTGCCAAGCTACAAGGACAGCAGAGATTTTGAGAGGAAGGAGAAGGGAAACACTATATTCAAGGTCATTCAGTACAGTAGTGGTTGCTGGGAATGAAACAGGTCTCCAGAGTGCCAGCCCAATTCCCTCTGGACCAAGCTGCCTCTGAGAGCTGTACACAAGTAGATTTCATCTTGACCGTGGTGTATGGTCAAACAGGATTTTTTTTTGCTATTTAAATACTTCACAAATATTGGCCAAAGAGCATTTGCTTTTAGAAAAATCTTAAATACCAACAGACCAGGTACATCTTATTACCTGGTACACCTCCCACAAAGTGCTATTTTGCCAAACAGACATTCTGTTGGAAATTCAGGATAAAACTCAAGAGTTTTGGAAGGCAGGTGTCCAATTCCAGACAAAGCAATCATCATTCAATACATAATTCACAGCAGGGACAAAAAATCCTGAGCTTACTTGTGCTGCTATTTCCAGTATTTCATTTTCACAGTCTCTGCTGGAAGCCCTTTCTCCAGAGTCACAAAGTTTTCTTGTTTTTAAAAAATGTAAACATTTGTTTTATGGGCTGAAATTTGGCATGTTTGGTTTGGGGTTTTTTTGGTTAAGGTCTCGCTGCACTGATCTCTTGTATAACAATTTAAGCAGAACTGGGGATTTAAGCAAAAACTGGGGAAAATACCCTTTAAGAGAGGAGTCAGATGACCACAGCATTCACTAGGCCTCTGCTTAGTGGGTTCACACAATTTATGACTTGTCCCAGCTCCCATCCATGGAAATTATGCACCTAATATCTTGTCTTTTACTAATGCCTCCTTTTACTAATGAAGGACACAGTGAGTTCTCTGCCTCTGAACTTTCCAATGAGTTACTGCAATGTAGAAGGTGTGATATGTACACAGAAGCACATTGCAGCTACACAAGAGGAGCTCTGTACTTCACTCATCATACTAGTACTTCCAAACTGCACCAAAAAGGAGGAAAATATTAATTAGATTTTTTTCATAATGCATCTGCAGTTCTTCCAACAACACCTGAGGCAAACTAAACCTCATATGCCACTGCAGTCATGGCAATTTTGAGATCATGTTGGTCATCTTGTCCATTTCAATGTACCAGAGGGCTAGAACTGGTCATGCTGGTGAAGGTCATGAAGATATCCTTCTTGAAACTCCAGTTTTAGCTGAATTCTGTAAATACAGTCTCTTCTACACCACCTCACATGACAGAAAATATCCTTAGATGCTGCTGTGTTGAGGCCAATGATGATGATTTAGTCTTGTAATTTTCTGTGCTTTTAGATATGTGCAATTTTGAAAGGAAAAAACTTCCATTTAATCACTTCTGACTGCTTCTGTGATTCAGCCAGAGAGACTTTTGCTTGCAAGACATGGACTCAGCCCAGGTCACCTTTGCTTTCCTACTCAGTTGCCTTGAATTAGGCAGGACCATGAGGTACCAGAAGGGCAGGTGTCCAAACTCTCTCCCTGCCCTGTATTAATGGTGGTCAGTCTCAGCTCATGGCAGTGTTCTTGTCACCTGCCCTGCACACAGAAAGTGTTACCAGAGTGACACCCAGGTAAGCAACGCAGGGATGGAGCAGATTCATTCTCACCCAGGTCCTCAACAGCAAGGGCTAAGGGCGTTGTCTGGGGTTGATGCTGGCTCAGCCTTTCTGAGAAATATTACATCCCTCTGTGTCAGAGCCCCCCAGTGCAGTGGGTGTCTTTGCAATCTTGAACTCATACCAAGGAGCAAAAGAGCTTCTCTTTGTCTGAATTTATGCCAATGGGCAGCGTATGTTAAATAAACTCCTTGTCATTACCCTATCACTCCTACTCCAGTGAGAGAGGACTGTGTTATGATTTATCTTACCTTGCTTTAAAACTGTCTTGAAGATAATATAAAAAAGAAAAGTAACAATAAAATTTCTCTTATTCCAGAATAAGAGTATCCCCAAGGGCAAGGTACTCCTATAAAATTATTATAATGCTTTAATGGCGTAAGCACAACTGAAAACGCCTTCTCTCAAAACAAGTCGTAGCTCTTTTTTCCTATCTGCAGCCATTATCCTGATAAATTTGGGAAGGTCAGCTAAGGTGTAATCCAATAAATGTGCTGATGTTCTGAGTAAGTACCTTACAATTTGCAGCCTAATCTATTATCCTACTATAAGACCATCAAATGACTCACCAGTTTTAATACTTAGTACAGATCAAACAAAAGAAAATATCAAAGCTTTACATTCTAGTTCCACCTTTCAAGGACTTGTTTGAGTACTCTTTAATTACAGCAGATGATACATCCAACTCTGGCGTTTTCTTTCTCTAACAGCTCTAGTTAGAAGTTGCTGTAGCAGTACTTTTCACAGGACATCATTACATTAACCAAGAGATGCTGAAAAGTCAGATAGACTGAACAAATCAAGTTGGGATTTGATGCCAGAGATGGAGTTCAGCTTCTTCTGCCCACCAGATCACACAGTGTGTAGTGCACCTGGGAGCCTCACATCCAGGTGGTCCTGGGTGCAGGGGTCAATCTGCAGAGCCCCCACCCGAGGTGTGGGCAAGAGGCCATGGCAACAAGCATGTTGTGCTCACGGGAATGAGCATGTCATCTTGGAGGGTGATGAACTTCAGAAGTCAGATCAAGTCCCAAACTTGGGCTATGACTTCAAATCCTCCAGAAACTCAAATACACCTGTATAAGTTTGCATTTGAATGCTGTGATTTTTTTAAGGTTTTTTTTCAATGATAAAGGCATAAAATAAAAGTGAAAAAAACAACCTAATCATAGAACCCCAGATCCCAAAGGAAGACGCATAAGAGAATAGTTGGCAGCATTGTCAGCAAACTGCAGATGCTCCTTGAAGTGGGTACAGAAGTTAGATGTCCTCACAAAGATGTTGGAGCTGAATGTGGATGTTGCCATGGAAAATGTGGAGCACAAATCTCTTTCACCCAACTCTCACAGGGTTCTGAGCATATAAAGCATTCCTCAGTAACTGTGCATTGGTGTGTGTTTGGCCCATGCAAACAAACTGAGCATGGGTTATTCACCACAGTGCCTGAGCAGAACTCGTCTCATCTATCCAACAACAAAAACCCACTGGGAAAAGGGCTGAATTGGATCTGGTTTACATTGCTGCTCTTTTTGATTCACTAACCCAAATTAGACTATTTTTTCAAGGACAAGTCTGTTAAGTTTATGCAATAACTGTGCACATACCACTAAAATGAAAGATGAGTTTATAAGGGAGGTCCCTGCAGAAAGGACAGAAATCCAGAGCCTCTGTGTGCAGGGGAACACTTTCAAAAGAGCACAAATATGGTTTGGCTCTGCCTTTCCTCCATTTGCAGACTTGAAGAGCAAATCTAAAGAGACTCCAATCACTACTTTAGTTCTGCTCCAAAAGTATCACTTCTCAGTTACTTAAAAGAAATGCAGCAATGAAAAAACCAAAAGACACAAACCAAGGAGAAGGCTTGTACGGACAGTGGGGTGTGCACCCATCACTTACCTATCCCTTTGATACTTCTGACTGTTGGGGCTTTACTAAGAGAAATACAGCATACATATAGCTGCATACAGCCTACAGACGCACTCACACGTAAGAAACTAGACCAGTCATGAGACTAGGAAGGAAAGACAAGGCACAAACATATCTAGGATCATTTTATGAGATCTCAAGAATTGCCCTTTTTAAAGTGCCACCGGGGTGTCACCACTTCCTCTGATAAATAGATGACATCTCACCAGAACTTAAATAGCTCCACTCAAGCACTACCTAGATGAGTGACAAAAATTAGCCAAGTCTCTGTCACCCCTGCAGTCCTTGTCTAGACACAGCAGAGAAGTGCGAATTCCAGTCTGCCTTGCTGGGCTACAGCCACCCCTGACAGCTGAGCTCCCATCCAAGCCACTTCGTGAGATGTGGATATCTGGATCCTTCTGGCAGCGCGACAGACAAAAGTTAACAGAACAGAAAAACGGCAAGAAAATAAAAGCACAAAAGTACTTGTGAACTGAGCAGGTTTTAATTCACAAGTCATTGTCGGTTGAAAGTTGAGGCGAATGAAATGCCATTTTTTGCAAGTATTTTTCAAGCCATCTCTGTGGCAATCTGACAGTCGGGATCAGAGGCCCTTTGCTCAGAGGTGCGGCAGCTTTTGAGCCGGTGCCCCCCCGGAGCAGCTGCGCCCTTCTCGCCATTGACAGCCACATCTGGATGCTATCAGGAGGAACTGGCAGGCCTGCTCGCAACAAATACCAAGCACTTAGCAAATTGACTCCAGAAGTCGATGCTGGCCCCTTTCCCACTCTGTGTTTACGCAACGTGCCACTAACCTGTTGAGTCCGAGGTTTGTAGGGAGAGCTGCTCTCCAGGTCGGCCAGGATGCTGGTCAGAGAGTCGATTTCTGCATCCAAACTGGACCGCCTCTCCTCGAGTGTCTTACCACCAGGATTCACCTTAAGGAAGAAAGAAAAGTTCCAGTTATTCAAACCACTTGGCCTGGCACATGGTTTCTTACTGTCCTCACAGAGCTGCACCCATGCCCAGCAATAACCCTCGGGTTGCAGGGACAAACATGCTGAAATCCTACAGCTCCCTCCAGAACAAACAGCAAGCCACCATCTCACAGGAATTTCTGCTGCTTTGGGGCTCTTCTTCACGTGTTTGCCACAAGGGTCCCGTTGTGTTAAACTGACTTGAAGGATTAGCAATTCAGCAATCTGCTGCCAAGCTGAAGAGGCAAGACAATCCCCGCAGCATAAGATGGAGAAGATGTGTTTTAGAAGGATACCTGACTGGGAAGACAGAGCTGGGGACAGGCTTGGAGCACCTGGATCCTGAGAGCATCTCTTCTGCCATGTTCTCATCCCAGGCAAAGCACAAACAGAACAGAGCCACAAGCCACAGTAGCCAGTGACTGGCCACGTGGACCTATTCTTATTTTAAATCAGTTCTTGGTAGATGTACCTGTCTGATTCAATACCTCTTCACAAATTCCATCTGAAAAACGAGCTCCTTCAAGGAGGAGTGAAAAAGTTCAACCCATTTCTAGCAGATTGAAGGTGAAAGGTGTGATTTGCAACAAGCAGTCACAAAATAACATAAGTAAAGTCCGTGTGGGAAGGCTTTTATGCAGTAAAGCCCATGCCCAGAGCAAATGCCAACATGCAGCCAGGACCCTTTCTAATTCAATAAATTTTGCTTTCTTTCTGCTTTCAAAACAGCCCAATCCCATTTGTACCCAGGCTGGTAGGGATGCTCACTTGGAAGGGAAGAGATGTGAATTTTCACCACCACCACCACCCCCCATCTCAAAAACTAAAACCCAGAACTCAGCACCTCAGCAGAGCATGTGACCTACAAACCACTGTTTAAGGGCAGCACTGCAATCCCTGCCAGAATAAGCATTTTTAAAGAGGACTCATTCACATGCTTTGTTTTTGATAAATCAATCTAGTCCAAAACCCCTGGAAAGGACCTTTGTGCTGTCCAGCCCAACCCAACAGCAGGACCTCTCAACAGGGCATGAAGGCAGGTGAAGGCTGGGAAACATCCTCCTCAATGTTTTCAGTGCTTTGGCAATTAGGCAGCTCCACTAGGAATGGGAAATTTAAGAAAACCAGCTGAGGATCCCCACCATGGGCAAAGTAGGAGCCAGGGGCTCGCCCCACTGAGCCAGCCCACCAACAGGGCATGCACAGAAACCAAAGTTCATGAGTCAAGTGAAATATTGCACCGAAAGTCTTTTCTCAACCTGAGTTATTTTTCTTGTGTTCTTCCATGTCTTACTTATCTGCAAATCCCCCAGACAGGACAGAGTCTGTGTACGTGCAGCTACTGAGCTCAGTGCAGAAGAGCTCATTCAGAGCTTCACGACGTCAATAATAAAAATACTGAAGAATTACCTAACAACTCACCTAATTTCAACTGCAAAACCTGTTCAGACCATACCAGCACCTTCTCACAGACAATCCAGCTCTGTTTGCCTTCACTCTCACCAAGTTACTTCAATTTTCCAAGCCAAGAATTTGCCTTTTCCTTTGGCTCACTGGCTGTTCCAGATAGTTTTTATTTAAATTTCATTTTAGGAGCAGTCGATCATTACCTGTTTTAAAGAACTCTCCAGTCAATCTGACACATAAATGGCAAGTTGGTCAAAGAGAGACAGGCTATGCAAAATAGGCAGCCTCTGATCTGCCAAACTTATACATGCCGAGGCATTCATTAGTTCCTAATGATTATTAAATCTTATTGAATTACAATAAATTTGGCTTGACTAATGAGAAAATGGAAGCTCCAGTGTGGTTTATGCAAGAACACACCATTTAAAAGGCTGAGAGTCAGGTTAGAAAATACAAACTCAACTCTTCTTGCCTATTTTTATTATAGAGCCAAAGTCTTTCCGTCCAAACTATTGTTCAAAAAAAGAAATATTTTTTGCAGGAATTAGCCCAGACCATTACTCCTGGCTTACTGCAGGCACCTGTTTTTTTTAAATCTGCTAAAGTACAACTTCTTTTCCACTTCATGGCTCTTGTTTAGTTTTTCTCCATCTTCCAGTTGTTGGCCTGTAACTGCCACAGGCTTCTCAGACAGAAAATGTGTGATTGCTCCACTCCAGAGAATTTTGAAGCCAAGCAGCCAAAAGTCAGCCTGGAAAGGAGAGGGGAGATGCAAAGGGCATCCAAGGCCCCACCATGTGAGGTGATAAATCAAGCCAATGGCAGACCCAGGAATAACACTGAAGTCCACACAAGGACCTGCTTGGTATCCTGACCCTGGAGAGAAGGGATGGTGGCAGATTAGAAGATCAGCCAATTTCATTTCTGCTTCTTAGCATTTCTGGGCCATATTATTCCCAGGTTCTCATTCCCCAGAACAATTATGCAATAGCTGACTAGCAAATGCTGCAGAACAAGTTATAAGGTTGTAAAAGTTAAATGTCCTTAGGAAGCCTAGAAAAATAAAATAAATTAGCATAGAAGCATCTCTATTGATTCTGGGCTCTGATTTATTTATTCAATTAAAACATAATCAACATAGATTAAGAGCCCAACTCCACAAATGCAGAAGCATAATGCAGTGCAACAGTGCCAACAAATGACACCACTGATGTGTGCCAGAGCCTACTGGGGCAGGAATGGACTTTAAAGACATTTAAGAAATGGTAATCCTCACTAAGACAGCTTTCTGCTTGCTTTTCCTTCCCCATCCCCACAAATCCTGAATTTCCTCTCTCCCCACAGTGTTCCACATTCACCTGGAGGATTTGCAGCGTGGACAACTGGGAGCATTTGCAACACCACCTTCAGCAAGAGAGGGTTAAGTTATTCCTCCTCCCGTGCTCTTTGCCATGCCGTTGCTATAAAAGTTTTATGATATTGTTCTGGAACAGAAGCCGAGCGCCAGGTCCCCAGGCACAACAGGTTCACACAGACACGGCTGTGCTCCGAGGAGCCCAGGCTGGTGGAGCTCAGAGCCCCGCAGATACAAACACTGGAACCAGAGGGAGCTGCTAATTCTATTTCTGTCTGGAGTTATGGCATGGTTGCAGACATGTCGCTTGTGCGCCCCCTCTTCCAGCCAGCAGAATATGGAAAAATGGGTTTTAAAAGAAAAAGGATGCTATCTTTGGCTCAGCCAACGTGAGCTCGACAAAAAGCAAACGTAAGCCAGCCCAGTCCAACAAATTACTCATGCCAGAGACTATCCACTCACGTGAACTTCTGCAACGCCTACACTCCTATCCCCTGGCTCAGTCTCTGCTGTGAGTCAAAAGAGAGAAAAACAGCAGAGAGCTTCACTGCTTGGCTTGTTTGTCTGCCCCTGAATTCCTGGTGTGCAGCTCGGAGCAGCTCTGATGGTAATCCACTCCTGAGCCCCATCAACCCACTCTGCTCTAATGAAAATTTGCTTTACTCTTGCTAATCCTGCAGCTCAACAGCAGTCAGTGTCACAGGTCCCCCCACACCTCTCCAAGGAACATTCATTACAGATCATTCAGTGCAGAGGCCAACGCAGGGTCTCAAATTTTGCCTCACTGTGCTAAAAGGGTTGTAAGACTACACACCAAGCTAAAAGACATGAAAAGTACAATGATTTCCCAAGATGTCACCTCTTCCTACAACCCTGGATCACCTACTCTTATCATATTTTGCAGCTTTCAGCAGAGAAACAAGAACGTCTCTCGTTTAACCAAGCCAGCTCCTTGCAGTGGGCTCAAAAATAAGAATCTGGCTCCCAGATGTCCTTCCTAGCTCCTGCTCCAAATTCCTTTCCCTACCCAGGCCCAGCTGTCTCTTTTATTCTGTTTTCCCCTCTCTCCATGCCCTGTTTGCTGCCCTGCAGGGCTGTAGCTCAGGCCTGGCACTAGCCCCTGGGATGAGAGATACAACATGGGCTGCCAGGTTGGTCTCTGAGCCAAACTGCTGATGCCAGGTGGTGTTGCTCTGTTGGGGAAACATGGAGGGTGGCTTTGCAGCAGCAACCTCCTGACATGGGCAGTAGGTTACAAGTAACTCCAGAGCCTCAGTGTTTATTTTCTACCAACAAAGGGCAAAGGCCAAACTCCTGAATACTTTGAGAGCATCAGGACTTTGCTCACCACATTGCAATTGTCCAGCATCGATGCCCACCATCTCTCCATCCACCTCAAAAGTCTTGTCTAACAGAGGTTGAGCTCAGCACATTTGCATGTTTCCTGAATGCTGTGGCCAGCTCATCCTCTGAACTGTGTCCCAGGAACATGAGCTGCTGGTTTATCTGTGCAGACACGTCCAAGACAGCAGAGCTGCAGCTAAGCACACAACCTTTCTCGTGGCATCAGCTCGCTCCACACGCAGTGCTATCACAGGTCACTGATAACCTCCTAACTCACAAGTGAAAGACTGGAGATGAACACCATGGATATTGGGAAAGGTCACAGTTAATGACCCCAAGCAAAGCTGGGGGCCCACAGTGCCTTCTGCTCCTGGTACATTGGTTTTACTGGGAGCCTGAGGTGCTTGGGAGCTCTCTTTGAGCTGTAACACATCAACACTTTTTGGATTTACACATCCAAGAACAGGGAAAAGCCCAAAAGTCTTCTGGGGCAAAGGAAGGACAAAAGTAACAAGAGGAGCAAGTGGAATTTAGGCATATCAGGAGTTGTGAGCAAGTAGATAGTACATAAGGACTTCTGCCCTGAAAGACTTTACTGTCTTTTCCTCTAATAAAAGCCAGTGAGCCAGAGATGAGGTGGTAGAGCTGACAAATTCAGTGCCCACTGCCTGCTTCCACCAGGCTGCACCAATGGCAGCCAACCACCTTGCTCTGAAGGCTATTGTAACCCTGGGATAGACACTGAGGTGGTGGGAAGAGCAAATAAAACAGGAGTGAGCCTCTCCTCATGCTCCATGGCCTTGGGCATGGGGCTTAGACAGAGATGCAGACAGAGTAAGAAGGATGCAGTTCTTATTCCCTGTTTTAGCTGGGGACAGGTGAGGGACAGAAGAGTGTTTGATATCAATAGTATCCACTGTACTGACAAGAAGAGACTCTGAGAAACGTTAACCACGAAGAAGAAAGGAAGTGATTCAGTCTTGATATACTTCAGGCTGGGAGCTGTGTTTAGTTTTCCTTTTTTTCCTCTTTCTTTGCACTTTCTCTAACAACATCACTGCCAGAGGCAAGGTCCTTTTCAGACACACACCCCTGCTACCTCGTCTCTTATTCATTCTTCCTTCCAAGGTCACAAAAGCCATCTAAAGCCCCAAAAGACATTGCAGTGGCAAAAAAGAAGCATACTGAAGGGCATCTATCAGGAATATGAAGCACCCTTAAGAGTTGCTGTGTCTATTCTCCCCTAAGCCTATAGACCAGTGTAAACATTTTCTTTCAAATTCCCTAATGTAAATTTAAACAGTCCCAAGAGGCCGCCCCCCCACACACGCACGTGGAGACAAGAGCTGACTGCAGCATTCAGGGCAAGGGGGGTCTGAGATGCTTGATTGATGCCTAATCTCCATTCCAGGCACCAAGGAGGGCTGGAAAAGAAGCCGTGCCCTTTAAAAACAGAAAGATTGAGTCTTTTGAAACAAATCTGAAATGATGGAAGATTTCAGCAGATGTGACCGCAGTGATTTCACCAGATGTGATTGTATCAAGGATCTAATAGAAAAGAACTTCCCTGCTGTTCCATCAGGCTGAAGCCAGGCCTGAAATATCCTTTTTAGTCTTTTGATGACATCAAGGATAAAAGCCAAAGGGAAGATAGGTTTTGATTTATTTTTTCCCCTTGCTCTTTCTTTTTTGAGGCACAGAATAGTTTTACCTGGTTTGTGTTGCTGGATATTAGCAAGACCAAAGGAAAACACTTCAAAAGTTTAAAGAGGGCTGTTCAAAGGCACCATTTGGTGTCTCTTAGACGCCACTGTCATTTAACTGAGCAATGTTTCTTTAACTCAGGCCACTTTTGAAGATTTCACGTAAGGAGGCAGATTGGGCCTACCTGGAACTGGCCTTGAACAGGGTAGGGGTGATCATCTGCTAAACACCAGCCTATATGGTTCCAAAAAGGGCCAAAAAACGTGCCAGATCTTTTCCCTTGGCAAAGTTTGTACCAGCAGCTGAGCCACAGCAAACTGCAGGAGGCACAGGGGGTTCAAAGGAGCTGCGCTCTGCCACATGTACAGCAATTAGCCCGGGGTAGCCACAGTCCCACATTCAATTTCTCCACTCAGGGAAAACACAAATAGCACTGGGCATCCAGACTGAACTCGTTTCTGAAGCAACAAGGTGTGGTGAAGTACTGCACAGGCTTTCAGCTGGGGCAAACAAACAAGCAGATGAAGGAAAGTTATTTGTTAAGCATTGCTAGGAGACACCTTGCAAAACCTTAACAACGGATTTGAAAACTCACTGTGGTGTAGGAAGCTTATGAAAAGGACAAATAATAAAAACATTTTTTAAAAAGAAAAAATACAGAGAAAGCAGATAACAAGAAAGCATGAAACTAGGAGGCATCCTCCATGAAACAGTCTCAAAACAAAGAAAAGGGGGTAGGTGTTTTGTCACACAACACACTGCTAAGCTGCAGAGCTACTTCTGCTGCAAGACACTGTGGTTGCTATGAGTTTACATGGATTTCAAAAGCAGCAGGAGAAACACATGGAAGAAAATAAATATAAAATGTTCTGTGCTTCCCTTTTACATTTTTCTCTGGTCACCAGGGATTGATTTGATTTGGCTCTAGAGACATTCATATGAAATGTCCACTTGTGTTTTCTGTCCATCTGCTGACACCTGCCAGGAGTCACCTCTGCTGGTGGGTACATTCCAGTCTCCACAGGTAAATAACTGACCACAGCCCTGGGTGCCAGAGTTTGGCACACCTGGAAACCCATTTCTTCCTTTCTTTTAGCAGAGACAACAGAAATCACAGCCGACTGCACTCAGCCTCCTGGGATGCATAGATGAAAGAAAGCAAAGACTTTGTTGCAGTTATGAATCTGTATGATAATAAAGATTTATATTTCCCTAGAGATCAGTGTGACAGGCACTGCTCACACACAATACCAAGGAAACATCCTCACCCCAAGGAGCTCATTGTCAACAGGATATCAGCCCTGGGAAGGGAATGCAGGTAGAGGGGTGGGAGTGAGGTGCTGAAACTCAGAGATACACCCAAGCTCCTCCAGGCCACCAGGTGAAGGCACTAATCCACTGGGCCAAACCAGCTCCTTGAAGGACATTTCATTCTCTGTATTTGCCAGCCGAGACCTGGCAAAACATGCCAGAAGAGAACAAAGCCCTGTCCAAGCCACCCAAACTCCAGCTGCAATTTCCTTGCAGGATGGCCCTGATTCCACGTGACCAGAAGGCTGGGTCTGAGCTACTGCTGTGGCCAGCAACTGGATTGTGGGCCAGTGGGGCCCATGGTCATCTTCCATCACTGTTTAATAAGCTGTTGCTCTCTGCTTATCCTGAGCAGGGCCTCAGTCCTGACACCAGCACATTGGTGGGGGCAGGATGCCACCAGTGTGGATGAGCAGTACAGTAATCCAGGACTAAGCTCCTCTCCCAGCAGTTCCTGCCCTTAACACTGGAGGGAAGACTTTACCACAAAAACCTGTGGTTAGCCCAGAATTCTCAAGAGGATTTGGCCATGGATATTAGATGAGCAGAGATAAAAAAAGGATGGAAGTGCATCACAGAAGTTTAGCCATCAGGATCCATGGCCTGGGGTATGCTCTGCTGAAGCCCTGGATCAAACACCAGCAGTGGAGGACTGTTTGGTTTGATGGGGCATGGACAACAGACCACAGGGAGATCTGCAATCTCCATGTCCCTCTGCCACCCCTGAGGACAACAGAAGGCAACTATGCAATAGGAATAAAAAAGATGCAGCCAACAGCACTCAGGAAAATCCTCCTTGCAGCCAGCAGAGTGCTTGTAGGTGTCCTGACACTGGAGATGCCAACACAGAGGTCCTGTGCTCTCTGGTCCCCTCAGCCCCTTCTGCTCTGCCTCAGGACAGTGTTACCCAGCTCCCTGCTGCTGACACCTCCACCTCAGGCACATAAACCTGCACCCAGCTTTTGTGGGTTTCTCACTGTTGTGTTTTGCTCAAGGAAGGAAGTCCTGGAAATGTTAAGGTTGGCTAAATGGGGTTTTTGAAGGTGCAGTGCTTCTCTGGCCTCTACACCAAAAACCAGCAAAACAACAGATGCCTTTCGGTTCACCAGAGGATCTTCACGCTGTGGGCCAGAGAATACATGGGGAAAGGCACCACAGTCCTCAGCACAGGAGAGCAACAGGATGGATTTGATAAGTAACAGCCAGGGGATGAAGAGAGAGGAGGAGTCCCACGAGCCAACATCTGCCAGAGTAGCAGACGCGACAGTCCTGAGAGTTTACTTAACATGTCTGATCAAAAGCTTTGGGAGACTTGTCTGTGCTAAGTGCTACCAGATGCAAAATCAGCAGCAAGATGAGAAGTGTATTAATAAACTAAGGAGGCGCATAAAGTTATTTGAAAACTGAATGGGGAAGGTGGGGAGAGAAGGGGGAGAATAAAACCAGTTTATTTTTCCATTAAGGCAATTTAATATTCTCCGGGTGGAGTTACAATTACTTGTCCTTGGGAATTAAATTGAATTTGTGAAACATTCCTGTTCATCAGCAGAATATACAATAAGAACTGGGATATATTATTTTTTTTCTTTATACTTTGGGCAGGACAGCACTACTTGTCTCTCCACAGGGCAAGAACAACTGGCCATGAAATCTTTTTGACCCAGCATGACTTTCACTGACTTCAACTAACTTTACAGCAGCAGGGAATATATCCCTTTTCTTTTAATTAATGCAATTACATTAGGACTCATTATTGACAATTACGGTGACTGTTAAAAGTTTCCCCTTTCTTTGCCACTCCCCCACTAACTTAAAATCTGCTCCAATATCGTCACAAATTAATGTTTAATTAGCCATCAAGCAGAGCTGATGTTCCCCACAGAGTATTGCTGCTTACAGAAAAACTGAGAAATAGGAGAACACAGCGGATATTTCATCATCTGCCTCCAAGGGGAACCATAACCAAAGAGCAGCCAATTACCCCAATACAGTTGAGAAGTTTAATCAATTTAGAAACCAAATAGCTCATTAAGTGTCCACTGCAATAATGGAAAACCTTCCCACTGATTCATATGACATGAATGTTACATTTTTCAAAGATCCATTGGTGATGTCAAAGAGCAGAGATTCCCTTCATCTTCACATCCTGGCCAAGCGGTGATCTTCACCTTCCCTTTTGTGGCATAAGAAAAGAGATGAGAAAAGGATGCCCCAGATAGCATGGGATGTGTCTGACAAGCCATGAATAACACACACCTGTGCACAAGGCAGTCTGTCAGACCCAGCCCCTGGATTTATGTCCTGGGGGGAAAAACCACATCAAACATCATCTCCTGCCAAGCACAGAGGAAAGCACAGAGCTGAAGGTGATTTTACTTCTTCCAACCCTTGTGGTGAGTCTGCCACTGACATATTGTGTCCAGCATGGGAGGCAGCAGTTTAGAACTTGACACACCCTAAAAAAGCAGAAAACAGCTGACAAGGAGACACATAGAAAACTCACTTGGTTTCTCCTACGAAGGAGACTGAGTAGTTCGACAGCAAAATCTAAACAGTTTCACAGAATGAAAATGCCAGATACCACAAGACTGTCCAATCTAGCAAAACAGAAAAACACACAGCAGTTGGGAAGCCAAAGCTAGGGAAATTCCATTTAGAAATAACAGAGGTACTCATTTATGTGTAATACTGCAGGCAATTAAATGTTAAAACAAACTTCCAAGATTTCTCCGCCTCTCGATCTCTGTGGATCAGGGCTGGATGCCTTTGGTCTCCCTGGGTGACCAGGCAAAGCTTTATGATCTGCAATAGGCAGAAGGGCACAGCTGACAATTTAATGGCTCTGCCTGGCCCCCACCTCGACAGAGGTGAGAAAGAAACAGCTCTGCCAGTCCATAAAGATCTGCTGACATCACTCTGTGTTTGCACCACTTTAACTGGAAATTAAATTTACATGAACAAACTCTATCCCACACAAGACTGCATATTGTGACAGTTAAATAAAGAGCTTTTTAAAAGGCACACATCTCAGGCAATTTAAATCAAAAAAGATAGGTTTTGTTAAAGCTACCAATTTCAGAAAATTAAGGTTGACTAAAACTGTTTTTAAAAACTCCTTTTGGAATTTAATCACATATTGGAAACCCATATGCAGCTGTTTGTGTCACCTGCAAAAAGACTGTATAAAACATAAGCATATGCTTAATTTTACACATGTGCTTAAGTTCTATCAACTTTAATGAAGTTTAAGCACACAGCCAAGCTTCTCTGAATTTGAGAAAGCATTCGTGAGCATGGGCTGTGAGGCTATTAGGAAATCACCAATGTGAAAAACAGTAAAATTAAAACTGGCTGGTCAATTTTCACAGCCTGAGTAAGCACTAGGCCCAGAAATTAAACATATAACACACTTCTGAGTTTGTTTGCTTGTTTTGCTGTAATAGGAGGGGGTGAGTGCCAAAATGTTTGCAAGGATTCCCAGTGAAGCTGGCAAAATGTCAGCAAAATGGATGTATAAAACTACATAAAAGTCAATGCCTTGGGTTTGGCTTTACTGGAAATGAATAATCTTAAAGATCTACTTTATGTGTCAAAGCTGAGAAGAGGAAAATCCAGACTCTGCCTCAGTCTACACATTTTTGAGGTGGTCAATGGCTGCAGTTCATGGGGCAGGCAGGCCTCAGCTGGGCAAACCCCACAGTCTGATTCACTGAAGAAGGTTCTCACCTTCAAGAAATTTGCAATCTCCTTTTCCAAACCATTAGGCCCACTTTTACATGCCCTTCAAGGCTGCCAGATGTGTGACTGGTATTGGATCTGGCTGGCTGACCATGGGTTTTTATTTCTTTTTTAACAACACCTGCCTTGTTCGGACACCTTACGTTCTACACATCTCCTCAAAGGGAGCCCCAGCTGAAGAAAAGGGACCTGAATTACACAGAAAGATGAACAATGGATAATTTGTGCTGCCCTAAAATGGAATCCACAGTGTGCAGATCCCTCCTGGGTGAGCTCCAAAGTTTAATTTGATACCGTCCACACGCAGGTAAATGAATGTAAAATGCTATCTTTCAATTAGAACTCATGCATCAGAACCGTGGTGCCCCCAGCACACAAGAGATCTCAGGAAAACAGCTTTTAACTGTATCTCTGCTTGGGGCCAACACAACCAAAGTTCTGCACTGGAGGTGTGTTCCTTACCCAAGTCTTCAAGAGGCTCACCCAAGCTCAGCCCTGGCCCCACGCTGCTCCCTGGGCAGCTCTGCCACCGCCCGCGGGACACCGGGAACGTGCAGCCCTCGGCAGAGACATCCTTTAGCACACACACAGGGGGATGGCAGGCTGAGCTGCAGGAGTTTGCAGAGCCAGAGACAGGGGGAGGAAGGGGAGAGCGACTCAGGAGCGGCAGAGGAACGCCAGATCTTAAACGTGACACGACATGAGACTGTTCCCATGGCAAAAGAGAAACACGGAGGTGGAGAGGGAAGGATGTACCTCAGGACTGTTGAATGAAAGGAGTTTGTAAAGCACCTTTGTTGCTTCACCAACACTTGGAACCTGATACATCTTTTCCAAACATTTATATTTTACTCTTCACGCCATTAAAACCGATACTAAAACCATCACATGATGTTTTCCAGATAATCTTCCTTACCTGTTGTGTGTTAAAGCTAATCAACATCCAACATTTTAATCAGCAAATCAAACTGAAAAATACAATTGTGGAGAATGGTCCTTCAAAAATAGAGTTTTTAGTAGCAGACACTTAAAATCATGTCTGGAACAAATTCCTTCAGCTCTGGCTGCAACATTTCTCATTGGTATTTCTACCCTTTCAGCTTGCTCAGTCACTGTGCCACACACTCCTCACAGAGGCAACATTTTCTAACAACAAAACCACCCTTCATGGCAGCTGAAGCTGTTTTTCACCAGTGATGGAAACTGAAAAACAGAGATGGGAACCTGCATTTAGCCACTTCCATTCTTGGAAATTAGATGCTCTCACAACTTCTCCATATCCACATCTCATTGCTGCCAGATAAAATTTTCATCAAAAATAGGATGAAGTTTGTCTTACTCTTTGAAAAACTCCAGGGCTCTAAAACTGAATTTAGGCCACAACTGGATTCTCCAGGCAGTAGAGTTCTGTTTCCTTTTATCTTGTTTGGCCAAAGCTCTTTCCTACACTGCACAGCATCACAGTGCTTAAAGCACCAAACCAAGGTGGGAATCTGACTCTGCTCTGCCACGTTCCAGACTACCACCATGCCCAAGATGCATGGAAAGACTTTGACTTTCTAAACCACATCTTCCAACCCCAGCCAGCTTCGCAGAAGAGGCAAAATAATTTGTCTGCTGCAGTTTTTAGCATTCCTTCTTGTTACTGACAGGCTGTTTGTTTTAGTCTTGCTGCTGCATTATAGTTCCCTAATGCAACACAGGCTACCCACGATCTGAGACAAGAGCAACCCATCTTGCAAGAGATTTTTCCTAGGACCTGCTAATCCAACAGCAGACTTGAATAGCACTCAGAAATGAGAAAAATGGAAACATTCTGCATTGGTCATGTTATCACACTCTGTCCCATCACACAGCTCATCTGCTTTGATAGGAGAATTCCCACATCTTCATTATCTTTTTATTTTCCCTCAGCTTAAATAATTCTACCTTAGATACAATGATGTATTTCCTTGCTTTTTTGTCTGTCACCAGCCAAGCTCTGACAGAATAAAATTGCCTGCTTTTTATGCATGCTCTCCATGCCTCCACTATTACTTTCCACATTCATGTCTCTATTATCCATGGGCACAAGCCAGGGTACAGATTAACTTCTCTGCAGGTGCTAGCTGTGGCTGACTCCATCATTTGCGGTGTGACAGCGTCCACAGAGATGTGTCCACAGGACCAAGGAGATGCCCACTAGGGTTTTTAGCCTTGGGCACAGCACTGGGGGAGCAGAGCCTTCTGTTTGGACCCAAGCTGGCACACAGGCTGTGTCTTTAAGCCGGGATGGATTTACCTTGATCAGTCTGACCACCATAAGCAACATTTCTGACCTTTCTGTTTCCCCTCACAACTTTTTAGTAGGTCCCATACCCATATCTGCACGTGATCTGTAGCAGGCTTTTGCTTTCCTCTGTTCCTTCACCTCATCACCTGCTGTATGGCAGATTATCAAAAGCTGCCCTGTTTCATCTCTGAAAGCATCTCCCAGCCTCAGCCACAGAGCTCTCCTCCCAAAGAAGGCACAATGTGCAGGTCCTGGCACATCCTGTGTGCTGGGTGATTGTATTAAAACAATAACATAACAAATACATTAAATAACACCGTAATAAGCATGATGAAAATAATGAGCACAGTTAACTGTTTGGGTTCTTGCTTACTTTGTAGTCTTTGCTGAGAGGTTCAGCTATTAAAGGCTGTGTTGCATTATAACATTGCCAAGATATTAATAGCCAGGCAGGGAGATGAATGGCAGGCTTACACTGCACAATTAAAACTTGTCCAGTTTACCCTTTCAGTAAAATTTGTGGTTTATAATAAGCATCTTTGTCTATTCTGGAGAGAGTAAGGATTGGAAAGTTACATGGATGGGAACAGAGGTTCATTAAAGATTTAAAATAGAATGTGGTTTGGCATTGTAAAATAAACATGCGTGTAAGCGGGGATTCATCAAGAGCTGCCTGAAAGAAGTGCTCAGTGTTCCTTTCCTCTTGTGATCCTGGATCTACTGGTCATGCTACCCACAAAAAGGGATGAACAATCAGCAGGGATAAAATGTGCATGCTTGCTCCCAATAATGTGAAGGTCTGCTCTATATCTCCACTCATAATTCATTTCTCATCTATAGGGTGTAAATATATATATACACGTGTAAGAAATGTGTGCATTTTATCTCTCATGCATCCCAATATTCATCAACATATACAGATGTTGTATTACTGTTTTTTCTCACTCTAGAAACTAGAAACCCCTCTTATAGAGCAGACACTTTTGGACCTGTAGAGATCCAGTGGGCATTTAAACATTCAAAGAACATACATGTTATTTAAGTCTAACTTAGAGCACAGCACATTCCTGTTTCTCAAACACAGGAGGAAGGCAGGAAGGAAACAGATAAAATGCATTCCTGCAAAGCCAAGGTTTGAGTAAGAGGGTTAACATTACCAGGTAATTTATTTATACTGTTGGACACAGCTTCAATTTAGATAAAAGGCAGATGCTTATCACATGGATTTTAATAAATCAGGTTAGAAGTCACAGGAATCTCCAAAAGCTGGATCTCGAATGGCAAGCAGTGCACACAGACTATAATTTATTTACAGAGTTTCTGGGAGTTACTGATCCCTCCTGGAGTCAGGCGGCCCCGCCAGCCGCGAGAGCTGCCCTGCGGTACCAACGCTCCTTGCCAGAGAGCACCTACAGCCAGGCCAATAATCCTGATGATTAACAAAATCTAGCACTAGAGGGAGGCTGAACACATGTTCTGCTCTCTTTGGCCTTTTCAGCTTCTCCAGACATTAAAAGGCAGGTGATTTAAAGCAAGCCCAGCACCAACGGGCAGAGCCCAGCTTCTGAACAGATGAGCTATTTAAGGCAGCAACCCTCAAAGGCAAAATTCGTGCTCTTTCCTCCCCAACTATTTGCCAAGAAGAGCACCTAAAATTAAGAAATAAATTATAAAAAGAACCCAACACAAAACCAATTCCTCTGCCCCGGCTGTTCCTTCAGCGGGTGAGTCAGAGCCCGCGGAGGCAGCACGGCCGCTCGCGCGGAGCCGACTCCGACAGAAACACCTGGCAGCCCCTTCCTCAGCCAGGGCCGAGCTCCCGCTTCCATCAGCGCGCTCCCACCTCCTGCAGGCGCCAGCACTGAGGAGCAGGGACACAGGTCTCCTCGGAACAGCCCTGTGGAGGAAGGTGCACGCCTCCAGAACCGCCTCAGCTTCTCCCCTGCCCGAATTCCTCGGCGATGGGAATTCGAGCCCTGGGGCTGATTTTCTGCACATCACAACAGGACCTTAGACCGGTGAGTTCTGAACGTGGGAAGAGTTCCCTGCTTATGTAGCTGCAGCCCTGCAGCCCCTCCAAGCGAATTACAAGAACTGATATATGAAAATTCTTTATATTGCACTGCATGTAACTGTTCAAAGTCTGATTGTTTCTTCACTTTAACCCTCAACCTAAAGCCACTTCTTCACATCTGCTTTGATATATCCCAAATTCTTCCTGTGTTCAGGCACTGATGGAGTTTAGTCATTAATTTACAGTTATTACAGTAATGAGGATCTGGGATGTACCAGGCAAAATTACTCTGGGACACAGGAGATCTCGGTCTTATTTTTAGCCTGCTACTGGTCAGCCTGGTGACCTAGGCAAAGCACTTTCCCTGCTCCAGTTTCCTTATCAGGAAGAGAGTGGTATTTCTTTTGTAAAGTGTTTTGTGGCCTGTCAATAAAAAACACACTGATGACAGCTGGGGGTTGCTGGGAAAAAGGTGCCATCCCAGCTCAGCACAATCCTCTCCTTCCCGTGTGCTGTGGTAGCATCTCAGATCCCAAAAGAAAATCAAACCCATCTGCAGATGCAGCACCTGCAGGTAATTAATAAAGATTTGTAAATGGATGTTTTCCCAAGGTGGCCCTTGACAAGTTGGCAGCTGAGGGTCACATCTGCTTTGAGCCACCCAGCCCCTGCCTCAATATGAAATGCTGGGCTCTGACCCTCACCTTTAAAGAGATCTGGTCTTCTCAAAGCCAGTAGCACCCACGACTCCTGAGACAGCCTCCATGAGGACAGGGCATGGGGCAAGGACAGGGCTGTGCAGTTCTCATCCCTGTGCAGCCCTGCCTGGCAAGGAAGGAAGAAATTGCCAGAGCCATGAGTGAGGGTCCCTCTCTCTGTGAGCAAACAGGGTACTTGAGAGGCTGATGATGAGAGTTTTTCACTTTTGCTTTCCCTGGCCTGGGCAGAATGCCTGTTTTGAAACTAGAAGGCAAAAACATAATAAAAATCTGCCTCCCTCCCTCCCTGATCTATCTATTTCCCTTTGACAAACAGTGATTTCATTTTTCTTCCTGTCCAGAATTTTTTTTTTCCTTTCTCTTTTAAACTGAGCCCAGGCCAACGTGGCAAAAGGCTCTTTGCTCATGTCCTTATTTGTCAAACACACCCTCACCGCCATTCTGGGAACAAGTCCTCGCCTTCCCCGGCTGCAGCCGAAGGGGAACTTCCCAACACAACTCTCCCCCAGCTCAAACACACTCTTTTAAAAATAAATATTTCCTTTTCTTTCCTTTTTTTTTTTCCCTCTAAAAAAAGGCATTCCAGTTAATAAGAAAAGAGTTTAAATTTCCTTCCCCTTTTCTCCTCACAGCCCTGCTGTGAATCCGAATAAGACGGATCTAGATGGGAAAGCAGAAATTACAAGAAAATGCCAGATCTATCACAAAGGTATTTCATGACCCAGCCCGCCTCTAATTTCCATCAGAGCATAAGTCAGATACTAAAGTACCTTTTTGGATCTGATCCTAAGTGGCCAGTTCCACTGGAATAGAGATCCAGTGATAAACAGGTCCATGAAAACTGGGTATTATTATTTTAACTGCTGCTCTTAAGCTACAACTTAAACTGTAATAAGCTGTGCAGCTTTCAGCCCTCTGGTAACAGTAACACACATACTGATAATAAACTAAACATTTATCCTGCTGTCCTCATCAACTTAACACCTAGCATAAAAAGCTTTACCTGGAGCCCCACAGCACACATACTTCATAAGCTGTCATCAGCACTGTGCCATCCAGAGAGAAATTTCTGATGCAGAATAGCTGATTTGATGGAACAGATGGATTTCAAACTCTGGAGCAGATCTGTAGGGCTCTAACCAGGCCCACAGGGGCCAAACCACCCCACACAGCAGCCTCAGGTGAGGAACTGGGTCTGCTGCTCCAGTGCTTACATTTAGCAATGGGGAAACTGAGGCATGGAAATTAAATGGTCTGGCATTGGAGAACAAATTGAGCCTCTTGGAGCCCAATACAACACATGTTCACGAGATCCCTGATTTCAGACAACCACGTCCTCACAGCAGAAGGAACACAGCCACCATTCATTCTGCTCTTTTAACACAAGGTCTGTCCAGAGTGTGAAAATTACTGTGTTTGATGCACAAAGGCACTGAGCAGCTTTCTCCAGCACCACCTGCCCTCCTCCTTCTCCCTTGGGCTTTACATCTTGCTTCAGCACGACTTTTGCTGCTCCTGAAAGATAAGGAGCTGATCTTGCAACACAAAACCCTGCTGGCTCCTGACTTCAGCCCTGACTTTTGCCTGCTCCTGATCTCCTACAGAAAATGGAAGGGAAGAGGAAGGGGAAGAGGTGACCAGAGGGCACAGATTGAAGGCAGGGAGCCCTGTTTGCTGCACAAGAGTACGTTTGGGGTGGTGACAGACAGGACTGTTCAGGTATGACTGGCAGGCTTTCCCTCCTCTGAGCAGGATACCATGCAAAGGAATCCTGCTCCAACCAAGCTCTTGATCAAACCCAACACTGAATACAGCTCCAGACCCGGTTTCCCAAAGCCAGAGAGAAAGGGTGTTACAAATAGCAATTCCATGAGCTCAGAGGGAAGAGTTGTCCTGCTGAGTGGTTCTACCAAGGGGCACATCCCCATGACAGCCTGGAGTGGCTCAGGGACACTTCAGGAGCCGTGGCAGGAGTGAGCTCCTTTCAATAAACACACAAGGTCCTCTTCTTGGGTGACCTGGGAAAGGGGAAGCCTGACCCTGAGGAATCCTGTGAGGCACCACAACCCCTTCCTGCTAGCCAGGCTGCTGTGCTGGCCCCATGCAGGCAGTGCCCTGCCTCTGCCAGGAGCCTGCTGCTCCACAGCTTTCCAGGGCCCTCTGGAAGCTCCCCTGCTCCCACAGGGGCCACTCTTCTCAGAGAGATAAAAGACAGAACAACACTTGCTGGGGAATTACTTCATTCCCCCAAGGCTGGGAAAAGCCATGCTCTGCACTTGGCAGTGTCCCTGCAGCCTTTCCTGGCAAGGGAGAGTGCAGTCCCCATTAACCCCTTCCTGCTCAAAGGCTGCTTCCAACACTGAGCCCATTGCAGGAAAGGCTGAGGCTTTGCCACAGCATCCGAACATCTCACCATGGGCAGGAGACCCCAGTAAGCCCTTGAGGGAGGAGAAAGTTTTGTTTTTACCAAGGCACAGAGTAGACAAATTGACTCTAGAGCTAGTAAGAGGATCAGGAACTCAGTCAGGTCCTTTGAGTCCAGTTTGATGCCTGCCTGCTGGCCTAGTCTCATGTTCAAACCCACCAAGGGATACAGGACTGCCACAATCTTCCAGGGCCACTGAGGGCAGCCCCATGTCTGTGAATATGTGGTTACACAACTCCCAACAGCCTCACACCTAGACCACGCTCTCTTTGTTCTTGCTGCTTCTCACAGAAGGCTCTTCCAGGCCTTTGGAGCCTCAGTGCTCAGAAAATTTCTAAACACAAGCATGAAGGTACTTCTGGCAAGCTCAGCCTCTCCTGTTCCTGCACCAACACCCACACAGAGCTGAAATACGGGCTTATTCCCCAAGTGTATTTCAAAATTGCAGCCAGACCCATCCTCAGCCTTCCTTTTGCTCAGCTAACAAAACAAATTCTCCTGGGAAGATCAGCTCCTCGCTCCTTGATCACCTTGACTGCCTGGTCCCTGAAGTCTGAATGCACCTGAGCAAACACAAACCTGGCACTCCAGGCAAACCTGCAATACCTGCACAAAAGTGTTCATATCTTCCAAAGCTGTCCAAGGGTCTATCCATATGCACTTTCGACATGCCATCATCACCTGATGCATCTTTGAGGATGCATTTTCATCTAGATGGCAAATCTAGAAGATCCAAGCCAGCAAGAAGAGGGTGAAAAGGGTCTCAATTACATCACTAGAGCCTGGGCCAGGGCTTATTTGCTTCACTTAATTTTAGGCATCTAAGCAAAGCACTTTTAGGATCAGATTACTGCCCTAAAGTTTCTCCACAGTCCATGGAAAGAGATGGCCATTCCAGAAAACAATTCATTCTGGGAAGGTTTCACTCCCATCCGCCATCACAAGGACATAAGGCAATTAGGCTTCTAATTCAAGCCGGATGGGAAAAATCCTTTAATAGCCCAGCAAGTTTTGAATGGAAATAATCCCTGCTTGGGAAACACAGCTTGCTGAAGCTGACTTGGTTATTCCTGACCCATGATTTTTAACCAGAACTTTGCCACCTCATTTCATTATCATTCATTCATTTCCCCAGTTTCTGGATCGGTTCAACACAAATGACAAAATTCTTGTCTTCTTACCTGCACATTGTAAGTAACATCATCCAGAGGGGGTGGGGGGGGGAAGGCACCTTGTGATGATGTGATGTTCCCAAGGTCATCCACAGGAGGGGGCGGGGGAGGAAGAAAGTCCCCTAGGAGAGAGAATGGGAGAATTTAGAGTCAGCAGCATTTCCCCACATCGTGGCACGGATGATCAGGACGAACCCCACAATACTCCCAGCTCTGCCCATCGGTTTTGTGGCACAGGACATAAAACATTGTTTGACCATCAAACACTCAGCTTAACCCTTCTCTGTGTCAGGAGGTGGCTGCACAGCTCAGTAACACGGGCAGATGGCTTAGGGTGCTCAGACTCCACAGCAAAAGGTGAGGTGCCACAAAGCCTGAAGACTAACAAGCAGCTCCACAGATCCAATTTGCATCTCAAACCTGCCACGGATTGCACAAAACTTGCCCTAATGAACACTCCATGTCTAACCCTGCAATGGATCCCATCCAAGTCCCTTCCCTCATGTGCTAAACTATGCCAGCTCTTCCTGATCCCTATAAAGACACCATCAGGTGCTGCTGAAAAGCAGGGATTCCCTGCAGAAGACACATGGAGGGCTGGAGTTGGAGCCCAGAACCTGGACTAGCCCATCTCCTGTATTCCTCCTGTTGGCAGGCAGACACACTCTTTGCAGCCCCCTCTTCCTAGAGAGACCTCATAGCTTCATGTAAAGAACTGCTTGGAAGATCACAGGCTCTTCTCAGTGGCAACAGGCACGTGATGGGCCAGGTGCAAGCACACAAGAATCCACCTCTCTTAACTCTGGATTTTTACAAGGGAGCTGATGTACAGAATTTCTAGAATTCCATCTGCTTGTGTTAGTCTTCCAAAAGTGCCAGCATATACTGGCTGTGAAGCCATCCAGCTTAGCATAGAGATGGGAGGTGGGAGCACAGAGAAGTTCTCCTGGAAAATTTCATGGGATGTGGGACCACAAAGGAGAAAGAAAACATGGACAGAGCAGCACAGGCTGCAGGCAGCAGGACACCAGGCTCTGAAAGCACCTCCTAATGGTGGAAAAAGAGCATTTGCCATTAGCACTGGATTTGTCTCCAGGGAAGGCAGCTGCCTGCAATTTGGACCACTTTGGTATGTTTTTATTTCTTCTTATGAAGATTGATGCTGCAAGTAGAGCTGTTTGCTGTTGGCTCTCGTGCGTGCAGCATCTGGGATGGAAGGTTTCAGATTAATAAAAGTGTGATATTTCACATATATAGCAACTGTTGCTTTTGGAAGGAAATATGAGCTCCCTACTTGACCCTCCAGATCTCCGTGCAGCATCACACTGCGTTCAGGCCAGAGGCCCTCAGCACCATCCTCAAATTCCAAGGAGCAGGCTCCAAACTGTTCAGGAAGGTGCTAAGCCAAATCCCTGTGACCTGCAGCCCTCTGGGCCACCTGTGTCCAGGTTCAGAGCCCCAGGCTCAGCCCAGACCAGGCACAGGCATGGCATCAGCTGGGCAGCACTGCCAGCACAGCACCTTCATGCTCTCTGCCATGGGAAGCAGATGAGTCTGCAGCCCTGGAAAGTTTTTCTCTTCTATTTTGAATCACTACCCGAAAGACACAAACTTCCCCTAGGACTTTCAGAGATGTTATTTCCCAGGAAAGTAATTTCTTCCCATTTTCCCCAAAGTGAGCATGGATGGGACTCAAAAAACCCCTTCTGAATCCCTAAGAAAGTATCATCCTAAATACAGATGCTCAAAGACAGCTCAAAAACAACACACTGAAAACTAATTTAAGACAATCATGTTGCTCCAATACATAAAATCCCATGAAACCCACTGGCTCATGCTATTATAGAGTTCAGAATTGATTTTTAAAAAACTTATGTCCAATAATATCTGCAGTATCCTCCTCATTGCCCTATAATTAATCCAATCTTTTATTTCAAATCATGTGAAATACAATATGTAATAAAAAGAAAAGTAGAAAGATTTTGAAATTAATATCTAAGGGTTTAATTCTAAAAAAAATTGTTGGGACGTTTGAGTGCTTCATAAACTTTTCTCCTTTGCTCTGAAAATGACCCTCCAACCAGCCATCATGATTTTGCAAACGAATCCAACTCCAGTGGACACAGACTTCTCAAGATTATGCTTCAGATGATATTCCTCCAGTTAGTCCTGCCTCTGATGCCAAAGACTGATCTCCCTGCACAGCACATTAGTCTTTGCTAATTTATTGCTTTATTACAACCCTTCAAAACACCTAAGAAAAATCAAGGTGGAGAATGTTCTGGAGGGGTTGAGACAGAAAAAGGGGAGGGTTTCTGCATAAACAGAAGTCTGCATCTGACAATGACCGTGAGAACAAATATAAACCAAATATCATTTTTGCCCCTTTGGAAGACCCATTCCTCCTGAAAGAAAAAAATAAAAAGGCAAGATTTTTAAAAAAAGGAGCAAAGGACAGAAAAAGAGTTCTCTCTTAGAGTTTGGAAGAAAACACTTCTTTGCAGTAGGAGACAGCTGGCTCTACCACATCCCAGCCCAGCTCTGCTGACTCCATCCTGTGTTAGATAAGCTGCTGGCTCCACTCTCCCCAGAAGTGGGAAGGTTTTTAGACTGGGAAGCAGAAAGCAGATGCCTGATGAACTGGGGGGACCTTGCAGATGTTTGGCCTTTCCCTGGACCTTTCTCCTTCACAGCTTTAGTTATTTATTCTGCCACTGCGCCTTCCTCTTTCCCACACACAGCCTCAGGACTCACTGCTGCTCCCATGCACTCAGGGGGGAGTATTCCCTTGGATGCAGAAGGGAAAGCTCTCACTGCAGGATTATTATTGGCATTGCTGGAGTCTCCCTCAGGCAGAGAGGGGAGCATGCAAAGACTAAAATCCGTGTCCTCAGCAGTGTATGATTCTAGATGGTGTGGGGAAGAAACTGGTCTGAATTTGAGGGAGTAAAAGAGGAAAATAACCTGGAAGCCAGCTTACACCCCCTTTAAGCACAGTGTCCTTACAGCACTTTTGGGACCTTCTCTCACCCCTGGAGCTTTGCAAGTCAGATTTCTCTTACTTAGAGCTGGGCAAGCTGTGGGAGGAGGCAGGAAAGTCCATATCCAGGCAGAGCATATCACTGCCACCCACTGCTGTCACAGAATGACGTGGGAGCCGTCTGGGCAAGGGACTTGGTCCCTGGTCTGCAGGGATGCACCAGCAGCCCCAGCAGAATGGGGCTCTGGGGTTACCAGTTAACCATGGGCTGGTGGAGGACACATCCCACCCTCAGCAGTCACCCTCTCCTGACTGATTTAACCAGGGTGTTCCTCTGTGAATAAGGCTCATTAGTATTGATTACTGTTCAGCACCAAGACCAGCATTTTGGTCGACTTTCATCTGACATCAACCTGAACACTTTGATGTACTTCAAGTTATGAGAGTGACTGCACTGAGTTCTGTCAGAGAGACATCAAGGCACCTCCAGAAAGCAATTTATACTTCAAGGTAGGTGTAGAGACTTGCCTTCCAATGGCAAGTCTCTCCATGGAGGCAGCAGGCATGCTTGGAGGTAGGAAATCACACCGTGACACATCCTGCCTTCAGCTCTTACAGCGACAAATCTCTGCCCATTACAACGTGTTTAAGCAGAGAAAATAAACATTCTTTGTTGCACCAGCTCCCCATTCCCCCTTTGTACAGCTGTGAAGACCATGAGCCAGCCTAGGAAGTGGCTGTGCAGCGAGACACGCACCCAGCCCGGTTATTTCGGCTACGGCAGCGCTCCGTGCCGCGAAGCCACAGCTCTGAGCCCTCCCTCAGCACCAGCGGCTCCTGCGCCGAGCATCGCCCAATGCAGCCACCAGACAGACAGCCAGTCATGCCCTCCTCGAGCCAAGTAACACTTGCAGGTTCTAAATACAGGGAATGAGGCAGAAATTAGGGGAGTCCATCACGGTTGTGTTGGGAAGCAACAGCAGAGCCATAGGCTGAAGCGATTCCTCCCAGGTCCCCCCAGCCTGGCTTCTGGCTTGGATCAAATCGGTCCAATTGCAGATGCACTTGCAAGGTTTTACCCTTCTCCACCCCAAATTTTCCCCTCTTTCGCTTTTCCAAGGAGCTTTAAACATTTCACTATTACACTTTTAAGTATACAAATATAATATTGTTCAAAGTCCTAACAGACACCTACATCAGCACAAACCTGTCAGGGTGAATAGAAACACATAAAATTTCTGCCACTGGCTGCCTGATGCCTTCTGGGTACAAGCACGAGCTGAGAAAAACATCCTATCTCATGCAGCAAACACCACTCTCACTTACAGGCTAACCTTTAAAATTTTAAGTGCACTTCATTTTTTGCTGGATCAGGCTCATGTCTCAAGTTTTTGTTTTCAGGGTATATATCTGCCAGCCAACAAATGAATTGTAGCACAGTAATTGCCTGCCCCCTTGACAGACACAGTTGTTTAGACATGAAGATTTGCAGCTTTGAAACTTCTAAACTTGAAGAAGATCTCGCATGTTCAGTAAAGAGACTCTTTGGGGGAAAAACACAGAGAAACACAGAAAAGCAAACCACCACATTTTTCACGGAAACAATAAGTTAACAAAATCTATTAAACAAAAAACCTGGGCTTCACTGGTCTTCCCAGATCTCTGGCTGACATCTGAGGATTATATATCAGATGCTGATTTCAATTTCTTTCTTCCAAGCAAAAATAACCCTTTCTGATTGTCATCTTGATAATTTCTGATTCTGAAGGTGGTTCAGAATCATTTTGAATCACCTGAGAAACTCAGTTCAGCCCTGACTCAGAGATCAGACTAAGGACAGTGATGGAGCAAACCCCCACTGATGTGTCTCCATTCTGATCCAGACAGACTGCATTTGGCAAAGTGCTAAGCAGATGGAGACACTGCTCAGTCAAGTAGTTACCTTCTACTGCAGAAAGCCAAAGCTTTCCACACTGAAGCAATTAAGATTTACACCTAAACCCTAATTCATTGAGCACTAGGCTAAAATCCTGTTGATTGAGGCTACCATGAACCTGTATTCCACAGTGACCATTGCAGGAGCCTGCAGAATATCACAGTACTAATAAGTGCTCTGGGAAACTTCCTACTGCAAAGTGACACCACAGGATTTTTATAGAAAACTTCAGCTGGATTTGACCTGGTGCCTCCTAGGTGTGAACATACATCCTACTAAGTTTCCCAAAGTGAGCATTTTCCTGTAGCATCTATACTTAACACACATCCCTAGGCAAGGAAAGCACACAATTAAAATCATGTTTTGGCCACAACCATGTCGTGAGGAGTCACTGACACCACTTCAGTGCAGGGGAAACTGTTGCATGATGACACACTAGCTCCATAATCCACCTAAATATACCACATTGGCCTGTGATTCCTAAAATAAAGCAGCTCCAACAACCCAAAGCACTGTTTAAATTACCACTCTTACCAATCACTAATCCTACCATTTGAACTACTTGTGCTAATCAGCTACTGTATTAATAAGCATGAGGAAGAAAAAAAACCCCTACACTGGCTAATTTCATCCTCAGCATTTAAAAAAGGAATACTGAGTCTGTCAGGTAGTTGCACTGAAAATTTACTTCACCACCTGCTAGCTGAAATATTGCTTTTATGGATTTATATTGTATTAAAAGGTCACTGGCTGTTTAAGTCTTAAACAGTTTTAATCATTCTAAAAGTCTCTTAACAGTAAGAAAAGGAAGCTCAGAACAAACAGCAGCAGGGATTCTAATTAAAAGGGCCAATTCATCTAATTTTATTTGGGGTTAATTATTCAGGATTCACTCTCTGATGTGTAAGGAATAGCAATTAGTAATTTTAGTGATTTGAGGAACATTGGAGGTGTAATCAGTTAAAATGAGTGAGTGTTTACAACACAAGATGTTGAATTAGTTTCTCCCAGCTGGAGAACAGGAACATTAGTCCCCTACAGTTCAGGACTATGAATCGCAGTCCTGCTTAAAATATTCTCTTTAAATTAAAAAAAAAAAACCAAAGTCACCACACGACAACAATCATCTGGTAATTTTGTTTACTACATGGAAGTCAACAGGAAACGTGTACCATGGCAGCTTACACATCCTCACCTCCACCTTCACCCTGCCATCCAACTGTTTAAACCCCTGGGATTCACTGGAAACAATTCCCAGCAATTTTCCCATCTACACAACTCCAGTCAGACTATCACCCTCTTGCCACATTGCCTTTCACAACTGGCTGAGATAATGGAAGAAGCAGCCTGTGAAACTTTGAAATGTTAATTAACCTCAGTGGTTAAATATACAGAGGAAAAATGACCGTGCGATTAACTTAAAACCTCTAGGTACAATTCCTCCTGCAAATGCAAATCCAAAATAGCTCTGCTGGAATTGCTCTGGACTTCTTCCAGTGTTACTAGAGCCAGAATAAGGTTCTAAAGCTTTCAGGAGAAGCAGATGAGACTCTGGTGGGGACAGAGGAGCCACGTGGGAGAGTGCCAGAGGGGAGATTCAGCTGTCTGCTTTGACATTCGGGTCTGAGCTGAGGCAGCAGCTCAAAAGCCATTTTTTACTCCCTCTCAAGAGGTAACTGAGTTTTACCCCCATTCAGGCCAGTGGGACTGGAGCTGGACCCCTTGCAAGTTTGTGCCCACAAGTTTGTGAGTATTAAAATGGAACTGGCACACCACGCCAGGCTCACTGCAAGTGATGCAGCTTTTAATGAGCAGTTTAATTTAGCACAAACAGATGCTGTCTTTAGTGTCCTGTACACAGAGCTTTCACTCCAGCTCTGGTCACCAACGTGGGAAATCCCCTCCACCACTGACCTCCCTCTCAAAACACCCCAAAGGCAGTAATTAGCATGAGAGTAGGAGATGAGGGTTCAGTTCCCCAAATTATGCAAAATCTCAGCTGCTTCACCACAGTGGATGCCCCTCAATGTGAAAGCAATGGGTTTTTGATGAGACTGCTCTTCCATTCAGCTGGTGGCTGCAGATAACAAGTGCCATCCTTCCTAGCAAATCCCAGTCAGTGCTCCTGCAGCCCCAGTGGTGGCAGGGAGGGCTAGGCAGGTATAACCCAGTGCTGGATTGTCTCCCACATGCACATCAGCTGAGCTTCCTACACATCAGGCTTACAAAACACAAAGCACAAAGGCAGTGAGAGAAAGCTGCATTTTGATCCCCAGCTTACTTTTCCATATAACTGTGGAGCAGAGCACTCCATCTAATGCCCCACACCAGCCTCTCTGCCATAGATGTGACTCATGGAAAACACAACAGTCCTTTACTAAAGCTCAGCAAAGGACTAAAGTTGAGCCGATACAAGAAACAGTGCATGGAACTTTAAAACTTCAATACAAATCTGTGCTAAAATAGAAGGTGGAAGAAGAACCGTAAGGTTTAACAAAAAAGCTCTAAGCACTCTTCCCTGACTTCTTTTAGGATGCTGAGGATGTCACTTAACCCCACTGTGTCTCTGTCCATCAACAGGAAAAGCTTTCCTTTGCCTTCTCTGCAGCGTTTATTTGCAGAAGTGAGCATGCCGTTCATCTTACTTGTGCAGCAATTAGTACAATGAGATCTCACTTTCAGCTGCAGTTGCCCAGATCCAACAATGGGGCCAAAATAGTTGTGAATTATTTTTTTTTTTAAATGACAGAAAATAGCCTGCTAGGAGAGAGAGATTTCCATGTAAACAAGTGGAAATCAGGGCATCTAAGCCAGAAGAGCAAACCCTGTCCTGGAGAGGAAATGGGCTGCTTCCCCACATACCATCCTTCTCCTCTGAGAGCGAAGGGTCCATGAAACAACTCAACGAGGGAAACACCACCTCACGCAGAACAAAACTGGAACAGGTTATCTATTTGTTTATTAGATTATGGTGTTGAACTCATTTGTTCATTGCTAAGAGCTTTTGACAAGAGTTGACATATGCATTAATTTACTAAAGAGGGCTGTTGTGAAGGAGTTGAAAAAAATGAGCTACACCACTGGATTAGGACCTCATTTTCCCTGGCTGCTGTTGCAAAGCACAGTGAAAGTGAGTCTGTTTATTTGGTCAGCCTTCTCCCCTGAGGCAGCAGACAGAGAAGATGGGGACCATGTCCTTCAGACACAAGCTATCTTATCTTCACCCAGACCCTCTCTGTCCCTAGTGATGAAATACAAAACACTGCACAGATCACAGAAAAAAACATCTCTCAGAGCTCTTCACTGCCAAGGGACTTCCTCAAGTTTTGGAAGCTGCAGCCAACAGTTTTAAGCAATGTTGGATTTATCTTTGCCTATGTCTGTTCTTGTATTGTTTTCCCATTTTGGGGGCGAGCCGAAATCTGAGCACACTGAGGAAACCCATGTGCTGCAGCCTTGGCTTGAGCCTCAGCATCAGCAGTGGCCTGCACTGCAGAACATCTGGAAGTGCTGGATCCATTCTCTTCGCCCAGCACGCAAAGGAGAGGGACAACAAAAGCCACTGCCATGAGCAGACCATCCCTGGAGGAGGGGTCAGCCTCTCTGCAAGGTGTTCCCTTCACTGAGTCTTCTGCTCCTGCTTTGAGAGGCTGGAGCAAAACCACCGAGCGGGAAAGGCGAGTGAGTGCTCAGAGGAGCTGATCAAACAAATCCCCATGGACTGGTTTCCAAACTGGGTCATTCAGTTCCTCCCATCCTCTTTGCCACCCCTCCCTGTGTCACACTTACAAACATCCAGACTTGGAAGATGAAAGCAAAATGTGTCTCCACCAGATGTGTCTCAGTTCACTGTGTACAGCAATACAAACAGCACTGGCTTTCTTCCTTCCACTGCAGCTAGTCAGTGCTGCTGGGGAGCAGAAAAGCATCTAGATTTTTCTTTCTGCTTTAAAATTAATTGCCTTCTAATTCACTGGTGTAACAATTGAATAGTAAATTACATCCTTAATCCCTGAAGATAATTTAAGATAAAATTGAATGTTAGATACATAGAATTCACTTCCACCATATTTTTTTCAAAATAAATAGCAATACTCCATATTCAAATTTTAGTGGTGGACTTGGCAGTGTTAGGTTAATGGCTGGATTTGGTGATCTTAAAGATCTTTTCCAGCCTAAACAATTCTATGATTCTACCTCCACATATAAATGTATATAAATATATATTTATATGGACTAGTGGTGGTTTGGTACTTTTTGCTGGTACCTACTAGAAATGTCCCATGTGATCTGGCTAGAACATGGAACAAAAATGGGACTAAAATCAAAAGAAAATAAAGAAGGAGGGTTGTATCTTTCCCTAGGTGGTGCTACCTGGAAGTGCTCTGCATCCTCTCTACTGTACTTCTTAATAACAGAGAAAGTAGAGGAGAAAAACAAATGATGCAGACTTTCTCTTCTTTGAGATGAACTGTACCCTAAAACACTGATTCACAAGCTTTCTGTGAACCATTTTCCAGCACACCAAAGTTACTGTACATGTTACTGTACTGTTACATGTGCAGTTATTGACACATTTTGAGTTGAAATGCTTTAAAATTTACACTTTTGCATAATTCAACAAAGTAACTGGTTCGGAAAAAAACACGTTAAACTGACTTTTTAGACAAGTAACTACATGTATTTTTCCATATTCCACAAAATCTCCTACCAAGAACCACCCCCTTCTTCTGTCTAGTCAGAGCCCAGAGCACTGTGGTGGGGAAAACGAGGAGAGAGAGCATTGCCCATCAGGAGCACCTTAAAATGGACAAGGAAGAGGTGAATAACAGGTACAAAAAGGACTTCCCAAGGATGAGAATCACACTCCCACTGAGGACACTGATGATAATAGAATTCACTCCCTGCAGTGACCCAGGCAGACTGCCTATCCTCAGAATATAAACAGTGGCAGCGTGGTACCTGTGCAGGTTTGGGGGGAACGTGGCTCCCATCCTGCACTCCCAGCAGGAATGGCCATGACATTGCACTTACCCAAGCACACATTTTAACCTTCTGGCCATTCTGAGAAAGCAATCAATCAAACCAACAGTTTTACCGTAAATTCTGCTCAGCACATGGTGCCTCCCTTCCAGAGAAAAAAGTATTAGGGTCTGGCACCAGCCCAGAGCATCTGAGAGGGTGCCCTTGCCATAAAACACACCACACCAAAAGCAGGGTCAGCCATGCAACCTGGGTGAGATCGCTCCCAGACTGAATTAAAACTTTTCTATTTAACCGACAGAAAACAAATTACTGAAATATTTGTGGATGTTGTTAAAAGGAATAATGCGGAAGAAAATTAAAATCCTCTGCTAAGATTGTGGTTTTGTTTGAAAAGCCAGAGATTTTATTCTTAAAATAAAATGCTGTGGAAAAAAATGGTAACAAATTGTAGTAACATATTGCTACAGTTTCTAGGCTGGACTTTGGAAATCCTCAGTCTGAGGTTTGGTTTTCCCTCAGAACTGCTATTTGGACAATTTCAGTTAAAGAAAAAAAATTATTTAATTCTTTAATTTGTAAGCTAGGTGGGGAACCTCTCTTGATTTTCTTTTGTTCTAACTTCTTTCTCAGCTTTGCTGCAGGAGACTGCAAATCTATCCTTTTCAGATTAATGATTGATCTTCATTCTAAATCTCCACTCCAATATTAATAACCTCTCAGAAAACAATTAAAATGGATATATTGTTTGAGCGTGTGCTCAGGGAAGAAGAGAAGAGGATAAATCTTCTCTGATGACAAAAGCCTCTGTCATACTTGGAGGGCTGCTGATGCCTGTGGTGATGGACAATGGTTACCCACTGTCACATACCCATCTCCCAGTGCTTCCACAAGCACGTGCCTGGAGCAGTGAAGGGACAGGAGAGAGTGCTCAGCAGCACAGCAGAAGAGGTGATGGTCCATCTCACCACCCAGCAAGAACTCCTCCAGCAGCAAGGGGGAAAGAGTAGGCCTCTTCCTCCATCAGACAGAAGAGGATGCAGGAAGAATTACTTCCAAGCTGACATTATCAGCAAGTGCAAACAGCCAGAGAGACACCAGGCAGGTTCACTGCTTGGAAATGATTTTAATGCACAGAAGTGCCCGCTGTGCTGAGGCTTTATGATGAATCACGAAGCCGACGTCAGTCAGAGTTGCTTATCAGCTCAGAGAATTTTCTACCCAACGTCTCAACCTTCTTCATGAATCACAGCAAAGACAGAAGTGTCTCCCCCACGACCTGAGCAGTGCCCTGGAGCCAAGGACTACAGTCACTCTTCTGCCTTTTTCCAGTCCCAATGGGAAAGCCGTGGTGCTGCTTGCCAATGTGGTGTTTTCACAGCATAACAAGGGGAAAGCCCCTTCTCTGCCCTGGCAAGGGTACACACAGAGCTATTTAAGGGTGCAGTTTTCTTAGAGGATGGTCAGAGGGCTGGGAACACCCTTCCTATGAAGACAGACTTAGTTGTTCAGCCTAGAGAAGAGAAAGCTCCAGGCAGAGCTCAGAACAAATTACAGCACCTAAATGGGGCCTGCAGGAAGGCTGGAGAGGGACTTTTAACAGGGGCACGTGGTGGTAGGACAAGGGGGAATGGCTTTAAAGTGAAAGAGAGTATGTTTGCATTCCATATGTGGAAGGAATTCTTTACTGTGAGGGTCATGAGGCACTGGCACAACTTGCCCAGAGAGGTTGTAGACTCCCCATCCTGTTCCAGGCCAGGTTGGATGGGGCTTTGAGCAGCCTGGTCTAATGGAAAGTGTCCCTGCCCATGGCAGAGGAGGTGGAATGAGATGACCTTTAACGTCCCTTCCAACCCAAACCACGTGATGATTCTGTGACATGTTTCTATGACCATCTTTGGCATAGTGAGACAAACTTGAGTCATGGCCTGAGTGTTCTCCTAGAGAACAGCAGAAACACCTTCCTTTGGTGTTTACATAAAACCCAACAGAAGCAGGTTTTGAAAACTCACAGTGCAATTTTGTAATGCATGACTTGCTGCACGCAGTCATCCAAGGTGACTGCTTTATGCAAAAGCAAAGCTCATTCCTAGAGGATTCAAACAATGACAGTCAGATCTCCCTGATGAAAGACACTCAAGTGAGTAACAATTTCATTTAAAGAGAAAACATGGTATTTTTGGACACCTGGGCTGTCAAGAAAACAAGAGGCAATTGAGAATGCATCTGAGAATGTTCTGAATTTGGCCACTATTTATATTTCTACACAAAGGACAAATTTTAGATTTGAAAATATTGGTAGAACCTAGCTTTAAAATCCAGTAACACATCTGGGCAAAACCTAAATGTGGATGTTGATGATTTTTTAAAGAACAGGATTCTCTGCTTTCACAAGATGAGATTTACTCCATAACCTTATCAGGCAGTACATGTCACATGATGTCAGGGTGATTAGCATCTTGATTGATTAAAATCTTTAATTCCATTGGACTTAAAAGGCTAGTTTGAGACACACTCATAAAAAGGACCACAGCTGGAGCTGATCACAAGCACAGAATGGGACACTATGACTGCAACATCGATACCTGCTCCTCTGCTTCTTCAAAATGTTGCAGCTAAAATCATCTAGCCAAGAGAGGTAAACAAAGGTGTGGGTCAGGTCAGTCAGCAAAACCTTTCAAGGCTCCACAGTCATCATGAGAAAGCAAATAAATCCTACTTTGGCTCTCGTTTACAACATATTTAACATTTGCAAGAGAAAAATCAGATGACTGCTTAAAGCTTGGGATGATGCACGCCATATTCAAGCTACTCTTGAGCTTGAAATGTTTAATGTTTTATGTGGTTTGGAAATGGTTTAAATTCCCTGATGAATTTTTCATGCCTATACACAATTTAGCCTTTATCAAAAAATCCCCTTCAATTATGTACTCTGCTGAAATTCTTTGGAAGGATTCTAGACATTTTTTCCCTTTTTTTTTTTTCTGTTTACTGTTTTTGGTTTGCTAAGGTCTGTATAAAACACCCTCACTTGGCCTGCTTAAGTTATCTGCACTTCACCTTTTGTGCTACTCACAGAACATCAACTCCACTTTCTTCCCCTCTCTCTCTCTCCATGACTGTGGAGAATGGGAAGAGAGAAGAGCGCTGAGGGGAGGCTAAAACGTTGCAAACCTTGGGTGGACCCAACTTTTTGCCGTGACGCAGCACAGGGAGCAGTAAGTGGGAGCAGCCGTGGAGAGAAGGCAGGAGAGGGGCATCCTCTGGGCAGCGGAGCCGGCAGCAGGCACGTCACTCCCAGAGCAGGAGAGGCGGCAGGAAAACAAGCCTAATTAGAGCACTGCCATGTGCCAGCTATTCTTGGAGGCAGAGCAGCCCCTCAGGAGCTGCTGCAGGAGAGCGAAGCGAGGACAGCCCTCGGAGCAGCAGAGGCATCCCCAGGAACACGCAGCCGCCCTCCCCGGCCCGTCCGGCCCCGCAGCCCGGGCGAAGGACGCGGAACTGCCGCAGCCCTCTTCTCTGGACACCTTCGTTATGCTGAGCACACAGCCCTGAAGGTTCCAGGAATATTAACATAAGCCACCCACAAATATTATTTTAAAAAAGCGATTCCCATAGTCCTCCTATTTTTGGAGCAGCATCTTAAAAAAGCTTCTCTAATATACTGGAACAGGCCCCATATTATCTCTTCATGAAAGGAATCCAACTGCTACGCTTCTAAATTCACTGGTAAGCAGTTCAGACTTCCTTTTATACTGCAAGATTTCCTTCCCATAAGACGCAAGATATATTGCCTCAAGGGAAAAACAGCTTTATGAAGAGGAAGCTACGTGTGCCAGAATTGTTCTCTTCCATTATCTGTAACATCCTTTCTCCCTCCCATTGTTTTAATAAAGTTGGTCACCAAAAGAACCTGCAGCAAAAATGCCAATACCCTCAGCAGAGCATCTACCTGCCAAGAGCCCTAAAGCACATCTGCTCTTCTGCAGCTTTCTTGATGCTCAGAAAACCTGTTTTCTATGCATGCCACATATGCAGTGCTGATAGAAATGTGACTTTGCTAACAGACTTACTTTTGGCTGCTCCCACCAGAAAAATGTTTGAGGAAGGGATGGCTCACCAGTAATCTCCCACCTACATGTATTTCTGTAGCTTTTCATTGAATAAAACCAGAGAGAGAAGAAACACATTCAGTGGCAATCAGCATTACAGGGAAGAAAAATAATAATTTTAAAAAGTTTAAAATCTGCTGTCTGATGTTCCTATGTGTGATCCAGAGAAACATTCCCCTCCTGCACACACACGTGCTTGCATGCAGCAGGGGCTCAGTTACACTCTTAAGTTCAAGTGCATTCTTAAATGTTATGTCCCACGGGCCTTCACAAAGCATGTATCAAATTAGGCATTTGCTGGAATGCTTTGCTAAGCAAAAGGATCAGTTTACTTACTTTCCCCAAAGATTCTGCTGAAATGAGGCTAAATAGTTGCAGTGGTAGCTCTCAGGAGATCCCCAATTCTTCCCTGAAGCATTCATATTGCTAGGATTTCCCTCTTGTACACTCAGCTTTGGGGAATCACTATGGGAAACTGTGAGCAGGGAATTCTCAGTGTTAGAAATGACAGTATTGCCCAGGGTAGCTAAAGTAACCACAAATCCCTCCCCTCTGATTCAGATCCCACCAGAGCCACTGACATCTCTTCAATTTCCATTAAAAATCTCCTCTAGAGGGTATAATCTCCCCAAATTTAAGCACAGGGAAATCCAGGGTTCCCTCAAATCAGAATCCACTTTATTTGGGACAAAAGGAATTTGCTCTCAGGAGGACTGGAGTTGCTAAAAATAAGCAAATATTCCCAGAGTTTCTGCACTCCTCTCCCTGAAGTGAAATGATCAAGAGGATTAATTTTAGAGTATGTACAGTTTTTATGTGAAAAAACTCAAGCTGCATCTTAGCTTTTAAGCAAAGACCAGATGGAAAGTCTATCATTAGAAATGCCAAAGGGAGAATACACTCAAAGTTCACTTCAGGATGGAAAGGTCATTTCTAGTCATCCTCGTTTTAAATGTTCTCAGAAGCACTCAAGCTTTTTGTAATAAGATGGCTTTCTTTTAGTTTATCAACTTGATTTCCTTCAAAATAAAATATAAAAAGATCTCCAAAATAAAACAAAAATCGCCAAACAATACAAGACAGCAACTTTAAAGGCAGGCGCCAGCTCTCTTTTTTTCCTCTCCAGAGCAAAAGAGTCATTAAATTTTTAATGAATTATTGTTTAGTTGACAAGAAATGCCACAAAAATGACCTGCTGATTCTACCCAGGGGTGTTTACATAGAGCTTCACAGGGAGATTTATGAGAAGACAGGCAATGGACGACGTGTCAGTGGAGTCTGAGAGGCAATGCTTCGTTCATCAGGTACCAATGTCAATGAAGAACGTGTCAGGATGATGAGAAATGGATCAGCTTTCTCCACTGTTTTCAAAGCAGCATCCCAAGCCCCCAGGGAAGGCCATGTGCAGCTGCCACATACAAATTCACCAGCCCGCCTGCATTGAAAGCACCATGTTCGTGGTCCTCAGATCTGAGCAGTCCAGTAAGAACCCCTTTGGGCTTAAGATGCCTTCTCAACGTTACCAGCACACACAGGATGACTGGGAAGTGACAAAACTGTGATCAGTGACATCCCCTGGAGTCAATAGGGCAACCTGAAGATAATGCAGTGCTTCCAGCTTTACTCCACTTGACAACTCATACGAGAGCTACAAGCACAGAGCTCCCATGGAAATTCCAGCAGTCCCTCATCTCCAAGTGCCAGCCAACCATGAAACAAACCCCCTGCCCATGAAGATCAGCCCACAGCTAAAGTACAGGACATGAATAAGCCTCCTGGGACACAGCTTCCAAACCTTAACAGGAAAATATTTAATCAAAGACAGAAAACTCCATTCTCCTGTTTTCCAACAAATATTTGAAAAACATATCACTATGACGATACAAAATTGACATTTTCACAGTAAACATATTTGTGTCCCAGTGCAGATTATTCCCAATAAAAAATGGAGCTACTGGCTAAAGCTAGAAGTGTTTTATTTCCTTGCAGGCTGTGCCTTTTCTCAGCTCTAGTGGGCCACCCCCGACAAGAAGCATCTGGCTTCAGGTCTTCCTCTATACAAACCCTCTCAGAGGAGCCATCGCTGACCTAACTGAGTGGCAAATGGGCTGTGCAAGTGTCAGAGGGAAATGTGCCCTGCAGAACCACTGAATAAGGGACAACCAGACAAAACCAAGATTCCGTTCCCAAAGAGCATGCTAAAGCATTGGGAGCAGCAAACAAATGCTTTGTTGTTTCTTGGCCACTTGCAAATGGTGATTATTCCATATGAAATAATTGGCAAACAAGGACAGAATCCTCCAAGCTCTCTTTAGAAATCTTTTCAAAACACACCCTCATTTTAATCATTTACCGTTTGTAATAGAGAAGGAAAAACAAGGGGGTAAGAAATCAAACCTTCCCTAGTTCCCACAAATAGACATTCACTGCCTTCCAATAGTCTTGACTAATCATTTTAATAAGTAGTGAAAAGATTTTGCAATTAAATGCTTAGAGAAATAAGATGCATCTTCCTGCTCCTTCTGATGCCTCATGAGTTTTCCATCTCCTCTCATAAAGAGCTTTTATTACTCTGGGCATGACAGAGCCAGAACTGCTACAAGAGAAAGCTCTGATTTCAGTTTCATCTCAGTCACTGTCCAAATGCCCAGAAATTTCTTCACAGCTTTTGGACCACAGGGGAAAAAAAATAAAGGGGGAATTTCAGTCGTAAGATCAGAACCACATTTGCTAGACAGGTTTGTAAGAAAAAAAATCCCTCTGGACTTAGTGTAAACTATGCATATTTGGTAGCAGTAGATTGAATAGACTGGGAGCCTCACCATGCCCTTCTTGCAGCCCCACATTTATGGTGACAACTGCACTTTGCTCTGATGAAAAGTGACCTTTAGGCCCTGACATTTAGGTCCAGATTCTCCATCTTGTGTCACCTCCGCCTCCAGTTTCACAGGTCGAATTCAAAGCACTTTAAATAGTTGGCAACATTCATCAAACATGACCCCATGTCTTGCCCAACAGAGTCTTAAAATGGAATATTCCTGCTCCACAGTCCCATGCCATGCTGGATGGTCAACTTACACGAGGTACTGGATGTGCCATATCTCTTCGGAAAATCAACATACCAAGCGAAAGCTCATCTCCCAAAATAGTCACCCTGCTACTTTATTTCTCATTTATTTGTTTCCCCACTGCAGTTACAAAACACATTCTCACTGAGGCAAAAGGGATCATTAGCTAGAGCACTTTTGGATGCAAAGTGGCAGTGCTAAATGTGCACCAGAAACAGGAATATGAAAATGGACTTCCCAGATGAGAAGACATAAAAAGGCAAATGGGCCCTCCATTAGCTTGTCTCCATGATATCTCAGGAAAACACCATATACTCAGAATGGAATCATGGTGATTCAGAGATTTCTTGTTTAAAAAGTCCAACTCTGTTTGCAGGGAAATATCTCAGCTGTAGTCACGCATCACATCCCTTGTGTTGGATTAGCTGCTAAATTTAAAGTATTTTGTCTATCCAATAAGAATGATTTACTGGCATGGAGAAATGTTTTTAAAATCATGAGTTTTCAGGTTCAGCCAAACCAATCATTCCAGCAGCTAAGTCTGAAACTCTTGACCCTAATGAGGGATGTAAGCAATTGAACAAAACCTAGAGGATCTGGCAGCTGGAGATCCAGCAGCCCAACACCCTCCTGCTGCCACAAGGTGATCCCTCCCTCTCCAGGGCCTGTGTCCCATTTTTACACACACAGACAGGCTGAGAGCCTGGTGCACCCACAGAAGTTGGTCAAGTATTCTCCTGTTAACACACCCAAGTCATTTTTCAGCTGTAGGAAAGGGTTACAGTGTCAGACTCTGCAGGATCACTGCTGGCAGGGATGGCTTAACGAGAAGAGATCAGTTGTGAATTTAATTCAAATCTAAGGCATTGAATGGACTAAGCAGAAGATGAGGAAGATACTGCAATGCTTCATGCATTATCTGGTATGACTGCAAGGTATCCTACCCATGCTGAGACCAGAGGAGGTGCAGACCAGCTGTGATTTTACCCAACTCACACGTCCCTCATGCATTGCTTCTTGTCTTTATAAATTGACTTTTACGTAAGACAGCTGTGTCAGACCCGAGCTACCAGTGTAATTTTCCCTCTATGCTTGCAGAATTAATTCAGTCAGCCAGGTTCTATTTCTCCTTGGGCACCACACAAAGAATTACAAATGGCTCTATTTGTGCCCAGCTGGTACAAAAGTGATGTCAAAAGTGTAACAGGCAGGAAGAAGGGACCCAATTACAAAAGTAAGGTCTGTGAGATAATCTTGGTCCCAGGACAGTGAGACATGGCAATTAGGAACATCTCATCTATCTGTCAGCTGGGGTCATTCGATGAGCTTGTTATCGAGAGAAAAGGTGGCACCTCAAAATACCAATTACAACTTTCCAGACTCAAACTGTGCTTCAGCCTCTTCTGCCCCCTGTGCCATCATCTCTAACATGACAGGAAGGTCAGAAGGAGCAACAGGAATTCAGTTTTCAAGAAGGAGCCCAATTGTACTGCAGATTAACAACCAATTAGCAGTTTTGCAGAAGTTGTGCACTCTGGCTGGGGGACTGCCAGGCTGTGTGCTGAGGAAGTGCATGGTGTTGACTTCTCAAACTGAGTCACTTCTGTAAGCCCTGGGGTGGTATTTATAGAGTTGGGGGAAAATTTCCAGGAAATATCACTTACTGGTACTCACAAAAATAGCAAGGAAAATCTTCAATTACTAAACTTTTAAGGAAGAAAGTCTTTCTTCTTTATGACAAGACAGCAAATCAGCAGCCTCTATGATTTTCTTGGAAGAAGTCATAATTAATAGTGTTCCTTATCTGACTTTTCTTTGACAGTGGTAGATGTTGCTCCTAAAATATTCATTCTGTACAGCTGCAAGGATAAGACACTGAAGTCAGCCTAGTCTCCAAAAACTTTAGCAAGACTTGAATGAACCCAGGTACCAACAACAACTCAACCACATCTGAACAGGTCAGCCTGAACCTTCTGCCCAGCTGTCCAGGATCCCAATTTGGGGGAAGGGCTGTACCCTTCAGTAAAACACATGAATCTGCAAGTAGACCTGTTACTGATAGTCAAACTATCACCTGCAGAGGTGAGCTGTTCCCCTTGCACAATCTATCATGTTCAGGTATAGAGGAATGGCACAGACTAGTAGCTGGATCAGAGCTCGTTCCCCTCCACACAACAGTGGCAACAGTGCCCTTATGGCTCCTCAAAGCCAGGGTCTAAGCCAGGCTTTCAGAAACATTTTGTCCCTGCAAGAGTTTTAAGGATGTAACCGTAAATCTGGGCACTTCCAACCATGTAAGAGTACTTCCCTTTCTTTCCATTAAATGCACACAGATTTACGCTCTTGCTTAGCAAGGGTGGGCAGACCATGCCAGGGTTGGTCCCCTTCCCTAAGCAGCCAGCATATCCCATTGGGGAGGATGCACACTAGCTGACCACAGAAGTGCAACTTTTGGAATGGAAAGAAATTTTTTAAAGTATAAGATACAAGCACACAAACTTGTCCCCATCCCATACACAAACTGCAAATGCTTCAATTTATTCCTATGACTCCCAGACTGCTCCTACCACTGCCCTCCCTCTGAGACCTGAGGCCAACATTGGCAAAATGGTCTTTGAGAAGACCTCAGAGATGTTTCCCTACATGTCTTACACAAACCAGTAGCTTAGATGAGGACCAAAATCCAGGATAATGAGAAAAAGGCTGCTGGCAGGAACTCAACGAGTACCTGCTTTGCCGGGCTCTCCCGGCACGGCCATTGGGAGGGCAGGTCAGGTACAGCTCCCTGCCAAGCTGTCAATCACCACAGCTCATAGTCTGTGACACTCATGAGACATGACACCCTGTGCAATGCAATGGAGACCCAACAAGTTTGTTTTGCACATGCCACTGCAGCCTTGGCAGATGGAGCAACGTACTTTGGCTCGCACTGACATGGGAAGCATTCAAAGCACTCGTGCAGAGATAAGAGGCTCCCCTCGTCTCTTGCCTGAGACACACTGACCTCCCCTCCCTCCCTTCTCCTTGGCATTGTCAAAAATACAAAAATCTGTCCCTTATGTTTTCAAAATGTCTCTGTTTCACAGGGTTCTCCCCCTCCTTTTTTTTTTCTGAGGCCAATTAAAAATAAAAGTTTACCAGAAAGACAACAAGAAAAAAAAAAAAAAAGCATCTGATTCCATTGGATCCAGCCTGCAAGGATCTCACACATAAAAGAATTATGTCCCTGAGCACTTTCCAACAGACTTTCAGAAAATTTCATCTTTCTACTTCCCTGGCTGGATAGTCTGTTTGAGTAATTTTCTCTTCCTCCTGGGGCTGGTTGCTAAGAGACGCGCTATTACTTCTCCCTCTCTTATGACCCGATTACTGTGATCAGCAAAGACAGCGTGCAGACAACAGCCTGACAGGGCTCGCACAGGAACATCGGGCTCCTTACAAAATGATGGGCTGTATTAACACTGCGCAGCCCCTGCGCTCGCCGTGGCCTTTGCAGAGTCTCCAGGCACAACTGGGGGCTTTTACTTCCCCAGCTTCTGAAGCGCACGTTCAAACATTTTAAATCGCAGGACTGGGAAGGGAGAAGAATGGACTTTTACCTCCTGTGCTTCACTGTCTGACAGCCAGAATAGTGTTAATGGATCCTCACTGAGCAACCTTCCTTTTCTTACCCTTCCCAAGAAGTGGTCTAGGAGCTATGATTATTCCTTTTCACTCTCTTGAAAAAATAAACTTTGCAAATACGCACACAGTTTGGGTCAGAACATGTTCTTGAAGGGTCTGACAGCACAATGTAAAGCTGATCATGACACTTGAAGGGCTAAGAAGTGATTTGGTTCTGCAAAGAACTGAGATGGATTGCTCTGGATAAGGAAAGCAGCTGGAAATAGATCCAACTGTAAGTGTCCAGCAGTCCCAAGGAAGCTACTGGGATGCCCAACAGGCTCCCAGCTCATGCAGAAGCAGTCATGGCCTGGCACTGTGTCCCCTGCAAAAAAATAGGGGATGGAGCCAGTGGAGGAGATAGGAAACTTGGAGCACAGATTGAGAGCTTGCACTGAGGGGTACATGGGGCAAAAAGTTGAGGAAAGTTGATTTTGTTGATGTTATTACCAAAGAACTGGTCTTCTAAGAATGGGGACAATCAGTCTCCACTTAGCAGGAATTCAATCCTCATCACATTCACTTTTTATAACATAAATTTCAAACTTCTATACTTTCTTCTATTAAACCCACCTTTGAAAGACTGTGTTTAGCCATACTGTTTTGGTACCACTTTCATACTCTTGAGGGCCTCCTCTCCCCCCACCATCTCACTCAGGGGAACTCCTGTGGCAGGACCCCTGGGCAGATCCTCACACCACAGGTTGTGCAGAGTATTTAGAAACACCAGTTGATAAAACTTCTCAAATGAGCCTTGTAAGAGAGATGACCCAGAACACAGGCACCTTCCTCATCTCCATGTCATTTCCCATAAATTCAGTGCTTGGCACAACAAATGCCAGCTGTCATGACAGTGCAATTTCTACCCACCAGCCCTTAACACCAGGCTTAGCTTTATAATTTGGGTCATGTCTAGATGAAGTCAAAACCTTTCCTTAGTCATTGTCTTTATCACAGGAATTAATTACCACAGGAATTAAGAGTTGGGAGAGACACGTGAGTCTTTTGCACTTCAGCTCCTCAAACAGTTTGGGTCAATCCCCAGTGGAGCCCCCGGAGCACGCCTGCACTTCCTTGCACGGCTGTGACTCTGCAGCGTGTGTGCTGGTTAAAGAAGATGACAGAAGGGGAATTATCACATAGTGAGAAACTAACTCACTGCTTATTAGGAACTAGAGCAGATCCATGCTCATCTCCTGCAAAATCGTCCTCCCTGGGCCAAGCAGAGCCACAGGACTCTCAGTCCTGCTCACGGACCCTCAGTGCCTGTGCCAAGTCCATCTAAACATGCTTTGCTTAGCAACAAACATTTCAGGCCTTGTGTGTTTAGTCCAAATTGTAACTGTGTAGGATTCACTGCCAGAAATGCCTGCTCTTTGGCCATGAGTACAGCTTCTGTGGCTTCAAGAGTTGCTCATTCATTCTTCCAACCTTTTATTACACCAACCTGTAACATAATCCAATAGACATTTACTGGTCGCTCTGATTTAGCAGGACTCAGCCTGGCAAAATAAAAAAAGCTTTAGGCAGAGAAAAGGAAAAGCATACATATAATCCTTTACTGTAATGGTTAGTTTTCAGTGTGTAGAAGAACAGCATTGTGTGAAGAAGGGCAAAAATTAAAAAAATATTACTCGATTGTTAACTGTCATATAACAATTGTTATTATTTAACAGACTGGCATCTGGAGGACGTTAACATTTCAGATTAAAATAAAAGGGACAAGTGCTGCCTGCTTGAATCCAAGCTATTCCTGCATTAGCATTGCTCTCTTGCTTTGACTGGGCACCACAGTCCTGTGAAACTACATACAAGACAAACATTATCTTTTTGACAGAAGGTTTGATATGGTTGATGACAGATGTTTGCAATCCAAGTTACAAAACGATGGTTCCTTTCCATTTCAGTGTGTCAGAAATGCCTTTTCTTTCTCTTTCTCCCTTCCCTTTTTCTTTATTCTACCCAAACTATTGTGGTTCACAGAACAGGCCACTGCTAAGATGAATCACTATTCGATGCTTGAAATAATGAAGTGGAAAAATTAAATATAGTATCTTGGAAGAGCAGACAGGAGAAAAAGAAAATGAGAAAAAATAGTCAGGGCAGAAAAAAAATTAAGAATCTACCTGCTGAGAAGTGCAATGTTTGCTTTATGATACCAAATAACGAGAAAATACAAGCTCACTCACCAGAATGAAACCCAAGGCTAGGCACTACTTCAAGTAGTTCCCAAATAAGAGGCAATGTGTTCCAGAGCCTGTGAAAATTTAATATTTGTAATTCTAACAAAATACAGTCAGAATACTTAATAAAACCTGGTGGCTTGACTTGACATTTTGTGAACTACAGATAAGTATACTGGTTCAATAACAGTTTTTATTCACTTGTTTTATGCTGCATTTTTCCCAGGGCCTTTTTCTGAGGTGGTATTTCAAAAAAGAAAATGCTCATCCTGAGAGCAAACCCAAGACAGAGTTCTATAGATTTGTCTCTGGCAAAAAAATAAAAAAGCAGATGTGGACACTGTTATGCAGAACAATAACTTTTGGGATGACTACTATCAAGACAGAAGGCCCCACACAGAGCCAGTTTATTCACACTGGTGAATCACAGGTCCTGACACTGGCCACTGTGCTGTAGACAACTGGGCAAAAATCCCCATCCCATAACTCAGAAGTTATTGAGTAGAGCGACGCTGCCCAGGCACAAAGGCACCAGCTTGGTCTCACGCCTCTTCAACGTGGCCCAGCTTGCTTGGGGCAGTTTAAATCCAATTTTATACAAATGAGAACCACCATTCATTTCCAACTGGTTTCACTTGGTTCTTACCCAACAGGAGAGAGGATGTCCTTAGAGGGAAATCAATGGACACTTCCAAAGGGTGCCCCGAGCTGGTTCACAGCTACTCCTTAACAAGGGACCCCTGCCTTCCCACTCACTCCGTGGTGCTCAGGGGCTTTGTTTGTGCTTTAAACGCTCTTGGGTGAAGGTAGCAAGCCCACCACAAAGAGGTCTGGAGCTTCAAGATCATTTTCAACTGCTGCATTTTGTAAGAGTCTGTGGATGATGCAGTTCTGACACTAATGAATAAAGTATTGCTTCATCTGCTGCATCTCATTTAGCACAAGAAACAAATGGAAAAACGAGAGAAGGATTAAGAAAGACTTTAAAAGTTTATATGTATTTTAAAAAGCTTTTTCTAAGAAACAAGGACTAATATGGGGTCTGTGCTCAGGCACAGTCAGGATGATTTGCAGCAGTAAGGTCACCTCTTTATTCACACCACATTTTTCAACTCTGTGAGCTGAGTCCTGTGAGGGATGGGACCACAGCATCTATTGCAACTGATGGGACCAGAAAAGTGTTAGAGCACTTCTCAGCCTATCTTTTTGTCCCACTACTGAGACACTGCCTCCTCCATGAAGCATCAATGATTTTTTTTCAGCTACTGGCAGAGATGAGGAGCAAGAAAGGGATCAGCAGATCCCACTGGAAATACTCTGGTACTCACAGGACTCAATTCAGAGTAGCAATGTGTTCCCATGCCTCATCTGGGCAGCTGCAGTGGTCCACAGGCATAACTCCTAATGTGCAAGACAGCTGCTCCTGCTGGCTCTCCAGTTCTGGATAACTGCATAATCTCATGTTAGTGTAGAGCAATGCACACACAAAACCACCACAGGAGCATGGCTGAGACAGCTCACTGTGCCTGCACCCAGCCTCCCTCCAACAACCAGCGCTGCACTGCAGAGGCCCCTGAGGTACTCCAAGGAGCAGGTACAACACCCCTCTGCCTCTCAGCCAACACAGCCCTTCCACCAGTGAGAATTCCTCCTGCTGTGGAACAGAACCAGCACAGGGAAAAAAAACCAAAAACCCCACAGAATCTCTCAGGGCAGCCTGAATTTATTCTTTCAGGGCTCTCAATACAAATAATGAATAGACTCTGGACCTTGTTGGCTTCTATGAACTGTCAAAGATTGCAGAGCAAGGAATGGCACAGCTACAACACAGGGTGTCTAGTCCAATAAATCCATACCCAAGCTTCAAAAATTAAGACAGAGCTACTGATAGCAGCTGCTGTAAACAAAACCCACTAGGTATATCTGCCTGGAACAAAAAAAAAAAAAACATAGCATCAAAACAACAAACAGTCTGACAGTTCATGCTCCCAGTCCCCTACAGACACAGCTGAACATAACTTGCCAGTGCTCAAAAGCCTCCACACACATGAAGAGGAGGAGGGCACAGAGTCAAGCTCTGGGAAACCTGGATCAGCTGGGTTCAACAACACACACTGGTGTCCATGACATAGCCTTGCCCTGGAGCTGGTCCTGCTGATTTGCCTTGCCTCCTGAGTCACTTGCCCACTCCTCAACCAAGGTACATGGAAGGAGATGGTTTTTACAAAAAGTAATTATAACCTCAAAGACTTTCACATAAGACCTGTTGTTCACCATACCTGAAAGGTGCCCAAGGAAACGGAGGGGGAAAGAGGAGCATGCTTTGAATCTCATCCCTTCATTTAGTTTCCATTATTAAATCCACATTAACTGTTTCTGCAGACACTATATTCACCAAGGATGGCAATTACAAGGAAAGGCATCAGCACTAATAAATACTGAATTTACAAGTACCCAGCAGCATAGACTACAGTGGCTCATTTTGTAAAGCATGTCCTGGGAGCCCCAAGGTGTCACAGAGAAGTAACTCCAAGCACTGGGAGTGAGTGGCCTCCAAGCTGAGGGAATGGCCTGTGAGGGATGCTGCCTGCACATCCCTTTCTGACCAGGGCTGGCACTGCAGCATCTCAGTCTGTCTCAGGCAGCTTGAGAAAATGCATGCTCCTGGTCATATGAACAAAAGACATTGCAAGAATATGACAGATTTGGTTTTTTGGGAGTGGAAAGAGTCATCTTTGCAGGAGCAGGAGACCTCCTGGGAGCCATTCAATAATCTGGCACTTCCCAGTAGGCAAGGATGGACTCATTTCCTTCCCTACCACCATGAAATCACCCTCCAAGTGACTGCACACATGGCAGAGGAGCTGTATTCAATCCCCAGGGCACTGCACTAGTGCTCACAAATGCTGGACTGGAAAGCCCAACCCTGCAACCCAGCTGAGCATCCCCAGCTCACCACTCTGCTCCACCTGTTTCAGTACAGTCTTGTTTCTGCTGGACTTGCAGAGCTTCATTTGGAGGCAAGGGGGAAAAGAACTTCTGTGGTTACCAAAACAAGATCCAAACCAAAAGGCAATTTGCCCTGCACACAGTTTGTCACTCACTGCAAAGCCACCCAGTGGCCCTGACTCAGCCTCTTCTGAGTACCTCTGACTGACAACAGTTTTTTACACATTTCTGAAGCCCTCAGTTCTGGCCTTGCAACCCCCAGTGCCACCCCAGCAGCCCCAGCCCCACAGCAGCAGTGCAAAGCCAGCAGATTAGCTATCACCAACCTCACCCCACACCAGATGCCTCCTTAGTCTGCCCCACAGGGTGAGGCCCCATTTTCTGGAACTAAGGCAAAGATGGAATTTGCTTCATCTGCAAGCTATAAATCCTTTCCATCTTCCTGAGCCCAGATAGATGGGAACAGCTGTGTGGCAGTGTTTCCCTAAGGCTCCAGCTCTGTTAAAGATGCTGAAATACCAATTTAAGTCTAAAAGCTGGAGAGCAAGAGAGCACTAAGTGGCAGGGAAAGGAGAAAGGGCAACCACAGAAAGGTTTGGATTGGAAAGACCTTGAAAAATAATCCAATCCAAAGTCCCTGCCATCAGTTGGGATATCTTTCACTAGGTTGCTCAAAGCCCTGTCCAACCTGACCCTGAGCACTTTAAATGATGGGACATCCAACACTTTTAAAGGAAAGAAAATTAATACCAACTCCTCAGAAAAAATATTAGTTTCTTTAAGAGATTTTTCATGTAGGACAAAATCCATTGTGCACACTGCTGGACAGGGTCTGCTGAGGAAAAGAGGGAGGGGGCAGGCAACACCAAACATGAGCATGGACAAAGAAGCCAAATATATAAGAAGCAGAGTGTCAGGACCCATGGTTGGTTGATGCCTCAATCATCAGGACTCATCTTCTCCCAGCATCAAGAGAAGATGCTCTCAAACTTCAAACACATCTAGCTCCATCCAAGGACCACCCCTGACCCCAGTTAAACTCTTAGAGCTACTGCTCAGATATCTGGCCATCTAATTTTGATTTCCAGCCTAATTCCTCAGCAGTTACACGTCCTCCCAGTGGACAATTGTTCACCTTGTAGATAAACATCTTCCCCAAGCTTGAACAGCTCTCCTCTCTCTGTGGGGTAAATACAGAGTTCTGTAAGATGATGGCACCAGCACTTCCCAGGAACTATGACGCTCACACCTCCCAGGATCAGGCAAGGTTAATCCCTTGCAAATGGTCACAGTGGGGAGTGGCAGCACTAATTCCTCCAGAAACCCAGCCCAGACCACAGCAAGTGTTTGTAGGACCTATAAAAACAGGCTGTGCTTGCCTCTTGCCCTGGCTGCATGGCAGAGACCTGTGCAGAATGCTGAGCAGGGCTTGGGTCTTATTGATGATGATTGCAATCATGATCATTACTTCTACCACCACTGCAGTCATACCCAGGGCCCCCAAAGAGATCCCTGCAAGAGCAAGACATGGTCTCTGCTTGGATGAGTTGATAAATCTGGTCTGAAACAAGCTGCAGCAACTCAGCATGGCAAACAGTGAGGAGGGGGGCTGGCAGCACCAGGAAAATTGCTGCTTTACTGGTCTAAACACAGGCCTTGAGTGCTGCAAGTCACAGTAAAATGCTTCTGGTTTATAAACTGTTGGCTGTTGCCATTTCATTTTTTTTTTCAGTCATGTAACCATTTCTAACTTGTGTTAAAGTTCTGTTAAGTAGCTTTTAATCAGCACCTTCTGGCTGAGTTTTGTGCAGGTGTCAGGTAATAAAAAATAAAATCAAAGTCAAGGTGAGACCAAGGAAATACTTTGGTAGGAGATGGGAGGGAGAGTGGGGTACACACAGCACCTGCTCCACAGTCTGTCACTCCAGTGTCTTTTCCCTCTGCTTTCAGTATGATCAAGAAACAGAACCACAAATATGATCAGCTGGACAGACCCTCTACATACAAGCAACACACCTACAAAATAATAATAAGAACCACAAGGCCAGAAGATGCACATTCCTAAACATTAAAAGCAATGAGCTGAAGAAATTACCAGGAACAGAATTTGCCAGTCTCCCAGAGAGATTCCAGATACTACAAAGGCTGCAGGGAGCCAACTCCAGTGACATTGCTGGGGCAGGCAAGGCTGTGATGAGCACAGCCACTTCCTGATACATAAGAGCCCCAGGACAGCCCTTCCCCAGAGCAGTGCTGTTGCCCCCACTCGTCTCCAGCAGAAGGATGCATGGGAAGCCCATGTGCCTCCAGGTAACCAGCTGTGGCAGAGTGGGAGGGATGAAAACACACCAGGGTTCAAGAGGATGCTGCCACTCTGCTACAGACTCACAGGTGGGAAAGACCTGTGTCCAGCAGAGGACAAATTTAGGCAGAATGACAGTGCTCCTGTAAGCAGGGAACCAATGGGGCCTGGAGCCATCTCCCAGGCTGAATTACTGCTGCAGAAATCGGGGAGGTCATTGAAAAAACAATTAGGGAGCCTGGAAGAGAGAAGGGAGTCATGGAAAGTGAATGAAGCACATTTCCCCCCCAGCCCTCACCTGCCACAGCCCAGAAGCCTGGTGCTCTCAGGGTTATATATGGCTGGGAAATGGCTTTGCACAGGCTGCTGACAGCGTCCAGAGTGTGTCACCTGCTGAAAGTGGATTAACTTAAGCTGCAGGCATGTTGTCACATCACTAAGCCTACCCCTGACCAGGGCTTGGCCAACCCTTAGCTCTTCCAGGCCTGTCAGATAATGATGAGATCTCTAAAAGCCCAGCTTCAGCCATGGCAGGGGACAGGCCCTGACAGAGTCCCCGGGGAGCTCCCGACTGCCTCCCGGTTTCCAGCGGACCTGGGGACGCCTGACTGCTTGCAGGACAGGTACTCTGGGATGCACGAGGGATGTGTGAGTGTCTTATCTCCCCTTCTCAGCCTGCAGTGCCTGCTCTGCTCTTTGGGAAAACCTCCTTTCCCGAACAGCAAGAAACACAGAATTTTTTTAGAAGGTGATAAGGTTCCTGAGTCACATATAATCAGACCTACAATCACTACAGCACTGACAATTAAGACATACTGACCTTTTTCACACAAAAAATACTGACTGATCAAGAACAGATTTCCTAGGAAAAAAAGGGTCATTTTCCATTATTATTTTTAATTGCAAGAGAATTAGAAAAATAAGAATTTCCATTTGACTTGAAGGTGACATTTTCTTTGCATTTCAGAAATGGATTATTTTTTACTTTTTAAATTCCAAATGTCTTTCTCTTCCTATTTCTCACTAAGTTTTGTTACTGAAGGCAGCAGAACAGGTGCATATGACTTCGCTTTTCCCCCTCCAACACATTTTCTTTTTTCGTTCTGAATTCTCCGAAGTTAGAGCAGCAGAGGAAAAAAATCCAAAACATTCATCAGGCTTTTCCAACTTTCCTATAAAATGTCCTTAACTTTAGAAAATCACTCAAGTGTAAGATTTAATAGGCTGCTTTGTTTTTCTTTCTCTTTTCCATTACTCTGTAGTCTTCCTGAAAATGCATACGCTTTCAAAAGATAGAGCAGAAAGAGGAAAAATACACAGGTGATATTTATCTTATTGTACTCAACACAAAAGAGGAAAAAGTGGTGAAGGAACAATCTAGAGCATCCAAGACCAAATAAATTTTCTTGAATACAACTGGTTTGGCAATTTTCTTGAATACAACTGAGCTTTTCTTTGGAGAAAGGTTGGAGAGGAGGGGAAGAACTTCACCCATTTCTACCTACAGTTAATCACCAAGGAACGGAAATGTCGTGCTCTGCCAAGACAGCTCCCACTCTCTCCTAAAATCCTTGGCCTTCACCTGTTTCTGCTGCAGTTCCATCACAAACTCTCCACTGTCAGCCAGAGGCATTCCAGGTGCTCCAGCTCACAGGTTTCCAGTTGGAGGTTCCAGAGGTGCTCCCAGTCTGCTACTGGAACTCCCTCCCTCCACAAGCCAGGAACCCAAATCCTACGCTTGCTGCTCAACTACATCAAGAGAGGAGGACTTTCACAGCAAGCAGTACAGGAAGGCTGACACACAGTGACTGACAGGAATCTGTTTTGCTGACATGACAGCTCCAAGGCCACTGCAATGATCATATAAATACCTTCCCAATTATTTCATACTGAAGAGTGTTCCATAGAAGAGAGAAAGAACAAAAGTAAAACAATCCAGCCAGAAGACTGGAGAGAAAACACTTCTAGACTCATTGGCCAAATTTATGCCCTACCACCCCTAGTAATACTCATATTCCCACAGATCAATCCCTTGTTTGTAAAGCATTCCCACTGTGCTGGGGTGAAAGAACCAATACTGAAAAGGGTTGTTTGGGCCCAAGCTCCTTGGACCATCATGTGCCAACAGGGACCAAACAAGCAAATCCCCTTGAAAAGTACCAGTCTTGGACATAAGACATCTGCTTCCAATAAAACCAAGATCTGTCCTCGTGTCTTCTCCCAGCCCTGCACCTCTCAGGAGAGCAGCTAACCAGAGCAAAGGGAAGAGACAACTTCACATTTTCCTTGATTTGAATGATCTGAGAAAGGGAGGATCCCAAAAACTCACCAGCGAAGAACAAATCGAGAACAGCCTGTGTTACAGTCAGTTCCTCTGAACTAGGCAGTTGTGGTTCCTTCCTAAAAAATAAATACTCACCATCACCTCCTGGTTGCTTGTAAGGGTTGTACTTTGGTTTGGGGGCAACCACAGGTGCAAACTTCTTTGGGGTCTGCTGGGTGGACACAGAGATGCTGGGAGTCCCAAAGGTGTGTGTGGTCTCCATCCTTGCAGTAACGTGACCAATGGGCTCGTTGGAACTCTTGGGTGGCAGCCAGGATGGGTGGGACATGGTTCAGGTCTGAGAGGAGACACAAAGAGAGTCACACATATATTAGGAATTTAGGCTGGGAAAGTAACAGTTGCAATCCTACTATTTTGTTGGTTTATGGAATCAAACCTACAAAACCCTTTAAAACACGTTTAACTGGTGCATGCTTAACCTTAAATATGTCGTTCCTAAAGTATAGGACTTGAGATACAACCTTGTCTCGCTCTCCCCAGCAGCTCAGAATTACTGATCAGCTTATTGCTGGTACCTGCAAAAATCTTTGCTATTTTCTTCTTCACACCAGAGCAGAGACAGGCTGATACCCTGAAGCAGCCCATCAATCCCACCCCTGCATTCAGCACAGTAGTGATATATTTGCCTTTCCCTGTTAGGCCTTTTTGAGTACATTAATGTACAACAGTGCAGGTGCTCTGGGGACAAGTCTAGTCACAGATAGGCACACTCACTTCCAAAATACACTTTTAGCACTTTTTCACATGTCATTTAGGACCCCATGCCCCAGTGATTTTCATTCAGACTTTTAAGAAAACAGATTTCAAAAGCAGCTAATCATTCTTGATGCTTCCATTTCTGAATGCCCAGCTTAAGACATTTTAAAAGCATGTCAATTTTGAATAAATGCCAGAATCTCACAACCCCTGACAACCAGGCTCCTTTTAGACTTGTGTAACAAAAAACAGAGGCAGCCCAAATCATTACTTATTTATGAAAATCTTGGCTTTGGCCTCTTAAAAGCCTACATCACTTTTGAGAACTGGGTTCAGATGCTGCTGAAAATGTTGCCCATAAAAATCCTGTTCATTCCAATGAACAAGTGCTTTTCACCACACACAAACCACACTTGCTGGGTAGCCATGATAGTCCTGCTGTAGCATCAGATAGTCCTATGGAGCTGGATTTGAGATTTGATGGACAAAGGAAGGTCCAACACCGACAAAAGTTAATGCTAATTCTGCAGCTCTTGAGCACCCTGTCACTTCTGCCTGCTTTGGTGTCAGAACCCTTAAGGCAACCAAAACCAGGAGGCACCTGTGACCCAATCAGAAAAGATTTGATTTCATCAGGGAAAGGGATCAGTACAAGAGATAGGATCAAGATCTCCATATGGTAATGCAAGGTCAGTAGCTCCAGCTAGGAGTAACTGACTGTTAAAACTGATGGATATACAAGTGTGCTTATTCCAACCAGTAAATTAACCTCAGGAAGCAGTTTCCTGCTTGAGGAGTAATTTCTACTGTAAGCCCCAACTTCTGACCCAACACTAGGACCTAGGAACACTAGGAGGTAGATGATTTTTGGTCATCTTCCACCTGCATCGCTCCTTGCGTGAGAGAGGAATTGGCAAGTGCCAAACATCAGTCCCAACACTTCTGTCTCTTCCTGGCCATGCAGTCAGACTGCTTGATGTGCAGACAGTGGTTTCCCAACTCCTAGCACTAGGAACTGAGCCTGCTGCCCTAGGAATCCAAGAGCAGTGAAAGGAAGATACTGGAGCTGGCTAGAAATGGGGCAGACAGGAGCACAGCAGGAGCAGCCCGGAGATGTATGCAAGGCTGAGATGCAAGGACACAACTTTCCTCCCTCACAGGCCTGCTGTCCAACCCAGCAAGAGTGCAGAGCATCATTCTGAAGCAAGAAGTGAAAGGCAGGTCCTCCCCACAGGGCTGGAGAGGTGAGGTGCTGAGGGCACACAAACCACAGTCCCACCGCCTGGAACTTCCCACTACCAACACCAGCCCCGATGGACCTGGAAAATGGCTGTCACTCCAGCAGTAAGATTGACCTATTCTGCTGCCTCCTCCTCCTCCATCTTTCAAAACTGTAAAAGCAGCAATAAAACTCAGGCAACTATCTAGGTTTTAAGAGCAGAAAGCAATGAGGGCAGTCAGCCTTAAGAGCTAAACAGGACGAGCCTGCACTTTGCGGAGTTATTACATCCAAAGATGACTGTACCTTACCCATTGCTAAAAGCATCCTGGAGTTTAATTCTGACAGGTTTTCAGCCTCTGGCTTGACATCTCATATGAAAGAGCTTCCTGCTGCAATGAAGCACCCTCAGACCCTGGACATTACCTCCATACTGATTCAAAGCAAAAGAAAAAACTATCCCAGTACTGAGTAGATTATCACCATTCCTGTTCTGGAATGTTCCTTAACCACCCCCCGGCAGCGTGCTTTGGTCCCACTGAACTCTCATGCTCTGCTGGGCTGATGACAGGGGTGGGCTGTGTGATGCACAAACCCAGAATGTCTGCTTCAGTAGCCAGGTTGCACAGCACTGAGGACGGCTGAAGACAATGAGAGAATTTCACTGAATGAGCTTTAAAAGCAGACTGCTCCTATGGACAGCCTGGGAGCAGGGAGACCACACTGCTGTAACTCAGCTGCTGACTGTAAGCTGGCACACAGCTCCCTCTCAGCTAACCTCTAACGCCTTTGTTTTGGCCATGGTGGTATTTTCTAATTGTTTCCCTGTTAGCCCTTTCTCTTCCTCTTTCTCCCCATCTCATTTTCTGTTATGCATTTACTGCCACTCATTTTTGCTATCTGTGCCCTGACAGTGTTTTCAGCAAGTTCCTTTTTCCTCGTCTGTTCCAGCTCCCCAGCCTCAATTAAATTTAGCCTAACTACTCTGCAAGATCACAGAAAAAGAAAATGAATTAATTTCTTTTTAAAAGCCGAAGCTAAACTTCTGAGTTTGCCATTATTTCCCCTCCATTTTGTCAGCTGGTAAAAGGCCAAAAGCAAGGAAAAATGTAAGGGACAGTGACTTGCAGACAGGCACAGCCCCCACCTCTCAGCAGACTTCTCTGTGGTGGAGTACCCTACCTGATTCAGGCAAAGCCATCAGTGCTCCCTCTCCACTCCCTACAATACTGTCTGGTTTTCCATCAGAAGCTTTTTTGAAGCCAAACATTTTGTGATGTGGACAAGTAATCAAAAGAGCACAGGAAAACTTGGGCCTATAACTAATTCCCTCACTCTAAACTTACTCTAACTTGTGTCACTGCCTGTGTGTCTTTTGTGGTGCCTGCACTTGGATGGGAACTCCCAATAAGTAACAGCCAGCAACACAGCCAGCAAACACACATTTCAGTTCTGAAGTATTTCCTTCCATTAAAAATTATTTTTCACCGAAAAGTTAACCTATAGATTAAATCTAAAGCTGCCCCCACATTTCTGCTCCAAGTAAATAATTCTTCAGGCACTGTTTGCATTCAACAAACCTGGCAAACCTGGGTAGACCTAGCCATGCAACAGTTAACACAGCAAGGCTGGAAAAACCTTTGTCAGTGGAGCCCATGTCCCTGGGAACCCTCCCAGAGAGACAGCCACCTCTTGCTTCCCTGTCAGTGCCACACCTCCCTCTGTCTCAGCTGAAGCCTCTGCAGGTCTGCCTGCCACTCTCCCACCGCCATCCTTGGTCAGCTCTAACTCACAGCTCCGTTCCTGACCTGACTGCTACGAGCTTTTCCTGGGACTCCTTACTCACTGCCCACTCTGGCAATACCCCCTTCCCAAATCCACTGCCTCACCCTCCCCAGAAAATCCCTTAAATCTTCGTTGTGTCACTGGCTTAGAAAGCCTCTCATTGATCATCTTGACTAACCCTGAACCATCCCCAACTACTGCTCTGCACAGCTTCTGCAGAGCTCAAGAGTATTTGTTACAAAGCACACGTACTCTCCACTGAAACAATGGAAGTGTTGGAGAACCCAACACAGCATTAGGTAAATTGTTTGGACAAGCAATTAAGCACCATAATTACAGCTTCTCCTTTATATCTGGCTTAAAATTTAGCTAGCTTCACTTCCGACCATTGCATTTTGCTATGCTCCTGTCATCTGCATTACAGACTTGCCTCTCTTCCTTATGTAGATCCTTTCAGAATGCAGCCAGATCATTGCTTAAATCAAACCAAGATGTTTAAATTAAGTATCAATTAAACTCCCTGTAAAAGGCAGATTTCTCTTGATTCTTTCACGTTTGTTTACTCCAAACTCTTCAGTTTTTCAGCTACCTTTTCTGAAATGGGGGCTGATAGCGTAAGACCATTTTCAAGAATAGTAACTTAAAATAGAAGAGGTAAAATGATGAATAATATCAAAAACAAAAACCTGACTGAAATCAGCTGTGGATGCCTGAGCTTCTGTTATCCTTCCTTCCTTGGAAGCATTAGTCATCACCTACTTTTGGAGGCAGAGGATAAGACCAGACTAACCATGATAAATAGCATTAAGAGCAAAGAGTGAAATCACACTGCATAAATAAGGCAAACAGTGTGCTCTGCTTCTATCATTAGGACAATCTTAATGCTCTAAGTTCAGAAAATTCTAACCATGAAAGAATACACCACAGCAGAGGAACTGGAATCCACGAATCCCAAGCTGAGACCGCATTATCTAAAAATGTCAGACCAGGAATATCAATAGCAGATAATACCATGCAGTAATAACAGCCTGACAAGGTTTTTTCATTGCCTTTTCCTTTTTTCAAATGTGTGGGCATAAGAGCTTGTTTTTGCTTTTAATTACAGGATGTCATTCACCTTTGAGAAGCAAAGGTAAAACACTGAGGGTTCCCAGTCAATTTATCCTTACATCTGATAAGCAATGGAAGAGTAGAGTACCGATTTGTCTACTTCTGAAATTGTTAGTACATTCATCTCTGAGACAGGCTGGCTTTTCTGTGATTAGACTGTACCCAAATAAATCTTCATTTCATTTTCATATTTGTAACATGGACCAAATACTCCTTGGATGTTGATGGGCTTCGCCAAGACGGAAGATTTTGTCCCTAAGTTAATTAAGCTAATGCTTTGTAGAGGGTAGCAACAGTATTTAACAAAAAATGAGCAACAACCGTCTGTGCTTCCAGACTGTCTGCTCTGTCTTCCATCCCACGCCTTCCTAAACTCACTGGCTTGATGTAGGTCTATGATGTTCTGTCTTAGCATCACCCATGCTCAGTGAACCATCACTCCCAAGGCCAAGAGATTGACCAGATACAGGGAATTAGGGCCTTCTTTGCTGACAGTAGATGAGACTGAAAGCTGTGTCGGGGCTTTTCTCTGATACACAATGCAAGCATCACCTGCCCTTGATAACTCAAGTTTGTCTCTAAATGTGGAATGGCAAACTGCATCCTCCCCACTCTGTCTTCTCTTCCCTCCATGTAAAAGAACTCAAAGAGAAAACTTTTGACTTTACATCACCTTCCAAATGAATTTTAAAGATCAGCTCTAGAACTAAACCAAGGGGACATCCTGCACAATGCAAGACTCATGCCACTCGTTGTCCCTTTCTGTTAGAGGTGCAACCTACATGTCTGGATGTCTCTCCTCTAAGCCCATTTGTCTTCATTTTTCTGCCTGAAATCCCCCAAACCTCAAATGCCTTGCTAAAATACAGTTCTTTGCTTTGTCCTCATCACCTCCAGTCTTCTAATTAGTCAAATGCAGTGACTGAGGCTGAGAGATTTGCTTTTTTACAAACTCCCAAAGCTGCTTGTTTTTCTTGGCACTGTTCCCCTCTGAAGGTTAAATGAATTTATTTCTTCATTTATAGCAGATGATCTCTAGCCATGAAGCTCTTCTACTTCTTGTGGCCTTCAAAAGAGGGTTATAATGTCAAAATTCAGGTCTCATTAGAGGTTTTTAACTGAACATAGGACATGCCATATGTACTTATAAACTCAACACAAGCTCTCCTGGGATGCCTTTCCCATATGGTACTACTTATTCGCATCAATTTTACATCATATGGCAAATTATGTGATTTGGGGAATTGGGAGTCCTTTGGAACTCCCTTAATCATTGCTGATCTACACAACATCTCTCCAAATTTAACTCCTGCAATATTAGCCAGTCCAATAAAGCTCCCCCCTCAAACACCCCCAGCAGCAAAATGACTCTGGACCTTCATCACAAAGCTTCAGGAACAACTCTGAGCACTGGGAATCCTGTGCATGGTGCTGACATGACCTCTATCACCAGTGAGCAGTGAAGTTCTGAGAAGGGTCAACTGAGCCACCAAGAGACTTTGAGAGGTGATGAAGAGGAATGGAAAACACTATCATCCTCCAGTGACTGCCTTCCCGACCCTGGGCAAACTTGATGCATGTGGACTCCAAGTGCTTGTGGCAAATACCTCCCCCCAAGGTCAGGTTTCTTGGCTTGCACCCATTTTACACGGTTTGTGGGCATTTCCTAATGCTTTGCTGTAGTCTTTCACAGCAGGTATCAGCTGGAGCAAGTTTAACTCTGCCTCTTCCTCTCAGATTCATAGTTTATTTTGATTGCCTGGATAGGCAAGGTTTTGTATCTTCATCCCATTTCCCTCAAAGTAGAATAAATAAATAAGTAAACAAAATTAAAGTCACTTCTTCAGTTAAACAAGACTGAGAGCATTCACCTATTTCCTGCTGTGGGACAGGACTAATGTAATCAGAGGAATTAAAGGAGAGAGAAATCTAGTTAGAGCACTGATGAATTATTCCTCGAAGAATATAGTCCGGTAATATTTCGTTCTGGTTTAACTGCTTCAATCAAACTTCCATGGGATCCTCCAGAAGACTTAAATTCAAAGTGCACCCCGGTTTGAGTAAGGAGTTGGCCCAAATGACCTCCAGAGATCCCTTGAGGGATCAAAATCAATTATTCTGTGACTCAAAAATCTTTCAGCAGTGGCTTCATTTGCACTCAGAAGGGTTTCACAGAATCACAAACCTGCTGAGTTGGGAGGCACTCTCAAGGATCATCGAGTCCAGCTCCTGGCCCTGCACAGCACCATCCCCAAAAGTCACATCATGTGCCTGAGAGTACTGCCCAAACTCTTCTTGAGCTCTGCCAGCCTTGGTGCTGTGACCACTTCCCTGGGGAGCCTCTTCCAGTGCCCAACCACCCTCTGGGGCAAGAATCCTTTCCTAATATCCAACCTAAACCTCCCCAGACACAATTTCAGGCCACTCCCTCAGGTCCTGTCACTGGTCAGCACACAGAAGAGTGCAGTGCCTGCCCCTCCTCTTCCCCTCACAAGGAAGCTGTAACTGCACTGAGGTCTCCCCTCAGTCTCCTCCAGGCTGAACAGACCCAGTGCCCTCAGCTGCTCCTCACACAGTTTCCCCCCAAGGTCCTTCACCATCTTCATTGCCCTCCTTTGGACACTCTCTAATAGGTTTCCCTCTTAGCTCATTTTTCTTGTATCAGCTTCAGTAGTGGAAAAGGTAGAAGGGCAAACTAAACACAAAACTTCTTTTCTTTCCCAATATAATTGCATTAGGAATTTGGGGATTCGATGCTGGCTATTTGAATTTGGCTGCTGCTGCAAAACATATGCATAAAAGCTGATGAATGAGATCTTCCTTTTACAGCCATGTCACATCCTGGTGTCAGATGACAAACTAGGCTTTAAAATCCCAATAAATTGAACTTGACTTGTCCATGTGAACTGAAACAAAGAGATCGTACTGGCTCCCTGGAGATAGATAGATCTATCTAATCTAATACAACTCTAATGACTGCATTGCAATTTCACCAGAGAACAAGCTGATTCTTGGCTTCTGTGGCATGAGACAATCCTCAGCTACTCCAAACATAATCATATTGGATAAAACATCAATCCAAGGCCTCAGATACTTGTGGTCACAACAAACCCCAAGGCAATTGTAATGGAGGAGGCAGACCTGCTGGCTTACTCAAATACAGTTTATTCCTGAACCTAAGAACCTAAGCCAGGAGGTAGCTCTGAGCCAGCCAGATTTCTTCCAATTGTTATAGCCTCTTTCCCTGATAACTTGACCTACAAGTTTGTGAGGATGTTGCTGTACCACAAAGAAAAGTTTGAGATGGATGTTTCAGAAATTTGTATATAAAATAAGAGAGGAAATATATTAAAAGAGACAGCAAAACCAAGAATGATGCAGAAAGGTTATTCTGGGAGTCTCAGATCATGAGCTCCCTTACAGAAACACTGTTTTCCTGCATACAATTTATTTTCAAGACCTCTGCCAAAAAAAGCTGCCTGTATTCCTTCTGTGCCCATATTCAATGTCTTGCCTATAGCACAGCTCAGTACTTGGCTTCCTACTTCAGCAAGGGACTGCCAAGCAACACAGAGCTTATCCATCAAATAAAATTATTAAGGGACTGGACTTCTCAGCTGATGGAGATGTACTGAAATCAGGCATATTAAGAGTCTCACTTAAGTGAAAATAAAACAGGACAACAAGAAATGGCAAGGTTAAGGCTGTTGGAACAAACTCAGGTACTCTGTATGCTGATGCTGGCTGTAAACAAGGAGGAACTGTGCAGAACTAACACTCAGCTCAGCTGTGAGATATCAACAAGACCCCATTGGGACCAAATGGGACCTTGGCAGCATATTGACACACAGATAATTGTATTAGCTTTGCAGAGTGCTGTGTGTGTGGCTCAGCCTGGGGAGAAACAGCAGGGATCTGAGCTCAGTGGGAAGCTGATGGAGTGAACAAGGAAACAGTGAGGCCCTATCCAGCAAGGCTAGCATGCATGTAGGTGGGGTTTGTATTTATGATGGGCTTCCCTGCACTTCACTCCTCTTCTAAAATAGCTGTGATTGCAGGAAGAGTCAGATGGCCCTGCCCTCCCTGGAAGAAAAGACATCTGCTACTGGCAGTGTGAACCCCAAGCCATCAAAAGGGCTTCTGTGAATGGAAAAGGAGCTGCAGCTCAGAACATGGGCACAGCACAGGCCCCCTCAGGAAGAAAACGTGTGTGGGTCCATCCCCACCATAATCTTCTTTTGACAGCTCATGCAGCTGCCAGTAGAATCCAGACTTTGACACTGTACTGCCTAAAAATCAAGCAATTAAATCAATTAACGGGCAGGAATTATGTCCAGGATCAAAATCTTTAACCCCTGATTCTCTTCCTCCTATCTGAACCACTTAACTTTTCCCCTCTCAGATCCCAAGTCATCCTGGAAGTCACAGTTTCAAGGACAACAAATCCCCTGACTTCTTCCTGAGCACTGCACCAACCCATGTCTTGGTTTTGGTTTGGCAAATAATATGGGGAAATAGCCTTTTTCCTATGGAAAATCCTGTATCCTAAAACACAGAAGAGTGATTGCTGCCAGATGACTGGAAATTGATGCTGCAGAGAGATTGCTAATGGAAGCAAGGTATTTCAGTATATGAAAACTCCAGGAAAGGAAGTACACAAATCCCTTTGTATAAACAGTCAGGGAAAAAAACTACATTTCTCTGAGTTTCATGACAGCAGGTGACTTGACATCATCAGCACACGAGCACCTCAGTGTCTTCTTGTCTCCCTTCTGCAACACTAAGCAAAAATAAAGATTTAAATTGCTTCCTCCTTAAAGAAGCTGAAAGCCTGCAGTACTGTCTGGAATGACAGAGGATCTCTGCAGGCTACCAAGTCCTGCTTTTAGCAGGAGACTAAACTATCACCAACTCTAGGTAAGGCTTGCTATGGCTTTGTCCTGGAAAACCTCCAAAATGAAGAATCCCTCGCTACCTGGTGACTTGTACTAGTGTTACACTACTTTCCCAATGAAAATGCTTTTCCAACTCTCCAGCTGAATCTCCCAATCCATTATACATGTTCACAGCACTTTATTTTGCCATCTGGACAGAAGCATTTGGCTCTGACATGTTCAGGAGGCCCCTGGCAGTAGTCACAGACTGCCACTGGGTCACTTCTTTGCCTCTTTTCCATCAGAGACAGAAGCCAAAGCTCTTTCAGCCTCATCTCATAGGCCACGTGCTCTCAGCCCCTGACTGACCCTGCTCTGGGCTCTCTCCACCTCCTCAACATCCCATTTCAACTGGTGGACTCAAGACTGGGTAACAGCTTCAGCAGTAGACAGGAAAGGTGAGCAATAACTCAGTCCAGGCTCCTCCTGAAGCATCTCCATATCTAATTTGCTTTATTGACAATCACAGCACACATTGGATTCATATTTGACTGAGTGTTCACTGCCTGCTCCAGGACCTTTTGTCAACAAAAAAAGAAGAATAAAAGGCATATTTTGAGATGGTGCCTGCTCTGGAGGAGCTCCACAATGCCATGGCATGGATGGGAGGGCAGGCCACAGGTGGTGTTAGGTAGCCCTATGCTATTTGCAATAAACATGACATATAGCTCATTAAGAAGACACAGCTCTTAACACAGGAAAATGGGTGAAGCAGAACATTAAAGCAAAGGCAAAGCTGATCATGACACCTAAGAGTGCATGAAGATAAAGCTCTGGTTTAGTATCCATAGGGCATTAGTTCTGCTCTGAATAGAAACTTGTGACAGAAGACAAGTGCTTGAAATTTGATTTTCAATTCTACTCTGAAACTCATAAAAGCAGCAAGCACCAGCCCAAGAAACTGCTGCTCTTCCCTTTTTCAGAAATTCATTCAAGAACAGTGATAAGCAAAGCTCTGGGAGATAATTCCCCAGCTGGTGCAAACCACAGTACCAGCAATGAAGTTAACCTAGCCAGGCACCCACACTGGCCTTGTGAGTCTGCTAAACGAGCTCATCCAATTAAAAAGCTGACTCCAGTTGCTCCACCACTATTGCATTGCTGTGTTCTGTTTTTGACCACCCAAATTAATCATTTGTTCCCCTTTCCAGAAATCGGTAGGAAGTTCTGTTGTGACAGAAGAGTTTTCATACTAGACTGGCCACATCAGTTCCCTAGATGCAGAACAGCTCAAATCTGACAGTCTCCAGGAAAACATTCCAGTGCTCTTTTACCTCCACTGTGCTTTCTCAGAAAAGACTGGCAGGGGGTAAAGGAAGAGAAGAAATGAATCATGAGCAGAGGGTACTTTTAGAGGGAAGGAAGAACCAAACTTATAATATATCCAGAGATATTTATATGCTGCTGCATTTTAGCCACTGCTGGTAAGGACTTGTTTTTGAGCTGTGCTAAGGCAGGCAGCTGGGTCCTGCAGCTGTAAGTGCACACACAGCTCCATTTATCAAATGCCCTTCAATAGTTGCTACCACTATCTCACAGGTCTGAGGCAAAGCATGTTCCCACACACAACCAAGCCTCTGAAAGGCATTTCAGCATGCCTCTACTGTGTAATGCACATATTTCTCTTTCAAAGTAACACAGCTGCCAACACCTTAATCATTCCTCGGGGACCTTCAACACATCAGCCCTTAAGTGCTTCATTACCCCCAGCAGCTCCTGCAGAGCTCACATCCCAGGTGAGCTGTACACAGCTCTGTCAGCCACAGAGAGCAGGCTGAGCTGCAGGAGAGCAGGATCTGTGCAAATCAGGTCTAACAGCCTATCTTCCACCACTCTTTGTCTCCACAAGTTTGGCCTCGTTTGCTGCAAAATATCTAGGACAAAAGGCAAGGCAGCATCAAGAAACCAGAGACTAAAATCCCTGGGTGTTTCTTTTCATGAGATCCTGTGGGAGAGAAAATGCTTGCTCCTCTGCATGGGCATTCTAAGGGGCTATGGAGACCAGTCAAATAACCTTCACTGAGGCACCTGAGCTGTGTGTACCTCCCCAAAGCTTTCTTGTTTTTAAGTTAGAAACTGCTGCCTCAAGTCACAAAAAATAGTGTTTTGAAACTGTATTGATATGTTCTTGGCACAAAAGAAAAATAAACTGCAAATGCAACCAATACAGAAATTTGAGCTGCCCTTTGTTTCTGCAGGGCTTAAAACACTAAGGGGAAAACCTAAGCAACAAATTCCATTGATCCATGGAAAGATGCAGTCTGTTAGGAGTGGTACACAGATACCTATTTTGAAATTAGCTTGAGCACATGAAGGCATAACCTACCTTTTGATGTTTCTAGATTGCTCTATCAGGTTCCTTGAGATGACACTGCCAGAAACATCATCACAAGGAATCACTTCCAAGTTAATTTCCTTTTTAAAGCAATCTACCCCAAGGCCATTTTTTGTGAAGCACCCCCACTAGGGAACAGCTTCACCTGCTCTCTTCATGTCAGCCCCACTGTCCCTCCTCTGCAGCTCCTCCACCATCCAGAGCCCCTCCAATTGAAGTTATGATCTAATGGCTCAAAATAACGTAGGAAGGTTAATAAATCATGCAGTGAATACAAACTTACACACATAAGTATGCACAGACATGTGCACATCCCTGATTTTTTGATTCCGCATCATTAGCTCAGGAAACTGGTAGAGGCAAAGAATAAGGAGAGAAACCAACAGTTGCTCACATGGATCAACACTTCCAGGCTCTCTCTTTTGCAGCTCATCTCACTCATACTTGTGGTTTCAACATGTGATTCACATTAGGCCCCTCTGCTCGCCATTTGATGGTTCTGCTAAACAGATGTGAATTTATTTAGTCACAGAGCCTGCTCTTTACACTGCCTCTTTGTAGAACAGATGGGCTTTTTTTTTTTCTCTGTTCAACAGTGTTCAGATAATGATCATACCCAGTGCACAGGTTTGCTTGGCAATTTCACAGGAAAAGGAACAGCATGTGAACATGGGCACGTTCTCACAGGAGCTCTTTTCAGCAGCCTGGACACAGCACAGGAGGTGATGGCCCTGATGGAGAATGGCAAACTGCAGCACCAGGAGCACCCAGGCAAGGCCAAGATCCTCAGGGATCCCCAGGGTCAGCCCCAAAGCTTGAGGCAAATGAGTGATGCACGCTGCACCTGGCAGGGTCCAGAAGACACAACTCCACCACACACTCAGCACAAAGCTCTCCTGTGAAGGCTTGAGTGGAGGGTGAGCTGAATGAAGGGTAGGCTCCTGCAACATTCATGGGGACATGAAAACATGGCCTCTCCTGGGACTCTTCAGCATGGTGAAATAGCCTGGAAAAGCTATCCACTCCCTGTGTGGGCATTCTTGTTTCTGCACTGAGAGTGCCTTTGGCACTGGATGAAGCAGAACTGCACAAAGGCCCTCTCGGAGCAGAATAAGGCTGCCCACATGAGAAGTACGCTCACAACAGCTATTGCACTTTAAATTCACACCCTGGCTTTGTTTTGCAATGGTTTCCCTGTGCAGAAGGGCCCTGGGCTTCAGATTCCATTTCTCCTCATATCATCAATAGCTGAGCACTGCTCCCATCTGAGGGTAGGATGTGGCCTATACAAGAGGCCAAAATACAGTCTTGGAGGAGAAGGATGAGCTTCCCTTTTATTTTGCATACCCTGTACGTGGATGCACCTTTCTGTTCCTTCAGGAACTGAACACTGAGGACTTCACCCTAGCAAATAGTCCTGCTATGTGGGTACATCATCTCTGCTCTACCACAGAAATCAAGGATGTGTATACATGGCACACATGAATGGTGTGCTAGTACTGTGCTAGTATCTAATCCCCCTCTAAAAGCTGCAGTCCTATCCCTCAGACACAGTTTTGCCCTCCATGCATTGCCCACCTGTTACAAAGATGACTTCAGTTTCTACCAGAATATACTCAGGACTCAGCATTATAAATAATTATTTATATATATCAATTTTATATATATATATACACATACACACACATTTTAAATGTGGTTATATTAAAATTTAGTTATCTGGAGAATGAAACTCCAAATTTCAGAAGGAAAGTAAAAGTGGAATTCTCTGTCTGAAAGGCAGCCGAGACACAGCCATTAACACCCTTCCTGGGAGCCTTAAAGCTGAACATTTACAAGAGTAGAAAAATATGTGTGGCTTTCTTTTGAGGGGGCATGCATACAATTAAGCAGTATTAAAAAGCTAGTAGGTATTAGGCAGCAAAATATTTTCAATAATAGAAGACTGGGACTGAAAAGGACAGCTGAGCCCTTGCAGGGCAACAGGCACATCCAGCTACAAAGCACTTTGTGTCTTCTGAGAGTTTTTCCTTTCTTTTTTTCTTGGCAAGCTCTGAGCCAGCACAGTATAATTTTCATTCCTATTAATGACCATGCCATCCAAATACCCTGTGTATGGACCATACACCAGCACTTCATTCTTTTCTACATCTTAAGGAGAAGCAAAAAAAGCAAAACACTATGAAAGAGACTTTCATAAGAATAAAGCAAATTTATATGCCAAATTCCCAGAGGCTGGTTGCTTAACCTTCAGAATGAGCCTTCAATAACTTTGAGCAATCAAACAATGTACTTTCTTTCCTCCATGTGAGAGAAATGGAATTCCCTCCTGCTTTGTCCCACCTGCTCTGCAGACCTGGTGGGGCTGGTGCTCCTGCTGGGCAGCACCAGTAACAAGGCAGAACGTGGGAACAGGGCTCCCCTGCCATCCCTTCACGAAGTGTGGAAAACCTTTTCAGGCATCACTCTCCATATCTGCATCCCACCTTCACCTCTACCAAGGCACTGGGGACAACATTTAGCCCCTCCTTTACACCATTTTGAGCTCAGAGACAAGGTGTTGTCTGTTAGAGCTGTGCCACCATGAAGTGCAGGGAGACGAAAGGCATCCAAAATTCTAAGTACAGAGATCTCAGTGGAGGGTTAAAACAGAGGGGGAGCCGAGCTGGCAAAGGCTCATGATGGATAGCAGTGAGCTGTTCAGAAGAAATTAAGAAAACATTTTGAATCCCCTCCTAAAAGGGAACAAATAGGTCCAACACTCCAACAGAAGGGGATTTTTTGCATCTCTGAACGATAGTGCTTCGCTTTTATGGCCTGCGGCTGCTTGGGAAATTCAAAACTATTTCTCTGAAGAATTCACTTGGACAAGCTTTATGGCTTTGATCAGTTAACTATTTTTTAATGCTAATCCACCCCAGTAATATCTGTCCTCCTTTTCCCCATGTGCACAGAAGTACAGACACAGACAAATACTACACAAAAGCAAACATTAGCCAGATGAACAGTCAGGAACAATGACATCCAGAGCCCATAACCAAACACCAACTCCATTCTGTTTTATCCCATTCTATTCTAGCAGTTCAAGATCCTTTGGTCCAGTATGACCTGCTAATGGAAATTTAGGAATCAAATTTCAGAGCCCAGCAGGTATAATGCTCACACAGTGATTTGGCCACGACTACTCTTACTCAAAAATTTTAAATAATTTCCCCTAAAAGTTGGAATAAAAAACATGGTTGAAAGGCCTTATTAGAAACATAACACCAATCCCAGCAAGTAGCTCAAGTGCTGCCCCATCCTCCAGATTAACAGTCAAAGGTGCAGAAGTAGTGATTTGCTTATATTTATGAAGCAAGGATTAAAATAAACCAAGAGCAGGACTGAAATTACCAGACAGCAATTACCTCACTGGAACTGCTCTAAGCTCCCCACACACACACACAATCTCTGGTGTAGAACCCAAGCACCAGGCTAAGCAAAACTTCATTTATAACCTCAGTATACAAATTTATCTTCTTGTTTAGGGCACCAAAGTCTAACTGTGCACCAGAACAGAGTGTCTATCCAAGCCATTATTCAATTATTTGTCATATTAGTTGCACCATGGTGACATCCCACAGCATATACAGCAAAAAAATGACACTACATCACAAAAAACCTGAGTAAGGGACAGTCCCTGCTCTGCAGCACCTTTGGTATTCAGGCTGCTATCTGAACTTTGCCTGCTGTCTTTGAGTAACAGATTCAGGCAGAATTTCCTGTGGCAGAGAATTACACAGGCTGATTATTCTCTGTGGAAAAGTGAAGAAATCCTGGAAGCAATTTTCTGTCTCAATTGTTCCCAAAGTGCAGGAACAATCTCTTAGCCCTCTTCCTATTTTCTGCTCTGTGCCATCCAGGCTCAGTGGACAGAATCCATCACGATGATGCTGTGGGTCTGGGTCCTGCAGACACTCACCCAGGTGAAACTTTACACATGAGCAGCCCAGCAGGCTTCCACCAGAGCCAGCCTTCAGCCTGGCCACAAAGGTTTTAGAGGACAAAGAATGAGATAGGTGAGAAATCTGTAGTGCCTGGGAAATGTTCGGTCCTAGGTAGGACCAGGTTTATCTCAACAGCGTAACACAAATTAAGTGTTTCTGATGCACACCTCTTAACCTGGCTCTTTTAAAATTCACTACCAGATACTCTCAGGCACATGATGTGAGACTCTTGGGGTGTCCTGTGCAGGGCCAGGACTTGGACCCAATGATCCTGATCTACCCTTCCAACTCAGCATATTCTATGATTCTGTGATATTTTTTTAAAAATCAAGGAAGATCAGCTGTACTGAGAATTGTGCATCACAGGTGAAGCTCCTAAGAAAAAAGATTATTTTCTCCAACTAAAAATTTCATTATCATGGGGGGGGAAATAGAAAAGGACAGACATTTTCTATAGAAATAAACCCCCACACTTCTAAGACAAAAGTCTAAGAGCTGATGGCTTTCTACCAGAGCCTGAAACCATTCCCATGCAAACCACTACAAGACTGACCCACAAAGCAGGGGAAGGACTGAGTACCACACACCAACCTGCATCTCTCTGCATATGCTGCAGCAGCAGCAACTCCAAATATGAATTTTTCAACATTTTGGCAACAAGTACTATTCATCCAGGTACACACCCACACTCAGAATTATTCAATCAGAACCTTATTTTCCACCCAAATGAATTTCAATATGAAATATTCAATTTGGCCTAATCAGTGGGGCTTAAACATCAGTCAAAATATTTTCTTGAATTGACTCCATCAGTGTCAGAGCACGAGAACAACCTCTTTAGATAATCTGCCTCCAAAGGCAGGTACTGACTTTTCACTTGTGTTATTATTTTTTTAATATAAGTAACATTAAAAATATTGTTACTTTTCAGCCAACACTGCTGAGGGAAGGACAGAAAAGGAATGAGGGCCTGCTGAAAAATCACACAGCCAATCTTAGTATCACTTCATTTTCAAATGAGGAATTTGGTAGTAAACAACCTTTTCCTTGTACACAAACATTTTTAATTTCATGCCCTGCTAATCATACATCTGTTAGAGCTCCTTTTCCATCCATTGCACTAACGATAATAAAAGAAAAATCATTGCACTAACAATGTGGTTTGTCTAAAATGGAAATTGAGTAATAATCAATGTTCCTCTGTGGCATGAGAAATGCAGCAGCACTGGCCTGATGGAGGTGACAAAGACATGGCTTGAAAAGTGACACCTTCACCATGCCTTGCCAGCAGCCCTTGGTGTCACAGCCCCTCTGCACCCCTGTGGTTGTGTAAGAGCCCTTTTGGGTCACCCCAGAGCTTCTCTCGGGCTTCCTGCTGGTCCACACCAGGCACCACCAGCAGCAAAGCCTCTCCTGCTGTCGCCACTCACTCACCAGCACCTCCTTCCCCTCTGCTTTTTCCTCACCTCCTCTGTCAGCAGGATATTAATGTGACAAATGCTACAGCGCTGCCCTCACCTTCCCAAATCTCCTTCCAGCAGTAAGACCCAGTGGCCCTCAGCATATCTGACTTCAGGTGTGTGCAGTGCCTTTACCTGGGCCTTCCACACACCACAGCTGGCTGATGAGCTGCTCCTGGCACTTAAATATGTGACCACACCCCTGAAAACAAGTTCTTGTCATCTCTTCAGTGACATTAGTGCAAGCATTGAGGTTGTTATTTAATAAACATGCCCAGCTGAAATTGCAAGTTAATCAGGCCCCCAGAAACATCCACAATGAAGACCATCTGATATGGCCTTAGAAATAAATTTTTTTATGATATGACACCAGAATTAATTGCCCAGAGAAGCTGTGGGTGCACCATTCCTGGAAATGTTCAAAACCAGGTTGGATGGGGCTTGGAACAACCTCACTGAGTGGAAAGTGGCCCTGCCCATGGCAGGGCAGTTCAAACTAAAGGGTCTTCTAAGATCCCTTCCAACCCAAACCTTTCTATGATTTTTGATTCTAAGATTTACTGTCTTGCACTGCCCACACTCCTCTTTTCTGGACTGCTGACACACAGCTTTTGCCTTTTTAGGCTCCTCCTATTCCCATAGCTGTGCTGGGCCAACTCCAGCTCAGAAATATTGCACTTGTAAGACCTATGCAATGGTAACTGAGAGTTTTAACAAGCAATAAGAATCCAGCTGAAGCCTCAGGCAATGTGGCACAAAGACATTCTGGGCAGAGGTACACGACTCTGCTACACCTGGGACTCCTCTCTGGCCTCCAGTCCTCACATTAGCATGCTGAACCCCCTGCTCCTTCCAGAGGCTGTTTTCTAAAGCACCATTATCTATATAAGCTCTCCCTTGTCTTCACCAGAAGTGCAGTTGTTTGACTAATCAGCTTTAAGGATACTTGTGAGTTAACTAATATCAATTAATTACTCCCATTTTGCAGATAAGCAAACAAAAGAATAAAAAAAGCAAAGCATTCCAGTCTAAATTAATGGAAGGAAAATCAGGGCCCAAACCCACCCCTTGACCCGGGTCCAGAGTCATCAAAGGCACTGGGGAGAGGACTTTGGCATGCCCAGCCAGCCCCCTGCCTCCTCCTCAAGAAGCAGCCCCAGCCCTGCCCTGCACAACCAGCCCTTCAGCTCTTCGAGGATGCACAGGCAGCCTCGAGCTCTTTATTTTAATTGTGCCTTCATGCTGAAGCTACAGGGATCAGAAATGCTGCTGTACAGGCCAGCTTTTTATTTCTCAAGAGACAGTTTTAGCCCAGCTGCCCCAACTGTAGTTACCCCAGAGGCATCAGCACTGCTCCCCTGTGCTCACAAGGGAGATGTAATCCAAACCAGGCTGTGCCTAAGATTAGGTGACCATGGCCAGCAAGAGCATAGGCACTGACACATCCCTTCTGTCCATAAACAAAAGCATTCAGTTCTGGATTCTTCTGACCTCTGATCAGAGTGCATTCAGTCAAACAACCCTGCCAGAATTAACAGGGAAAAGGGAGGGGAAAAGAATAAAAAAGACTATGTTGAGCAAAAGTACTCTTAGACACATTTGATGTAATAGTCATATGATTAACAAACTGTCATATCAAAGTTTTCTGCAAAGTAGGAACACTCTGACAGTTCATATTTTAAAAACTGACATTTTGATTCATTACTGTAAATAGCACTCTGTATTAAATATTGTGACAAGACATACAGTGTATTTTTTGAGCTCTATAACATTTAGGAAGTACTGGATTTTTTTAGCTTCTTTTTTTTAAGCACGTATAAAATCAAAAGCAGTTAAAGCAGAACTCCAAGAAAGCTTCTAGAGGAGAGAATCATGATTTCTGAAATAACCTACTTCTCTGCCGTCATCTCAAGCACTGTTGGGAACTTAGGCCCACAAGGATCTTAATGTACTGTTTGCATAATAAAATAGGGAATTGTCTCACAGAACAAAAGAGCTATAAGGAAAGTGGCTACATTAAATAATGTAAAATTACTCACTAGCAGATCATCCTGAAGCTGGCAGAAGAGGGAGAGCACTAAAAGGTGCCGAATTACCACTCAGAATTTTTATCTGAGTGCCAGTTCACAACCGAGATAAACAAGTCCATGTCCAAATGACTGCCCAGATGTGCATCTTGCTTTTCCCCCCAGCCTTTAGCCACATGTTTTGCCCCCTTCTGCAGCCCAGCATGGCCATGCCCATCCCAGACAGAGGCAGCACTCCCTCACTGCCAGGGTGGGCAGGAAGGGCTGCCCCATCGGAGCGACCAAGGACTTCATGGACACAGCAGGGCAGCTCACACTGTAGGGATGCTGTGAGCCACCAGAACACACCAGCCATGATTTAATCCCCTTACAGCTCCCTGCCAAGTTCCTCCCTGCTTATGGATCTCCTTCTCTGGATCACCAGTATCAGGGCAAACATGACTGGCACCAGAAACAATACTGCCAATGATCTGCATTTCCTGAAAAGCAAACCACTCGATGGAGAAATTAAAAACAACAGCCCAAGCTAACACAAGGATCTTGCTAGAGCAGCAGAGGAAAACCAGAGGCTGCCTAGCTCTTTGCAAGAAGGTCAGGTGTTATGAGGACTGCAGTTCAGTGCTTTGGAAAGAAAAATGGTTACCATTATCATTGCCTGCAGCCAGCTGAAAGTGGAGCTCTGGGCTCAGTCTGCTGACAGAATGGATACACTGCCATAAACACGAGCCCAGAGCCTACCCCAGGACATGATGAGGCTGTCACACACCCCAACGATGGATCACAGCACAGTTTCAGAAGGGGATTGATCCAGCACAGCCTGCCTTTCCCCAGAAGCAGCTACACACCCCTCACATGCTGGAAATCTTGTGGATGTGTCTGCATGCCAGCAAGTGTGGTAGTAGTAGTGGTCTAGCCAGACATCCAAAACATATTGGCACTGTTATAATTTGTCCATTCACCAATATGTTTTCCTAAAAACGCCCATATGCTTTTCCTGCAGTTCCCATATGCTTTTGCAAAGAGAAACAAAAACATTTTGTTAGTCGCGAGCGATTGATCGCCACATATTTCACAGAAGTCAAGTAGAAAAACAAAAACAACAACAACAAAAAAAAAGCAGTCAGCTGCTTCCCCCTCCTCCTCCTCCTCTCTGTTCACAGAGGGAACTGTGAAAAGCAGGAAAAAATTCAGCCCACAGCAAAATACACACACCGCTCATTTTTTTTGCACTGCAAGATATTCTAGGAATTACAGGAGGAATCTTCATTAAAAACAAGCTATCAAGGATCTGGCAGCCGGTGGCATTCCAGACAGGAATTCAGCACCGGGTGCTCGGCTCAGCGCTCGGCGCTCGCTCGGGCCCTTGCCGCGGGCAGCGCAGCCCACAGCAATCCACGCTCCTGGAGACGCACTTGAAACAAGCCAGGGCTGGGAGGGCAGGGTGGTGAAGGGGCTACAGCCCTTCCAGTTCACAGGACAGCTCATCTGGGGCCAAGTCTACGCCTCTGTGCAGGTATAAAGCCCCCTCTCACTCGCAGGGCTTCCCAGGGAGGTGCTGCCTTGCCAGCGCAAATCCCAAAGCAGCGAGGGGAGCGGGCAGGCTCGGTTCAACTGGGAGCAGGCACGTGGGTGTACAAGTATGTGTGTGTCAAGGCTGGAGCATGTGGGAACTGTGGCTGTTTGGTTAAAGACTCATTAAGAAACAGCAGACCCAGGGCCAACGTTCAAAGAGGAGCAATGCAAAACATTTCTCTGGAGAAAGATTAGCGCGTGTTCTTCTTTACACAAATAAAATTAAAGAGAGAATCATAATATAGACAAATCAATTAACTTCTGAAAAGCCAAGGGCACTGCATGCAAGAGCAGACAAAAGGGGAAAAGCTTTGTTACAGGGCCACCAAAGCAGTGCATAGGCTTTCTTCCCTGGAAGAGAAATCCAGCTCTTGCTGCATGAAGTTCTGATGTTGGTCCCAGCTGCATCGCGCTCATTGTCACAGGGACACAGCTGCTTCCCTCCCAACATACACATACCTATGCATCACTACAACCTTATGAACCAGGGGCTGGGGATCAGCTTTGCAGGGACTCTGGAAAATACCTGAGGGCAGAGGTCAAAAGACTACAGGAGTGCTTGAATCAACAGTTCCAGCCTAAAAAGAAAGCGTTGGAAGCTGACTTTCTATATCGGATACCCAGATGAGCACACACCCTTCTATCACAATAAACCTTTCTGTGATGCCGTGTCCCATGTTCTACAGTTCTCCCACAAATTTAACCAGGAATGCTCTTTGCAAAGCTCATGTTTTCATGCAATGATCTAATCTCACACTAAAGCTAATGAGAGACCAGATGCAACAGGTCAAGAGCCCTGTTTCTTTCACAGAAATAAAGCTGAAAACCCAGTCAAGAGAAGAGAAATCAATCTCTTGCACAGGACACAGAGTAAAAAACCAATTTGTCAGACACAGTTTGCTTGGCAAGATATATTTTATGATACATTTTTGTCTTGAGAGGAGTTGTAAGCACCTGAAAATCTGACTTCACCACTCACAAACGCATTGCTGCTCAAGTAGTGACTAGAAAGCAAAACTAATACTGTCTCATCTAGTTAACATAAGGGCATATTTAGTTAATATAACAATGGGCTTCTTCCTACATTTCATATTTACAGCAACCTACTGTTGGTTTATTAGTCAGGAAAGCTACCACAGAAAGAGTGAGACTAACACAAGAGCTGCCATTAATCTTCCAAAGCCCAGCAATTGGGAAGATCAGGCCTTGAACCAGATTCTATGCTCTTGCTATTAATCTCCTGTCCTCTACTTATTAATCTCTGGTCTGTCTTTGTCTGTCAACATTTATTAATGGCCCCAACTGTTTGCAGTAAACAGGATACTGAAATCTCATCTCCAGCTAGACATAATTTACACACAAAAAAAAAAAACCAACACAAAAATTAGACTCAAGAAGAGGGTAAAGGAAGAAAGGAGGGATGTACATTGTGTATCAAAAGAGAAGAATGAGAGTGCAATTAAATTCAGTGACACAACAGAGTGAAGATTCACTGTTCCTGATTTTGGCCTGCCACACAGACACCTCATGGTCCTAAAGTCAGGTAACATCATGGCAAACAAAGAAGCTCCAATGGTCAAAATCACCAGGGTAGGGATTCACTCATCATCCCCTTCTCAGCAGGGCTGCACAGGGCTGCTTTCTTCCCCCAGTTGCCACAACTTTGCAGCACCTCCAGCACCCTTCTGTCTCCTGGGGTGGCACAACTGAGAGAGCTTTGAGGGCAGACCCACTGCCACCAGTCCTGTTCTGCAATCAAACCATTTTATCATGGGATAGGCACAAGGACAGCTTATGTCCTACACATATTCCAGCAAGGGACTCCTACAATACTTTGGGGTCGTTCATCACAGTGATCCCTAACTCACAGCTAAATATCTCCAGTGAATTTGACAGAATTGGAAATTCTGAAGAATGAATGAATTTGCTCCTCACATTAATTTCTATTAGTCCACTGTAACACAGATTCAGCTAATAATACACCCAGCTCTCCATCACCAGCTGGGAGCATCTACAGCCTGCAGAGAACCATGTCATGGATGGGGAATGAGATCAGGTCCACAAGCAGGAAAGCTTTGTTCAAAGAAGAGGTCAAAGCAACATAACTCACATGACCAAGCAAATGTTCCCATGCAACACTCCCACTTGCACAAGGGCCTGTATGTTTGCTGCTTCCAAACCTGGACCCAGAAACAGTAAAACCACCTCAAGCCTCCTGGGCAGGCTGGCCTCCCACCACCCCAGGCTTTGGAGAAATGCCCATCAGTTGCTGAACAACCAAATGTGGTACTGAGGTCTTGCCACTCTCCCTCAACTCAGCAGCAGTCAAAAGCCCTGGGAGTTAATCCATTCCTCACCTGGAAGCAAGGCAGTCCCGTCAGGCACCCAAGTCAGATGTACAGGCAGGCTCTTCCAAGGGACCTCTGTGGGTGCAAACAGAAAGGTCAAAATCAACATTTTGCTCATCGTAAAAGCAGAAAGTAAATCAAGCTGGCTGTAACACCTCGCCAAGAAAACAGCCCCAGAAGGGCATGTAAGGCCAGCTACCCTCCTTACAGAGCAGACCAGAGCCTTTTTTCCTCCCCTCTGACACAACTCATGTGTCAGTCTGTCCCTGTTTTGACCCATATAGGGGTTTTTCACACGTTGGCAGCACAGATTACATCTGAGCAAGTGTTGGAGTAGCTGAGGTTTATTTGGAAGAGAAGCTACTTGTTTTAAATCACTGCAGAGCCGGTGAAAGGCACTGACGTAAGGGCTGCAGGTAACAAAGTCTCTTTCAAAGCCTGACCAGACGCCCTTCTGCCTCTCATGCTTAAAGGGCCTCTTCTTCCCAAGCCCCAGCCACTGCTCAAGGCCAGGGGTGAGTCACTCCCACAGCATTGGCTTTGCCATGAGAGCATCAGGGAGCACCAGAGCAGAGATGGGATGCATTAAACACACAGCCATTGTGGAAAAAGAGTCAGGGTGGGACAGCCCAAACCCTCCCTCCACCTCCAGCCCTGGCTTCCTTTCTGGGTGCCTGCAAAGACACCCAATTAAAGAGAACACACAGGGTTTTTTTTTAAGTTACCACAAGCTTTTTTCAACCAGCAGTCTTTAATACTTCCAGCTTATTGATATCTGAGCTTACCCTGATGTTTTTTATTTCCTTTAATCTCAGTCCTGGAGAAGAAATGAGCAAGTTGCAAAAATACTAGTGATGATTAGTGAAAGGTCCACCTCAGCCTACCCCAGGTCCCCCAGCCCACCACGCTCCTGGTGTCACCCAGTGACTGCCAGCTCCTCCTAACTGCATCCTCATCCCTATTTTCCTGAGATCAACCGAAGATTAAAAGTCATTAAAGAGAAGAAGGAGAGACACATCGAGCCAGTTGCATATATTACTTTTTTAATGAAGCCAGGCTAAAACCCATTAGTCCCACCATCAGCTGTCTTGCTGAGGAGAACCAGGTCTGGCAGGGCAGCAGCTTTGCCCTCCTGGTCTGTGGTGAGGGAAGGGGAACAGAATTTTAGCAGTTGCTTCAGATCCACACTGAAGCGCAAAAAGCAGAGAAAAATTTGCTGAGAACCTGCCCACACAGACACTGGATATTCTTTCCATATTTGCCATGACAAAAAATTCACGTTAACATTTTTGCAAGCACTGTAAGCCTGTATCAAGTATCAACAAAGAGGCAGACAGGTGTCCTGACCACAGAGGAGACTGCATATGCAAACAGTTTGGAATTTATTACTATTATTTTTTAAAAGGAGAAGCAAATCCCAGAGATTTTTCAGTGCGTGATACATTTTCTGCTCCCTGTTTGATGTTCCTTTCAGACTTCAGACTTGAAATAGCTGACACTAACCTATGTCTCAAGCCTGCTTTAAAGTGATGCCCCTTATGTGACCAGAAATGAATGCATGGTGAATCACTTATGCCACACACAGTGGGGGTGATGAGCAGTGGTCCATGCCTCCTGACTGCTGCATGGCCACGGGTAAATTGGGGCAAAGGAGATCCCAGCTCTCTCTACATCAGAGCCAGATAACTCAGCATAGTGCCTCTGCATTTTTGGAGCTGAGGGCACGAGCTCCAGGTCAACAGCCCAGCCACAAGTCAGAGAGAACAACCCAAGCACTGGCATTTTCTGCAAAGTGTGGAGAGAGAGAGAGACATAATCTGCATAGGCTGCACTTCCACTCTCTCTTGCCTGCCTTTAGGAGATGCTTAAGAGAAGCTGCATTTTAATTAGTAGCCCCAGCCAAGGGAATCTGATCTTGACAGTAAGGGAAAGGGAGCAACCAAAAGTTACAGACTTCAGGCTATGTGGGTCCCAGCTCTTCACTCCTCTGCTGTCATTACTGCTTCCAGAAATTAAATCAAAACCCCACTTAACTTCACAGAGGTTGCAATTTGCATCTAAAGCACTGCCTAAGCCTCAGTTGTAATAAACAAATACAGCTCCACTGAAATCCAAGGAGTTATTCTGAGTTTGTCTGGTTACAGATCTGCAGACCCATAAACATTACAGCTCATCCAACCTACAGCTAAGTATCTTCTAATAGAAGACCATTATCCTTGTCAGATGGATTGGGATAACTTGTTTAAAGCACTCTTGAATAGTCATTAGGATCGTTAGGTTTTGGTGGTTATATTTTAAGAATAAACCCCAGCAGCTATTAAACACTGGAACAAGGCATGTTAACAGTCCACAAACAGAACTGGAGTGGAAATATAACTATGGTTTGGATTTTCACTGGGAAATTGGTAAAATGGAGAGAAGAAAGAAAATACAAAAACCGAACTGAGCTGTGCATACGCATTGTGAAATCAACCACATTATTTGACAGGTAATGAATAAAAAAGAAACACAGGGAAGAAGGAAGCAAAATCACGCAATTCTATCCTCCTTTTGAGCCTTATTAATATTTTGGGTTATAATGCACAGGCAGGTGCTGTGCAGCCAAGGAAATACAGATCCATTTTGCTGGCTGTCACTGTCCCTAATAGCTGACCTCAGGGTGGCCTCCTCTCCCTGGAGCCTTCCTCACCTCCTTGCAATAAACCATCCCAGTGGCAAACCTGTGCTGGCCCTGCTCCCCAGGAGCAGAGCAGCACTCCTGACCAGCTCTACAGATCTCTGCCCTGGGATGAGCATCACTACCCCCATGCCATGGACACACCATTGTCTTCTTTAAACCATCTCACCAAAAGAACTGGTTCCCTCCAGCAAAAGGTGACTCCATCTGCAGTACCCAATCTCCTGTTCAGATTGCTGCTTTGCCACAGCTTTGCTGATAAAGGAGAATTCTGGTTTGTTTGGGTTTTTTCACTTCTCCTGACCAAACTACACTGCCAAGAATCAATTAAAAGCCAAGCCCAAGACAGGGAGAAATGGAAGAGTCTTGCTTCACATTTCGCAGAAAATACCGGAACATCCCAGGCCCTGCCATGTGATTCAGGTGCTAATTGTGAAAGGCCATCAACAGGTCACCACAAACAAGTCCCTTTTAGCAGCTCCTCAAACTGCAAAGCCTTTGGAAGGGACAGCCCTGATCATGACAACTCTGGGTCAGCCAGGTAAAGGGGCAGTGGGGAATATTTGAGCTATTTCCTCATCTAACTTCCATTTTATTCATTTATCACTCAAGCCAGGGAAGTACTCTGATCCACACATGTTCAGACACAGACTTGAAGGCAGTGACACTGCTGGGTCCTGTGCTAAGAGTGTAACAAGGGCACTGTGGTGCCAGCCCCTGTCTCACAGCCTTTGGGCTGTAGGGTGGGGGCCACACATCCCAGCTGCCCCTCGGGGCTGGCACCTCAGCACACCTGCAGCTATGGCTGTCACACCCACACAGGTGCCTGCACCGACCACAGCTCCCTGCTGGCCCGAAAGGGAAAGGGCAGAGAGTGTCACAGACACTCCACACACCCCCACCATCAGTGTGTGCACAGGGGTGCTGGGAGACAGGCCTATTTAGAGCTGCACAGAGTGCACTCACTCGTAATTCCCTCCTTCTCTTCCCGCCCTGATTGCAGCCTTAAAAATCCATAGCTCCAGACAGCTAGCCCACACGCTGCTATTCCAGCTCAGTGGGGAGAGGATGAGCTCAATTTCGCCAGTCAAACTGGAAGGAACCAAAAAAAATTTAGTAGTAGTATTTTGTTAAAACCAAAGAAACCCGCCCCCATCAAATCAAAGACAAAACAGAAGAAATTATATGGAGAAACAGTCCCTGCTAATGCTTCCAGTTGCAGCCAAAGCTTAGGTAGCTCAGGGGCAGAAGGAGAGCCATCACAGTCTGCCAGTGCCATGCTCCATGGCACTGCCCTGCTGTACCAAAGTGCCAGTGAACCTTGAGGAGCTCATCTGGGAGAGGGTATTTGGACACACTGCTCATGGTTCCCCAGCCCCATTTGCTGAGCTGGATCTGCAGTGACAAACATCTGGAATAATCTTCACACACTCCTCTTGCACTGCAAACCAACAGCCAAACCACAAGTACACAGGGGCACCCTGCTCAGCACACCCAGTACCCAAGTAGGAAGTGGCTGCCAGTCCCTCACCCAAGCCCCTGCCACACACAGTGGGCAGGTTTGCTCCCTGCTTGATGAGGACCTTCTTTCCACCAGCTAATGTGGGAGCTTCCCAGAGAGACCAAAGAGAAAGTCAGGCATAGCTCAAATAAGCACCTGGATCTACAAATAACAGATTAAATTCTCAAGCTACAAAACTATGTTTTAGCAAAAGTGCAATTGAACTCCATGTACTTGTTACATTTCTAAATATACTCTGGTTGTCAAGACAACAAAGAGACTGATGGATCTCTAAAGTGTACTGTATCCATTTAATTGTCAGCATTTCAAACTGACTCAAGGAGGGAAAAAAAATGCTGCGTGATAAGTCTAATTGTCATGGTTACCACTGGCTAACCCCATAATAAAAATATATATATTCTGGCTAAATGTGCCAAGCCATGTGAGGAGCAGATGGGAGACATTCTCATTACTGCAACAGCCTCCACTGGAAAACTAAACTTGAGGAAAGATGCGAGAGACTTTACAGAGATCTCAGACACAACAGACACCGTGGGCTGCATCTTCCCAGCCGTTTGGCAGCAGTTCCTCAGGCTTTTCCGCTGTGCTTATCCGCCCCAAGCGTGTTGGGACACCCCGTGGGGCTGGGGCTGCCTCACTTGTGAACATTCTGGTTTGGGGATCTCATCCCTCACCAAAGAAAGCCTGAGATGGGAGTTGTTACTCCTTACAAGCCTCTGACAGCATCTGATGAGCAACCACCTGGTCTCTGCACTCCCACCCTCGGCCCCTTGCTCTCCTCCCTCCTGATGGCAACACCCAAGCCCACAGGAATGGCTGTGCCAGAGGCTGCTTCAGCCTGGACCTTCTGCTCCCACACTGGTAACACTTAAAGCAAGGGTTCTGTCCAGGTTTGGGCATGAGAAAACAAGTGGGAAGAAACAGGCCACTACTGCAAATACACCAGCCTGAGGCTGAGTTGGGAAGCATCAATGACCCTCAGCCAGCTGTGCAACCCATCTCATAAGTGTGGTTCAGCAGTGTGAAGAGCCCCACTATTCACATGAGGTCCCTCCTGAAAGGGATGCTTTCCAGAAAGAACCCTCAAACATCAGCTTTTTACATGGATCATCTCCAAAACAATATCTGAGTTATCTACCAGGATATACAACAATTGTGGCTTTCCTTCACTGATCAGAACTCCTTCCCTATACTCAGTTCTCACTTTTCTTTCATTAAACCAAAGTTGAAGTTGCAGGAGAAAGGCATCAGTGTCATCCAGGTGTGAGAACTAATGGAAAACTATTTACATTCACCTGGTGAGCACTGACTTAAGACTTGGACTCAATGAGCCTTGTGGGCCCCTTCCAAATCAAAATATTCTGTGATTCTGTGATTTCAGTGAAAGAAGAGGTTTCCAATTAGTCTGAAGCTTACCCAACATTTTTGACAGAAGCCATCTCAAAGTTGAATCATCCTTTAAAATATCCCCCAAACTGCTGCACTCCTTCACACAGATAAAAGCTCTACATCTCTGCTGTCAGACACTTTCAGGGAAACCATAAGGTGTTGCCTAAAACCATCTCCAAGAGAGCCACAAAGTAAAATCTGGTTGGAAAACACTGCTTAAGAGAAACGCCACTTTCCAGGCGCCTCAAGCAACACATTTGAGTTCGTGATATTTTCCCTGGAGCTTGCCCCTGCTCATTACCAAGATGAACAATTTCTGAATTCCAAATATGAGATTCTCAGTCATGTAAAATGAACTTTCGTGCCGACCAATGCAGTCACTGTGTGGTTCACCTCTTGTGCTCCTTCACAGAGTAGTCTGAGCGTGGAGATGGGCAGTGAATGTCAAAACAGAAGTAGCACAGAAGGGTCATTTCCGGGAATTGTGTGAGAATTATTTCAAATACTACTTAAATTAGGAGATTAAAAGGAGTCTTGGGCATAAAGAAGCCTATGGTCTAATAGAAGTCAAAGGGACCTAGAGGCAACTGGTTTTCACAACTATTTGGGTACACCCAAACCAATGCAGCATGAGCATTTTGTCCCTAGATAATTTCAAATCTAAGCATTACCCATAAGGAACTTCCAAGAGATTATAGCCCTGAAAGCTGCATCCAGATCTTAACTGAGCTGAAATCCCAAACAACCAAAAGCTTAAAATCATGCTTCTATTTCAACACCGTGCAGGTGCAGGAACCTAAGTTTGGTTTTCCTGTTACTGAAAGTGCTTGCCTAAGGCACCACGCTTTTACAGTTATGGCTTTGGGACAACTGTTACATTCTGTACCAATAAAGTATGTGCTCTGTGGAGCAAACTCCCCAGGATGACTCCTTTGCTTTGGCACAAATGGACTCATTTGGTTTAGATAAAAGGATGTTCCCTTGCATCATTTTCATTTGATTTTTTTTTGTAAGATAGAGAAACAGTTAATTTTGCTAAATGAGTTCTCTGTTGCCATGACTTCACTGCAGACAAACACAAAGCCATCAAGCTTCTTTTCCTTGGGCGCTGTTTTTTTTAAACAGGTATTTGATCATCCTGATTCTCTTGCTTCTTTTCTCAACATCTGGATTCCCAGCAATATCCTGCAGTCAGACACATACATAATGGCCATAGCTACTCAGTAAATTACAGAGATATTCCTGCACATACTCATCCCCTCACAATCCACTTCTGCCAGCTGTGCCAATGCACTCTCTGTGACTCCACAAGCAGGGCAGCACTGCCTGCAACAGCAAGCAGCAAATCTCTCCAAATGAAACTCTAAATGTATGGGATTAGACCCTGAAAGTTGTAATTCCCATGCACCCACCAAGGACCAGCCAGCAGGTGCCTACTTCCCATCAAACCAGGCTGTCACCCAGGATTTTGCCCCAGTCCAAAACCAGAATCCTAAAGTCCTTCCCACTGCCTCAGTTTCTCTGGTGGATGGAAAATGCTGCATGTGCATCATCTGCCTCCACGACAGGGGTGTTATAACATTGGCTGAGTTAATATTCATGGAGTACACTGGGGATTAAGAGTATTATAGACTTTACTGAGGGAGAGAGCTTTTTCTTTTCTAATGTTTGCATTGAATAGAAACAGACTAAGTAGAAACAGCATTTGTAGCCTACAGCCATTATCCTAGTAAATGGCTTATTACAGCATGCAGCCTACCAGCTCACCTCCAACCAGTCTCGCTTGAACACACGTAGGTGGAGGTGCTGCTCATTCCAAAGAACTTTCTTTTCCACTGTCTCTGTCTGATGGAGACTCTGGATAGCTAGGCTCACAAGACAGGGCTTAGGATATAAATATTTCAGTATGAGCTTGTTGTTCAGTACCTATTTACAGCAATCACAGAACAATTAATTACCTCCCATCTAAGACTAATTCCCGTCTCTTCCAAAAAGACTGAAGGGGGGTGAGTTTTGTCTCAAGACTTTCAATTTCCTGATGAGTCACAGCAGACACACTACAATAAGCTCAATACTTCAATCAGACTGTTTCTTATCCAGATATATTCAATACATTACTAAGATGTGGAGTGTGCTATTTTAAGGGCTGATTTCAGGCATTGTATGCATAACGCTTTCTCATCTGAACACGCGCTTTCTCCTGGATGAGACAGACGTGCGTCCTACACCACCATCCCTTCTGCCCCCCCAAATCCTACAGGTAAATAAACACTGCAAAAGCACAAAGTAAAGAACTGCACTTTTGCTGCACTGATTTCTACAACACGCAGCCCTCTCTCCCACTTCACTGGTTCATTCCCTGCCCTTTGGCAATAAAATAACTTATGTGACAGCAGCATCTGACAAGAAGAAAACATTCGCAGACTTCACGGGTTGCAACAAGTCCACAGCGTCTTGCTTTCTTCGTTCTAGGGCCAAGAATCATACATTTCTTGTTCTGCCTCAAGGAGCAACTCTGCATCCCTGTACAAACCCTCAGTTGTCCCCAGTTCCCACGCCACCCACTCACAATCTCCCAGGCTCCATCAGGCGGGCAGGAGACACACTGCCCCACCTCCAACAGGTTATGGGGACCAGCAGGTGCCCTCTGGTCCTCATTATTTACTTAATTTAACAGACTTAGATATAACTTATCGTATCAATTGGGCAATTGTTCCCAGCTGGGTCATTTGAGCCTACAACAGGTTGCTCTCAGCCTCAGTCTGACCAAAGCCAGCTGAGGAAACTGCCTCATCCAAGCAGACTGTGAAGAGCAGAGCCATGGTCACATCTCCCTGGACCATGTGCATGCCTAGGTTCTCACAAGCAATTCAGTTAAAAACTCCCAGACACCAACAGCTGCCTAAAAAATGTGTGGCTATCATGACAAATAGGTTAAAGACCACAATGTTTGGGTGACAGACTGGGTACAGATGACAGACAGCTGTGCTGTTGGTTGTAGAGTTGCTGCTGTGCCATCAAGGACATAGCTGCTCTAAGGGCAGCCACAGCACAGACACCACCTCAAGACTACCCCTGTGCTAATTGCTACCAGCAGCTTTCCCCCTGGCACAACTGGACTGTGCAAGCAGTTTCTGCACAAACAGCAGCAGTGCCAGTTTCTGCCAAGCCCATGCTAATTGCAAGTGATTCCAGCTCAAATGCTCTTAAGTCAGAAACTATTTAGGTGACGTGTAACCAAGGTCTCACATTTGTCTCACCAGCTCTCCTGTGGTGAATGAACCTAACATCAGCTATGAAGATCTGTCACAGTCTCTTCTCTTTCTTCCTCCTTGGAAAAACTTCCTTGTAAATTCATATTTTAAGCCAACAAAAATGCAGAATACTTTTGATCCTCACAATGCTCTCAGCCTGTTGGTGGAATTGAACTGGCACAGCAGCACAGAGGACATGGCCACCAATATTCCATTCAAGGCAGCAGATCCTCCAAGGCTCAGCAGCTCCTCAGGTGCTAATTGTCAATGTCTCCTCATTTATCTCAGAACCTGAGGGCACCTTAGGGACATTCAAATAGGTTCACAAACTCTGTGAAAATGAAAAGGGTGAGTGGGGAAGGATCATTTCACCTGCCCAAGCCCAGCTCAGAGAGACCAAGAAAAGAAATATAGTAAGCTGTATTTTAAGTTTAAAACTGGTAAATATCCTCTTGACTAGGCTCAGTTAGGTCACTTTAACTAAGGTGATACATTTTACTATATTTTACTGATTTCCATTAAATACACTATTATCTCAGTCTGGGTGTTATTGGACAGGCACCAGGCTCCACAAGATCTACAATGACATTCACTCTGAGCTGCAGTTTCTGCACAAACAGCAGCTTGTTGACAGAGCAGTTGTGACAGAGCAACACAACCCGGAATGCACACAAGACCCCAGCTGGAATCTCAGCGTCTCTTCTCTCCATTTTGGAATACCTGTGGTAAAGCTTCCTGAGGAAGTTTGAACTGGGCTATCCATTTCTAACCAGAACAGAAACACCTGCTACACTCTGCAGTTTTCCTCCCCCGTGCATGGCAACCAGCTCCTTTGGAGAAAGCATCAGGCAGGAGCAGAGACCAGGAGCTGATGGCTTTGGCCAGGCTGCAGAAGGTGCCTGTGGGGTCACTGCCCCAAAACTAGTGCAAGCAACTTTTTTTAAACTAGTGTTATTAATAAAGAGAAAATCTAGGACCACAAAAAAAAAAATCCTCAACTTAAAAGGGAGAATAAATTATCTTTTTGGTTTTTCTGGAGAACAATGCTGGTAGCATATGGGTCTGCAGCCTAAAGAGACAACTGATGAGATTAAAGCTCATCTGATATTCTTAAAACATACAAGACCAGGATTCTCCCATGCCAGGCAGTTAAGTCCACGTGTCTTCCTGAAAAGCCATTTGGAAAGTTTCTAAATGCAGTAGGAGGAAAATAATCCTGCTTGGTCCACGCCTGTTTCTCCCTCTCCTCCCATTAGCACATGGGGAGAAGGTTGGCTTAGAGCAATACAACATTTCAATTTGAATATGAATCACTCCTCTGGTGAGAAAACAAAACAGAAGCCCATTTCATATGAGCCTTATCTGAAGATATAATGAAAACCAACACATATAACAGGAGCAATCGAAATAAAACATGGTGAAAATACTGCCTCAGACAAACAAACAACAACACTTTCCATTCTAGAAGATCCCAAAGTGTTTCAAAAACTCAGGGAGCCAGGAGTAATTTCATCTGCCATTGAAACATGGCTATCTCTGGATGGGTTCTCAGCACCATGGAGGGAAGAACCTCATCAAGCAGGAACTGTGAGAGAGTTCAGGACAGCAGTGGGAACTGCACCATTCTTCTGGAAAGTGGAAGTTGGGGTTAATTTTGATTCTTACAATTCAAAGTGCCACTATGTGGGCCAAGCATCTGAACATGCAAAAGATGTTGTACTTAAAATTTAAGTGACTGGATGTAAAAAGATGGAAATCCAACTCACATATGCTGGTATTCTCTATCTTCTGACTCAAAAGCAAGAAAACAGCAGCTAGGTAGAAGATTAAAATTTCTGAACCTGGGGATTACAAATTAGTATCTTATCGTCCCACAAAGTTGAAGGGTCAGGATATCCTGCCCCTGGTTCAGCCACTCTCTCCAGATGGAGTTTAGGGTAAAATGCTTCTCCTCTCCCCATTTCCCCTCCGGCAGGCAAAGAATTATCCAGCCACTCCTAGGAACAGCCTGGAAGCAAGCACAGCACTACCATTCACCACTGCTAATGAATGTCATTCTTGTGCCCCAGCTTTACTGTAACATTGACAGAAACACCCTTTTCACCCTCTCTCCTTTGCCCCTGGCTCTTCCCATCCACCTGTGACTGTGGTTCACACCTCACTGACAGTCATGGCCTGCTGACAGAACTGGCCAAGAGAGAGCTGCTCCAAACTGAGGCCTTTCTCCTGCTACTGGAACATCAACAAACAAGAACAGAACTCCTTCAAGGGCAGGGGACCTGAGCAAGTGATCTGCACATTTCCAAAGCTAAATGTTTGCTTCTCCTCCTGGCAGCATCTGGAAGCCTGCAGACTATTTATCTGCATCTTAGAAACAGCTATTTAGTCCTGCAAACACATCAACAATTCACCTTGACTCAAAAGAATGGTTTGCTGAGCTCTCAGGAAACAATGAAAACATCATCCTTTTCTTACTTTTTTGCCAAATGTCTGTTAAAGCTTTTCTGAAAGGAGTTTACTTAATCTTTTCCCATATTGCATTATATATATACAGCTGCTATTCCAGAAACAAACAAAACAAAACTTGGTGCACAAATGCAAACAAATCTGGTTTTGGCCTGATCTGCCTAAACCAAAAGCCAGCTTCCTCTTCCACTGGTTCAGAAGCAGAGACCCAAAGCCAGATAGTTCCTAAGATTTCTGAGAGGCTGACTTTTGGATAGGCTTTTTGAAATTTGCCTTCATTACCTTGGGACTGCATGACAATTCAAGGGAAAATGCCCTTAAAATGAACATGGATTTGAACATCAATTTGGAAAACTACTACCAAGCCATTTTTCTCTATAGCAGTGACATCTCTCCAACCATACAATCATACTCTTGCCAGTTAGAGACTTCTTCTCATCTCAATTTAAGCAGACCTAATTAATTTTGGTTTTTCTGGGGAGGGGGTGGAAAAAATCAACAAATCAATAAACAAGAAAGGAAAATTCCAATGAGCTTAACATGCCATACAGGTAAAGCAAATTGCCAGGAGATTCAGATAAAAAAAATTCACTACTGATTCATCAAACGAGTCATTGAGATGTCTTAAGAACAAGCTATTAAGAGAAGTCACTCTTCCCCTCCACCTTTTATTATTAGCTACTGCTGGAAGTGATCTTTTCTGCAAATCTCAAGACCATTTTGAAGTACTGGAGATTTTAGGAAGTGAAAAATAGTTCTCAAAATGAACTAAACTGCTTCAAAAATCTTCTATTAAAGGTTGCATTGTGCTTTTTTCTCACCACTGGGTATTTCAGATGAACTATCCCCTACCAAAAAAAAAAAAGCCACTGTACAGTTATAGTTGAGGGTCCAGGCTGGATGGGGCTTTGAACAATCTGCTCTAGTGGAAAGTGTCCCAGCCCAGGGAAGGGTTAAACGATGATCTTTAAGGTTCCTTCAAACCCAAACCATTCCATGAGAGTCCCAGATTTGGTGATACAGGTGCTCTCAAGTTGCAGAAACCGAGCAAGAGAGAAGCTGCTGAAACAAGGGAAAGAAACGGTGTCCAGTGCCACTGCAGAAAGCCAGTTCCAAAACCCCAGGAGAACCAAGGGTCCCCTCGTCTCAGCGCAGCCACAGCCCAGAGAAGGGCTGTGTCAGGGAGCTGGCACCGCCTGCAGCCAGCAGACTCCAGAATCTGCTCAGCCTGGCAGAGGAGTAGGAGGTGAGACTGCTGGCAGGAGCAGGCGGAGCAGCAGAGCTGGTGGAGATCATAAATGGAGGAGTGTTGTAAAACACGGAGGTGAGCACAGACTGACGCTCACCTTCACAGCTCCCCCCGGAAAAGCAGGGCTCCTCAGGCTCTCACAGCTCTGAAACACGTCCAGACCTCGCTGGATCAGTCCAGGAGCCTCATTCCTATGCATGTTTGTTCTCACACGCAAACACGGCGCGCTCTTAACCACACACGTTTTGCACAAGTCCCGCAGGCCCAAACTTTCAGGTTACTCAGGAAACTCGGTATTAAATGGGATTGTAAACCAAAGGAAAGAGATTATAGATAAAGGCAACAACCACAAAGAACTGCAGAGCAGTTTGGGTTAGAAGGGAGCTTTAAAGCACTCCAACACTGAGGTACTCCAAAAAGAGGACCTTTTCTTAAAACAGGACTTACTTAAAAGGATTGCTGCACCAACAGATCTTCCAAAACTGATTTAATCACGTGAAAATATAGGCTGGGCTCGCTCCTTTTATTATCACTCCCCAGTGGAAAGTTCTCATCAAAGCTATAATATATTCAGTTCCAGCAGAACAATTAAGTGACATTAGGTAGGTAGTTGTGACTCTCAGAAATAAATGACCTTGCTATTTACCAATATGTGCTGCGCCTTTAAAAGTTTCCAAAAGTAATGGTCTGTTTCTGTGCATACTGGAATATTCAAGAGCATTTCATATCGTTTCTCATATCAAGAAAAGAGCAATTAGATCAATAATGAAACAGGAGAGCTCCCTTTTACTTTCTGTGGTTTGCAAAGAGGTTCATGTTTCTGTGTGAGCACAGCTCTTGTTTTAGTGATGTGAAAGTGTGTGGTTTGTGCGATACCCAGTTTCTTCTAATATTCGAGTTTCTGTTGTTATCTACCTACAATTTACAGTAAAGCATCTTTTATTCTCACACCTCTCAATCTCAAAATTAGATCAATTTTCCCAACAAGATTTTATTACCCGTGCAAACCTTTAACAAATACTGGAAAACTTGCTGACAACACACTCCTCATTAATACAGAATGAAACCACCCAAGACATCACTATTGCTACTGAGTCTACCTATGCATGTGTCTGTCTATACACATGAGGCAGCAAACACAGACTTTACTTTGGGGGAAAGGACTGTTTTTATGTTTGGAAAAGCAACTAGAATTCCATTGAAATTGATGCTGACAGGCCCAAGGCACCACATGCAGTGGGTAAAGATTATTAAGCACTACTTGAACCGCTGTGTGTACATCACTATTGTGCTATTTGTTGTGATTACTAGTATTTTCAAAAGATTTCAAAATATTTGGAACTTCCCCCCACCTCTGCAAAGTACGAATCTAATTCTAGCAAAACTTTCTGAAGAACCCTCCAAATGGGAAGGATACTGCAATTACTGGGGATGGGTAGCATCAAACCAAACTAAGCCATTTATAACATTTTGGCCCTCTCCACAACAGACAAGAGCACTGATATTTTAGCCAGAAATGTTAATTTCCAGATAGTTGTTTCTGGCCATGTGCTCTACTCCACAATCCTTGACTGTGCTCTCCCTGTGGCTCTCAGAGAAATGCATCTTTGTCAAATATACTGAAGGTCCCAAAGAGAAAATTCTCCTGCTTCTACAACACAAACATCAATTCAACAACAAAAATCTAAAACCAACTAGAATACTAAACATTTCTGAAGAAGCAAAGTAAATCAGCAATGGCAAGGGTTTCAGCCCTGTGGTAAGTCATCTGGTCAGCTCTGTAGTCTGAACCTACTCAATGCACACACTAAAGAGCCTCCACTTCTCAGTGATGCCCCATTCTGCATCTCTCTGGGCCAGCCTCACAGTTAGCATACAAATACTGTTAATGGTCATAAAATCATCATGCCCTATGTGGCACTAATTTAATCATGATGGCATTACACTGCACTACCCGGTCACCCAGCTGCCTCGACTTAGATTAATTCAGGCAAGATGGGACACAAATGTTCAAACTCCTTGATGCATCTTGCACCCACCCAGGGAGGACCTGGCTGTCAGCCAGTCTGCATAAATCCTGGTGGGATTAGTCAATGTTCAAGAGACTCCTTTGTGGGATAAGTGAGGAGGTCAAGTGCTGAGATCTGAAAAAAGGACATGATGGGATATAATCCCCTACAAGACACATCACTCCAATCCTTTACAGCCAGCAACAGGGGTGACTAAAGGCACAGCAAAAACCATTCTAACTAAGGCCATGGAAATGAAACTGGCAAATGCACCATTTATCATGTCATCTTAACATGAAATGAATGTGTCTGATTTATCACCAAACATGCCAAAAAGGACATGTTTGGAAGAGATGTACAGAGAGGACCGTGAGACTGGTGCTTACTGTTTCTAGCTGAAGCAGAACTGCTGAAACCTTTTAGTTTCCCTGCAGACAGCCCTAATGCTCTTGGAAAATACCAGCAGCTAAATCCAGATGAACATAGGACTCTTTAAAACATCATTCTCAACTATTTGGGCAATGCTCAATAAAATTAAGGCACACCACACTCTGCTGTAAAAGTGCCCCAGTTAGGTGTTGCCATCGTGGGCAGCTGCAGGTCAGAAAGTGCTGTTCAACCAAAATGTTTCAAGTAAGGGTGGGTAAGCCAAAAATATTCTTCTAAATCATGGTCACAACTGGTCACAGTGACCATGGAGCTCAAGCATGCCAAATTTCAAAGGTACTTGGTTTCCCCACTTCTATCTTCATGCAGGAGACCTGACTGCATCCTGCATCCCTCCAGCCTCAGGTATTTCTCAAATTTGGATGACACTGTGGGATCTGTCTTTGGAAAACAGGTAAATCCAGACCTGACACAGCAAACAGACCAAGGGAACAGCTTTGTTTATTTTAACATGAACTCTTGATACACCTTAGGAGAGCCATCAGCTACCCTACCCTTCACCAAAATACCAGAAAATAGATTAAGCTGCTGCTGCAGCTGAACCCAACACTGGGAACGGCTCCAAACATCTCTCTGCAAACTAGCATGACAATAAAACTTCTGCTGAAGTCACACAGCTCTCAGGCAGCTCAGGATGGGCTATCAGGAAGTAGAACCCATCTCAAACCAACCACAAGCTCCTCGCCAACAGATTCCCATCAGCGACACAGCACCAGTTATTGCCCTCATCTGGGCGCTTGGCCATGAGATAATGTTGGAAAAGCCTCTTCCCTCTTTCTCCTCCCTCAGACAAGTTCTCTAATCACCACCACTGGACATCCACTGCCTTCCCTCATCAATAACCTGAGTAAGATTTGGACCATGACAAGCTACTCCTCATGCTCCAGACCAGCTTGTGCACACTCTCCCCATTCCAACACTAAAAGAGTTTGTCACTGGCTCTGAGTGACCTTGGCACAAACTGTAATTCTTGTCCCTCTAAGCAAGAATTTGGGACAGCAGCTTTTATTGGACAGGTATGTTTGGCTGAGATTTGTGATCAGATGCAATGCACAGTACAGAGTGTGACCTGGAGAGACATTACCATCAGCTAACAGCAGCACAGATTTCTTTCTTCCCTGTCCCTCATTAGCCTCAGAAGCTGGCCTTGCCAGCAGCAGTAATGCAAGCTGAGACAACAAAGCATATTAATGATGGGCCCCATCATGTTCCATATTAATTACTGTAGCTAGTAGTAAACTGTTGGTTATAAATCATATTTTGATAACCTGCCCTTTCTTTGACAAGCGAGCTCCAATGTTTAATGTTGCACTTAATCCTCAGATAATACCCCAGGAGTCCTCACTGTGCCCAGCAACAAATCAAAGCAACCTTCAAAAGGCTGGCACGGGTTTCCTTTTCCTACGCAGCCCAACCTGAAACTATCCCATTGCATCAACTTTGTTATAGGTCAGCTCTAAAGGCTGAGTTGCCAAAACCAGCAGCACGCTCAGTTCTCGAGTGTCCGACAGGGCTGCCCCAGCACTCCTCTGGGCTGGCAAAAGCTGTGTACGTGTTACACAAGTATCCCAGCCTCCCAGAAATGCTGCACTATCTCAGTGCTCTGCAGGGTAAAATAGCAGGGCAGTAATCCTCAGAATATCTCCACATTCAAGGAGAGCAGGATTTCTTCTACCTAGGACTGAAATAGTCAACTAAAATCTATCCAAAGCCATCATATTCTTATTTTTGTTTCTTTTTAATTCAGTGACATTTAGCTAGCAGAACAGCTGTTAGCAAAGGTCTAGGAGAGGTGGAATCCCATTTTCTATATAAAGAATTATGTTTTGGAGGAAACTGCAATTTGACAAAAATACCTATTTAGCAAAGTACATTTTAAAAAGTGGAAAAATATGCTCTGCTTTTTTCTAAGGTAGCTAAAGATCCACCACGGCTCATGAAAATGAGCCCAAATCTTAGGAACAAAAATATAAAATTATTTTGCAATGTACATCCAGGAAAATAAGGAGGAGGCATGTGGCCTCTAAGAAGTAGCACGGGGAGAGACCCTTCTTTGTCTCAGGCAGATGTGCCCATCACCTCCCACCACCATCAAAATACGTGAAAAAACTCATCTTGGTCTTCCCACAGACATGCTCCAGCTTTTTTGGGTAACAACTGGCTGGCTTCAGACAGAGTTGGGTCAAGCCTGGCATAGTCAACACCCTCCTTTATTTCACACCAAAGGCACAACTCACCCCACCGAACAAGAACAAGCTGTTGCACCTGCAATTTACAGTGCTAAAATCTCAAGAGCTCAGGAAGAGAATCAGCAGTGGTAACCAAGAATCCCATCCTCTCCTCCACGGAAGGATGTGAAGCCCTGAGACCTCACTCCAAGCTGCAAATTAAAAGTGCTTACAGTAGTCAAGAGTTCAGCCTTGTTCTTCCACCACTGGTGGCAGATGGTGTGTGCTATTATTAAATCTTGATTTCCAGCTTATAATAGTAGTTGTATGAAACCTTCTGCACTAAGACAAAAATTCACTATTTTTATTTTGGGGAAAAAAGCAGAAGTCTTACAGTTAAGTAACTTTTCTCTTTTAACAATTTCTTTTAAAAATTCGTAGCATACTTCTCCTAATTGGAAACACACAGAAAATAGGATATGGCCTATTAGTTAAAGGTCAATGCACATTTAGCCACCTCTTTTGAAACTGACAGTATTGTCATGACAGCCATAAAAGCTGCTTTGAATTTTAGTTCCCTAGAAAGTAAATATAAGGAGTCCCAAGGCCATAACCACAAGTGCCACGGTTCTTAACACTGATGTCATATTCAGCTGAATGTGTGCTGCAAAAGTCAGGATGGTAAAGTTTCAAAATCAGCTCATCTAAGGGAAGGACACAGTAATTATCCCCCAGCCCATTGCCCCGAGCATGTCCCACAATGCCTTCATTTGATGCAGCAGTAACAGCAGAAGTGTTTTATCCCCAAGCATTTGGCATGGGGCACTGTGGGGTTGGTGGGACCATTCAGGGAGGTGCTGCAACCAAGAATCTCACACTGCTGTACCTTGTAGTTCAGTTTGCAACTGCTACTTCCACTTCCAACTACCAAACATTCTCTTTTTTTTTCTTTTTTTTTTTAGGAACCAGTTCAATTCATTTGTATCAATTTGTTTCTGTATCAATTAGCCAGGGCATAGGGGGCTGACTTTCAGACCCTCTTCTAGTGCTTGAGATGTAAGGGGACAGTGTAATTAATAGATGTCAGGCACAGTCCCCCTTGATGCATTGATTTCCTCCTACTTAGGAAACACTCAGGGAGAACACAATCACCCCTGGCTGTCAAGGGTCTTCATAAAATCCATAGGCTTGGATTCACAGGAACTGCTAATCATTTTGGATGCTGAGAAGGGGGAAGGCAGAGTCTGATCTTTGTAAAGCAGAGGAAATTTCTTATTAACTGCAACACCTGAGTGTACTTCAAAGGGAGCTCACAAGAACAGAAAAGCTTTCAGAGCAAGAGGCAACTAAGGAAAACCCTTTTGGTCCCAAGCTGCATCAAGGGAGATGGGAACACTTCCCCTGAGCTCAGAGCATCTGCATCTCTGAGGCACCCAAACCAGGGACTGCTGCAGCCACACCAGTTTGCTCCCCCACTGTCACACCACATCTCAGTCACCCCTTTCTCTCACAGACAAGATGGGTTTCATCAAGGTGTCTATATATGAAGTTGAACTTCAAGAAAAAACAACATTTTATGACTATACACCTTGGCTACTGCCTTTTAAGGTTTAATTTTTCCATCTCTTACATAAAGTTCCCCCCCTGCTAAAAAAAATAAAAGCACAAGGTATTTGATTATTTCTACCACCCCACAGTTCTGCCCAGGAATGTGCAGCTACCAAACCACGCAGGACCAGTATTTGTGCAGAGCTGGTTAAAATATCCTCCTTTTGCAAATGCTAAACCTCACTGTGCATACCACATAAATAAAAAGCACAGAGAGAAGACAATCCAGGAGCATATCAGGCAATCTTGCTGGATTATGTTTACCTTTGCATAAGCAATAAAGTATTTTTCACTGTACACAGAGACTCAAACCCAAAAATGCTCACTCTTACCTACCCCACAGGGCACAGGAGACCAATTCTACTTTAAAAGAAAAAAAAAAATACCCTTTCTTCTATTTGCTGAGTCTCTCTGGAGACATAATGGCACTTTGGCAGGGTAGCATGTTTAATAAGAGATGATGGGGAGAGAAAGGTTCTCCAAGAAAGGAGATATCAGTGCCACACAGCCAGCACACTGCAAATGTCGTATTTCAAACCAACATAAATAACAAATTATTACATCTCTCTCTTTAGAGGTCTGAAAACACTCCTTATGCAGTGTTTCCTTAAAACACTGCCCTGTGTAGGTATCTAGACAATCCAGTGACCTGATCTGTGGCACAGAGATGCACAGGGGAGAACAGACAGAAGCAAAAGCTGGTGTGCAACAATACCCCATGCACGTGGTCCTGCACCAGCACCCACCAGAGCACACATCTGCTGGCAGCTCCACCCTGCAGCCTGCAATGCCTGAGTGCCTTTCCACTGGAAACCTTTCTCTGATGCTAATCTACTACAGAAGGAAAATCACTACAGGAGGACACCCAATAGCTCCCAGCCAGAACACAACACGCCTTCAGCAAGACCTTTGATTTTCACAGGCACACACTGAAGTTGTTCTTCACAACAAAGAGCAGCCTGTCTGTTGCATAACTAACCTTAGGCTGCATTAGATAAGTTGTGCCTTCTCACAGATCAACTGACCTTAAATAATGTCCCCAGTGTATTCAGAGCCAATAGCTTTCTCTCTTAGAGCTCAACTGACAGGTCTTCTCCTTCCAGCTGTTTCTTCAGAAAGGCACACAAAGAAGGTTTCAAGAGAAATCTCATGCTTACTGTTCCAAGAGCAGCTTTCCAGGCCAAAAATGAAGGCCAAGATCTCAGCTCCAGAGCTGCATCTCCCTTTGAAGGCTTCTTGAGCACTTCACTGCAACAGCACAAGTGAGAGCCTTGGCAGGACAGAAGTGGAGTTGAAGCAGATGATAACTGGAAAACTCAGTCTATCTCTGGAAAGCTTGCTGCAGCTCTGCCAGCGAGTCAAGATAGAAGGAAAACAACCAGCCATGCCAATGAAACACTGCTTTGTATTCTGGGTAAGGAAAAACAAAGGTCTGGTGATGAGGAGCTCTCATGTGTCATGCAAGGGTCAGCAGCAAAGGCAAATTCCAGCATGGCATTTCCGTTCTGTCGCCCAGCCCATTGCTGTGAGTGGATACAGCAGGATCTTGCACTGCTTGCCCAAAAATGGCATTTAACATAGCTGTGCAGCATCACCCCACTGCCACATTCCACTCCAGAGGTGGGGTATCAGGCCCTGCACAAGCTGAAGTCACACTGTGTAATGAGAAGGTGGGATTTTTTAATATAATTTCTCCAATCCCCATTCTGGGTGCAAGATTATGCAAGAGGTCTGCAGCTGCCTCAAAGGTAGAAACACCTTTGAGAAGAGATGAGAGATGTGGGAAGATATGGAGACATGTCAAAGTAAGCAAGCCTCTGCACCCCTCCTGGCAGGACATTCCATTGCCCACACAGATGTCTGTGCACTCAGGCCCATGGCAATAATCCCATGGCAAAGGCAGAGGCACTAAAAGCCTGGCTGGTTTCTGACACCAGCTTAGCTGTCACACAGACTCCTCTTGAGCATCAGTTTCCTATTTAAAAACCAGGGCCCACAGGGCTTCCCTTCTTGATGTGTTGCTCCACTCATCCAACTGATACCAGGACAGATACAGCACACACATCCAGCAACTCCCTGATCTTTTCCAATGGAGCACATTAGGGCAGAAGCCCTGCCTCACCTCTTGCAGTCAGCCAAGCTGGGCTTCATTGATAAGGCTGTGCGTTACAAAAGAACTGTGCTATTGCACATTCAGGACATCATCACCTCTCGCTGTAAGCACAAGAGCCCAGACTTGTGAGGATTGCTCATGCCAGGGGAGGTCCACAGTTGCTGAGGAGCTTTCTAGTAAATCCAGCCCTGATGGCAAAGGAAAGGGCTTGCAGAGCAGAGTTACAGGAATCTATTCCTCCTGCATTAGTCAGCATATACGAATACATCCTCTTGCTTCATTAAATTGGAGTACATATGAATAGGCTTCGCTGGTTACTTAATCAAAGGGAGTCTGATTACAAGGTGTTCACATGAAAAGCTAGAAAGCAACATCCTTCCTAGCTCTCCTTTTGGATTTCTTTAGGCATCCATTGTCGATTTCTTCAGGTCAGTTGACGTTTTAGGGCTGTTGCAAAGAATCATGAAAAGCAGCCACAAAGAGTAAAAAAAGCACTTTGAAGGGAAACAGGACACAGATCATTAGCCCTGCATTCCTCTTTATTATCCAGACAAAAATTAAATGCAAAATCCCAGAGCAGATGTTGCATTAGCAAGCTGATCAGCAGTGCTAAACACAAGGATGGCTTTGCTGCTCTGTGTCATGCATGTGTGGCTGGACTGTCTGGAGTTTCATTATTTTAAGTGTCCTCAAGTGTCTGAAACCACAGCAGATCTGAACCTATAAAAAATCCTACTCGTAAACTTTGGGATTTCCTCAGTAATCACATTCTCTGCAACACAGATGCCTGTTTGTTTACACATGCTTTCCCTGAGGTTAGAGAAACCCTGCAAGTACTTTCTTGCCTGCCTAGGACAGGACAATCATCTCCCAAACTCTTTCCTCACTAAAACCACGAGCTGTATGACCAGATCCTCAACTTCTATAAAATCCATACAGTTGATACAGCTTGAATTGACTTACAGCAGAGTTTGCACTGGCTGAAAATCTACCAGCAAAGCAACTCCAGTTGCAAGAGGCACAGCTGGGGATGGGAGCTCAGTGCCTGACTGCGTGAGAAATAAGAAGCAGCTATGTTGCTCTGCACAGCACTGTTTGCTAAGCAAATCAACAAAAAAACAACCAAAAACAAACAGACAAGGGAAAAAAAACCCCAAAACTTTCAGCAATTTAAAACCACAACAGACAACTTACTGGCCTGATCCTGCCCACTTACTCGAAGTGTATATATTCTGTACAGTGACAGGTTCTGGCAGCCTGGGACTGACACACTTTCTATGGCAATGTCCTAATATTAGAAAAATTTGGTCATAAGCTAAAAATGTTACAGAAATAGCATAGGATCATAAGTTACAAGCTGAGTCAGAACTCTATCTGCTACTTGACTTTTATACTATTTCATTCTTTTTAAAAAAAAGCCCATCATGCTGTGGGGTTTTTTTTAAAAACAGTTTGCTGCTCCCATCACTTATGAAGAAGAATGAGCCTTTGTCGAGGGGGAAGAAAGTAATTTAAAATGGCAAAAATCGATCTGCAAGGAAGCAAAGGACACAGATCCCCTCATATACCACAGCCCTGTATGTAGTAAGCCCTTCACTAACACCACAGCCCCTCTGAGTGCCAGTTCTGGAGGGCAAGGGGCTGCCTCTTCATCAGGTACATACAAGGACTCCTCCATCAGAAGTCCAGGGATGTTGATGAGATTGTACACAGTAGTACAGTGCCCTAATTCCCAGGAATCCTGAGTGTACAATGCAATCTCCTGCATAAAAGCATTTTATTTGCACTCTGTACTTGTAAATCACTGGTAAATAATTAACAGACAGCATAAGTATGTAACAGAAGTGAGTCACAGGTGTTAGCAAAGGAAAACTGCTATAAATGGATATGTCACAGCAATAAGCCGCCTGTTCACCTGTTGGGTGCTGGAGGAATTAAACAATTTAGTTTTTGTAAATTAACCCCTGACACCCAGAACCTTACTAGAAAGCCCATCCATATTCCTTCTCTGCTATTTATAACCATCATTTTTCCTCCCTTCACAGCTTGGACAGTCTTTAAATGAAGAAACAATGAAGTGTCCCAGGCTTCTGATTGCTGGGCAGGGCTGTGGGGTCACACACAGATCCATTCATCCATCCCAAGGAGGGAAGGAGACATAGGAGCAGGAAGCCTTGCCCCAGCATCCCACTGGGAGCTGCCAGACTTGCTGGCTGCAGCAGCACCAAAGGATTTCTCAAGTATGAACACACAAATGTAGCACAGGAGGAGACCCACCCTCGCTCCACATCTCTTCCTATTCTCCCTCCTTCCTGCTGCCCCTCACATCCTACAGGCTGTTTCTGCCAACAGCCCAGGAGATGCTCTTTTCCCAACGTGCAGCAGGAAGGCAGAGGAGCAGAAATGCTCCTGCAAAGAACTGCCATGAGGGCTCTCAATCCTCCTCAGATCACCAAAGATATCTGGCATCAACAACATGTCAGCCCCAAATACACAGCTGCTGGAAGGGCAGGAGGCAGAAACCTGCTAAAACAACCAGGAATGGGGAAAGCACAAGTCCTCAGAGAAAAGCAAATGACCAAAAGCTGCTCAATCCATGGCAGTGCAGCGAGCAAAGTAAATCAGTGTCTCGCCATTCTCTGCTGAGGGTCCCTCAGAAAACACGCAGCTCCTCTGCCTCGTCTGCAGCTCTGCCTGGAAACAAAACCCAAAAAGGACCTTTTCTGACAACAACTTCAAAATGTTTAAGCTCATTTCACCATGTTTGGTTTGGTTTTGAATACGGTAACATACAAGCAATGAATTCTTTATTTTATTTTTTTTTTCAAAGTACAGCTCCCATAAGCTAAAAAAGTAAATGGGAGTGCTTTGCTTCCTGGGGTATGGAACTGGAACATTTTTCTAGCACCTAATAAAACATTGTTTGGTTGATACTAACCATTAAAATATGTGTTTCAAGTCATGTAATGTTCCCTGTGAAATTTGCCTTTTTGCTCCATGAAAAAAAGGGCACTGAAAGGAATCCTGCAGCCATAAGTATCTCACTTAATTCATGGAAGTATCATTTTAAAAGCCTCACAACGTGATCAAAGCACTGTTGAGAACAGATGTTCCAGGCTTTACAAATTCCAGCATAAGTATTTTTTATGACATTTATCACTGCTAAATTCTTTCAGCCATATTTTTCCCCACAAGAAGCATGTAGGCGCTTCCCTCCTCGGGGAGGACGTGTTCACATGTGCACTGGTCTCCAGCCACAGACCCTCTCCTCCAGCATCCCTCCCATGCACACTGAGGAGAGCTGTGCAGTGTCACCAGCAGCTACAGTGGCAGCCAGATCCCAGCAGAGCTGGGCATGGTGTTCCCACTTCACAGGGGGAATTCAATGCAGGAGTCACTGTGTCAATGCTCAAATTCTGTCTCTCAACCCTTCAGCCAGACCCTCTCACAGAAAAGTCATTGCTCCACTACCCTGACACCAGAGTGCAGCCTACAGAGCCCTCCATAAGGGCTTTTTATTACCAGGGCATACACTGTCATCATCCCTCAAGGCCACAGCAGGCCACCACTGCCTCACAAGCTCTGAGCAACCTCTTCCCACCTTAAAGCTAGCCCTGCTTTGAGCCAGGAGCTGCACAAAAGACCTGCACAACCCTTTCTGCCTAAAATGTTGGATGATTATAGATCTCAGGTAGGAGCCACATGGAAATGGCCTCAGCCGTGTCAGCACCCCAAGAAAACACCTTCCCTGGTCCCTCAGCTCCTTCCATGGATGTGGACCCCTCTGCCTGTGCACAGGAGCTGGGCAGTGCTTCACCAGCAGGTACTCAGCACTGCCCAGCTACAAGGCCAGATGCAAGCAGGAGATGCTCAGGTGCCTTTGGGGGCTACTAAAGCCAGAAGAAGCAGCAAAGGGGAGCTGCAGGGTGTGCAGGAACCTGCTTGTTCCTCAGACAGCAGCAACGAGTCCCCATTCCTAGAGGTGATCATGGAGGCAAGAGAGCACATGTTTCAACTGCAATTCCAATCGCAGTCAAATCACAGTTTGCCACCAAGAGCAAAGTTCTCAGAAAGTTTAGCTCTCCACAGTCAGTTTCTGTGTATTCACAGTCTCAGGAGCATCACCAAGTTCTCTGTTAACAGAAAGCCTAAATGTCATGCATTGCTGGGCAGTTTCATGAGAGAGAGCTGTGTACCAACAAAAGACTCACGACGACCCCAGAATCTGAAACATACAATTTATCTCTGAATAACACTGGGTTTTGTACCCCTTCCAAAAAAAAGGGATCTGAAACTACCAGCTCCTTTCAAATTTCACACATTCACAGAAGAGGGTGTATGTGAAGAGGACCCCACAAGCACATCACTTCTCTAATATGTGCCCAATTTAGTTTCACCTGTCTCCATGTGCTCCCTTCCCAATTCCTACAACCTGCTTGCACATCCTGTTTCACTATGAACTCAAGCCTCTTCCCTGGGGCAGCAGCATTGCCTTCACTTCTCCTCACAGTGAGCTTAGACAGCAGTCAAAAGGGGAGCAAAAACACCAGACAAGTGTGAGCCCACAATCAAAGCTTCACCAGGGCTGTGGCAGCTCCTCAGCCTGGGCTTTGGGTACCACCAAGATGAGAGAGCAACAGGCCCACAGTTAAGTCATGAATCAAGAAGGTGGGAGAACAACCTCTGAAAGAGCAGCACAAGGCAAGGAGGTCTCCCAGAACAAGGAAAACTGAGGAAAACACATGAGAGGAGAGAGACACCAAGGTTGCAGTGACAGGGAGGATGCTGAAGGCGAGCACAGCTCTGGGGAACAGGGACAACAACTGAAGCAAAGGGTAAAGGACATTGGAAGAGCAAACAAAAGCAGAGAGAGGGTCTGTAAAAAGCCTCTACCAGCAAAGGAATTGCAAGCAATCACAGCAGCAGTCTTCCTTTTGCCAATTCCATGTGCTTTTCTTGATGGACCTCCTAGTCTAGGACTTCTTGTGTTGTTTAAAACTCATTTACTTCCTCATTTATGAGGTACAACTTTGTATTTTAAATACACACAGAAAATGTGCTGAAAATTTAAACACTCACACAAAATCTTGCCATGCTGGCAACAGGGACTTTGTACATGCACGAGCAGGTGCTGGCACACAAACACACGGGCATTCACATCTACAATACAGCTTTTCAGGGAAAGGACTGAACCCCTAAGAGTCCTCAAAGTGAGAAAAACAGGAGGGGTGTACAGCACTGTCACAGACAGGCCATGCTCCTCTGCTCCAGCCTCAGACACAACCAGCACTGATACCAAAGTCTGTTTTCCTGCAGGTCCTGCCCAGCCCCTTCCCTGGTCTGTGGGAGCATCACCCCAACAGCTGCACTGCATCCTGGGCTGCAGCCACCTGTGGGGTGTGAGCCTGGGCCACCCCTGCCCTTGCACTGCCCAGGGACATTGACATCAGCCACAGGCAAAGGACAGCATCCTCAGAGCCTGGGGTGTGAGGGAATTTTCTAAGGGTGCCCCAGCCGGCATCCAAATTTAACAGAATTGTTCTGCTGAGTTATGAGCATCACAGCCTTGCTCCAGACCCGAGTTTGTTTTGTTATCTTGCCTCTCCACTCCAAGTGAATTTGCTGGGTGATTTTAAGAAAGAGAAAAACGCGGTGACCAATTCTCAGGCCTTCTGATTTAGACGTTAAAAGAGAAAATATATCCCTACGTTGCTTCCCTCTTGTTTTTCTAAATAAAAATAATGTATAGCCCTAACTGGATAATAAATATGCTCAAAAGCTGTCCTTAAGTAAAAGCTTTTGATAACAAATTGCCTGTGCTAACCGCTATTTTACTGTTGAATTTTTTATTGTTGCTTAAGCACTGCAATTATGCTAATAAGCCTGAGAGGATGGTACACTAAAGCATTGAATGTGACAGATATAATACTCAATAAAATGTTAATCTTACCTGAAAATTGGAATCAAACAGCCTTATTAGTATTTATGGATATGGCACCTCCAACGTGTTTCTCTTAAGAGGAATATATATATGCAATAGATATTTCCAAATATACCCTACTATTTCTCATGCCTCCATAGAATTTAATTCCAGGTGGCTATTACCCCTGCTGCTAATTGCCAGTACCTTTTGGAATAAGAAAAAGGAATGTTGCCTTCTGGGACATGCAAAACTCCTGCACATTGGAGGGCTTTTCCCTTTGCCACCTGGAGGATGGCAGGTGTTTGTGGGGATGGGCACAGCTCTCCCCAGCTCTCCAGGCTTGTGAGGGTGTGGCACCACACAACAAAGGCTCTGCTCTGCCACCCTCTTACCTATTTCTCCTATATCCTCTCCTCTTATGTGCAAAGCAGATAAAACCAGCAGAGGATTCAGTTATTTACAGGTGCTGGAGAAATGACTTCTGGATTCTAAGATAGGCCTAAAGGTAAATTTATTTATTTTACTCTAAAACTTTTCAGTCAGTGCTGACAGGGAACCAGACCCATGTGCTTCACTGCAAGTTACAGCACTGCTGATTTGGACCAAGAGCTGCTGAGCTGTTGCAGGGGTCTGGCATGGAGGTGCTCTGTGCCTTTCCACAAGTAGCATTACTTTTTGCACCTTTATTTCATCACCTAGTCCCAGTCTGCTTATTCAATTGATGGTATATTTTTTTTACCACATGTAGGCTTTTTTTCAGGGGGATTTTTTGGCCAAACCCATGAGTTTCATACCCAGCCTCATGGCTTCACTGCTATGACCATGGCTCTACTGCCATGAACTTCCTGTGAATAAAATGCAAGTGGTCTTCAGCAACTTGACTTTCTCACCTACCGAAGAAGAAAAAATAAACTCAGAAGAGCCATATGCTTCAGACAAACTTTACTTACACCCATGACCAGGCTCTAAAGAGGCTATTTGTACACAATGGACTGTGTAGCTTTGAAGTGCTGCAGGTTAATGCCTAAACAGCAGCTGCTGGTTTCCAGCTCCACTCCTCATTCTGCTCTCACCCACAGGAGTCAATTCTGCTGACAGGACAGCAGAAACATCAATAACCACCATGATATTTCCCAACAGTAAAGCAAGATTCTCACCACTGGATGATGCACACTTCCATGGTGGCAAACATTAAGTGGGAGATATCTAGGAACTGTTTTCATGAATAGTCACAGGAAGGAAAACCCAACTGGCTCTCCAGTAAAATCTGGGATTCCCAAAGGGCTCAGAGATCACAGCAGGTAACCCACAGGACACAAAACACCACAGGACACTCATGGGCTCTCTTCAGCTATGCTTGCAACCCACACTGGCTTGCACTGAGGGCAAGGATGGAGTGCAAGGATGGGAACAGAGTGGCTTTGCGGGACAGAGCTTAGACCAGCTCCACAAACCCTCAGTTGCACTGCAAGGAGCACAGCACTTGGAAAAAAAGAAATTCAGTTGCTGAATCAAGGGAAGCTACCAATTGACTGAGCTGGCACCTCAAAGAGCCAGAAGATGCATCCAGGGCTCCTCCATCCCAACAAGCCCCAGCACAAGATGTCAGACACCAAATTTCAGGAGCAGACAACCAGGCACACGGCTACAAAGTGCTGCAGGACCACATAGCAGCCACTCCCACAGAGGTGGCAGGACTCATCCCTGCCATGTTGAGTGAGTCTTGTCATTATTTTCAACCCTGCAGGGAAATCTAAATTGAACTTTGGCATACTGCTTTCTTTTGCTAAGCAGCAAGGCTCGAATGTTAACTCCAGTCCTGACAGGCATATTTATGGACTATTCTTTGCAAATAATCTTACCCTGACCAGTCCAAAAGGTCAGAACCATAAAAAAGAGTAACAACAATACAAAAAAATAAAAATTAAAAAAAAAGGCACAAGGCTGGAAACCATCACAGCCATTGGCACAACCCTTCAACTTATTAACCGTCCTTGCAACAAGGTGAACTGCAAGGTCTTGGATTTATTTGATTGATTGAGATCAAAAGATCATGGGGGAACACAGTAAATTGTATCTTTCCACGAACGAATTTTCCTTTCAAGATCTGAGCAGATAGTTGCAGGAATTGAAAAGCTCAAGAGGAGGAAAAAAGAAAAGAGAGAAAAAAAAAAAACATGTACAAAGGTGACTTCAGAAAGGCATCCCTTATTTTCTTCTTGACACCATCTGCATTTCTTAGAGCTATTTGCAAGTTTCTTCCATGTCCCCATACCCCTGGGACACAACAGCTTATCTCTGCTAAGCAGAAGAAGATAAGGAACAATAAGGCACTGGTATAACTCCAGGCAGACACCAGAGTTTGTTGACATTGTGGATGAAATGTAAATTTCAGAGAAACCAAAGTCCAACAAGAGGTTGAAGAACTTCCCATTGAATTCCAGATGTCCTACAAGATAAGACAGGTATCTCACTGATCTTCTTAACTGGACCAAGGAAGACAAAGCACCTGAATGCCCCTCCTGTCAAACAGTGGCTTGGAGGCTGCCCGAGCCCAGGCTCCATTTGTCATTGGCAGCTCCCAGGGAAGGGACGAAGGAGGAAGAAGCAAGGGAACTAAAGGAGCAGCCATCTTCAGGACACAATTTCAAGACCTAGCTGGTGAGCCAGCATTTTTAAACTCAGGAAAAGCCTGCTGTGTTTGCTGTCAAGACAAGACAAAGAAACACAACAGAGGACAAGAACAGAAGAGCATGAGAAGAAAAATTAAACTCTCCTTCACTTCATCAGCCTTGGAAACAGAGGAAAAGTAATCACTTGGTTCCTCTCTCTGTGTTCCTTACAATATTTACATTTTGCTCAGTATACCAATATTTGTAGCATTGTGTTCTCATGCCACAATAGAACAGATGAGAATACATCCCTGAGAGTAACAGTAAATCCCTTACATGGACCATGGAAGAGACCCAGACTCCCAGAAATTTACTACAAAGGAGCCAGAATTGATACAACTTCCTGTTTTTACCACAAGTTTATACTGCATGCCAGCAACAGGGGATTAAACCTCTTCTTTTCCCTGAGTTTATACTTTCCCCCAAAATAACATCACCATTCAGGTAACAAAGACACTGAGCACCAGCATTTATTGCTGCTGCATTAATTCTTCACCAAACCATGAAGCTCATTCTGCAGTGACTCACTCAACTTTGCCTTTCACCTTATCAGCTTTGAATAAGGTTGTTAAGATAAGAATTTCACACATTCCCATTTCTAATCATCAGTAGGATAGAAGATCTCTCCAGAAGTCACCTGGTCTATTTTTCCACCACATGGAAGAATCGGTTTTCCTAAAAGAAGGTCTGCTACTGCTTTTCCAACTTGTTCGTAAACCTTTCCATGACTGAAACTGCCTAACCTCCTGGGGGGATCCACTCCAGCACTTAGCTATCCTTAATGCAGATCATTCATGGACACCTCAGCTAAATTTCCTTTGCTGCAAGTTAAGTTTACAATTTGTTTTATTTACAGTGAACAGATTTAGTTTATCCCCTCTCTCCATAACAAGTTCACTATTTCCAAAATTTACAAGTTGGGGCAGTGCTGCTTGTCCTGTCTGTGCCCATCCTGCTTGTGCCCACAGCACATTCTCAATCTCTGCATGTGTGTGTGTGTCTTTCCTTACCCAAAGAGAGCAGGCACTTGGATATCACGAGGCTGTTTCAAGGGAAGACGCTCACCTCCAAAGGCTGATGCATTCAGGCACGCCCAGTCACAAAGTTCTCTGAAACAAGAAAAACAAAAGATTTGCCTTCAAGATGGTGGGCAGAGTCCAGTCCAGGAGTAAAGGAAAAACCAGTATCTCTGAAGTGCAATTTTCCCCACCCCATTATTAAACATGCAAACAGATCTTCAAAAGCAACATCACTGACTGTAGATACTTCAGGCGCCACCACTCAGAGTTGGCCACATTTTCTCTGACAACCCAAAAGGGTTTGATAAATTTGTGTTCTAGGAAACAGTGTTCATGGACTTTGCAGAAAGATCTGCCAAGGTATAAGCAATACTCAGCACACATCAAAATCAGAGGGCACTCCAAACCTTTAAGCTCTGTGACAGAGGACAAATTTTAATCTTACCACTGGTGACTTTATTTACAGTGTCACTGAAACCAACAGAGGCAAGATTTCCAGTCTACTCTGAGATTTAAATGTGTGTAATTATGGGATAGATCCAGAGGGTAAAAGTCAGGTCTGATGAATGGCTTATATATTCACAACATACTCCTTACCTCCTGATCTTCAGGATGTTCTACCTAGCCAAATGAAATTTCTCATGAGCCCAAGTGTTTGGTGACAATGCAAAAAGGTAAAGAAAGCACTTACATGAACAGTGCTCAGAAACACAGGGAAGAGTTCTGAATGACAAAAGCATCCCAAATTTCATGAAAGATAACAAGCAACAAGGGAGAGCAGCAGTGATACATTTGCCATCCTGCTTCTGGAGGCTCTCAGAACAACAGTTAGATGGTGGCAGACAATTTGCAACAACAGCACCTTTCAGCAGCAGATCACCTTTTGCACCCCATCTCATCTAAATTCCTGTCTCCCCTCAGCAGGAGCTGCTCCTGCCCCCAAAAGATCAAGGGGCTTTGTAACAAATACGCCTTTTCCGATGGCTGAAGCCAAGAAACACTCAATTTGTCACCTGCTGTGAAGACAAGATGCTTGTTGCACACCTAAGGATGTGCCAATGCAAGAACTAAAGTGTCTTCTCTTCTGCATAGAGCATCCATCTGACTGTCCCTTTGGCTACCACACTTTGTCCATCTCCAAGCTTCTGCTTGGGACAGTTTTTTTCATCCTTTGTAATCCTACCCAGCTGTCCTGGGCTTTTGCTTTCCTTCATCACTTGCACTCTCAGCAATGCCAGCACTTACAGCCAGCCAGCCCAACTGCTGTCAGCACAGGAAGGCGACACACTCCTGTTTAGCACTGACTGGATAACAGAAGTGCTGTTTCCAAGGCTAAAGAGGAATACCTGCACCAATAACGTCCCCAAAGCAGCACATAGGAGCTGAGAAGACTGAACAATAAATGCCTGAAGGTGAAAAACTCTAATCTCAAAACGTATGTTGGACAACTGATAAAAGACTCTAAATGCATGCCCATCTTTAAGGGTGAAAGTAGCTCCAAGGACTTCAGCAAGATCATCTGCAAAATCAGACACATTACCTCCCAAATTACTAGTGAGATAAGGATGTTTAGCAAGGGATAGAGATATGAGGAATGTTTCCACCAAGAAAATACACCCATTTCTACAGCTGAATTACAACAGCTGTTGAAAACCATGGAGTAGCATTGAATGGCAGCCCAGGACAGGGAGCCAAGACAACTACCACATGCAATTGAAACTGCCAAGGGATTAAGTTAGGTCAAATGTAATTACACAAATTGGATCCTGGCCAGAGTACTGGCTTATTTAAGAAAATTAAAAGAGGTGTTCAAAAGTTTCAGAGATTGAGTCCTCCTCCTGTTAATTATTTGGTGAGTCAGTCAGTGAAGTCTCAGTACTCTGGGAGGCCATCTGAAAAAGGGGAAAAATGAGGCATAAACTTGAAAGGCATTAGAAGCGATTAGCAAAAGCCTTTGTTCTCCATGGCAATCCTGGCTGCACCAGTGCGCGAAAGCCTTTCATGTCCATGCTGAAAAGTGGCCTCAGTTCCTTTGATACTTCTGGGAGGAAGCATTTAAATTTACAAATATCCCGCTGACAGAAGTTACAGACAACAGTCGAGGAACTTCTGCATGAGCCAGCCACATCATACCTCGGGCAGACAGCACGCCTGCTGAAGGAAGGAATGACAACAAGACACAAAGAAGTTCACTGACACCCAGAGCAATGTCCACTCTACGTGCTGGTCGTGTATGAAAGCCAAGTCATGTCAAAAAGGAGGTTGCAGCACTGGTTGGGACAGTGGCTTCCTCCCTCTCATTCAGTTTTCAGAGATGGAGAGCACGCAAGGCAGGCGATGCTAAGGAGACCAGAAAGGAAGCCTTGTGGTCTGGCAGCTGAGCATCACTTGGAAAGATTAGATCCTGTTTATGCCTCTGCCATAAACCTCCTGAACGATAAGAGCAAAGTCACATATATCAAATTTTCCCACATATTTAGTGTTGTGCCTTTTCTGGCTGAATAAAGATACAGAAGAACCATGTCCAGAAGAGACAAGAACTAGCAGGCAGGGACTGAGATTCTCTGTTCAACCTTTAATCAAGACTTGTACTATAACCATGTACAGCACTACAAAACATGAAGTGTTCTGAAAAAACAGGCCTTGTAAGTCTCAGTTTTGGCACCTGAGAGAAGGAGATGCCTCTGCTACCTCTGCATCTGGAAGTCATCATTAGAGATACGCTCATCGCTGTCTTTGAAGCAGCTGGATGCGACAGTAAAAGCAGTACAGAATTGGAGATTAACCTTTTTGGGGTAGCTTACTCAGTGCAACGTTCAGATGATGCACATGAAACAAACCATTTTTTGACTGACATAAAAAATACCAGAGAGATGAAATAACTATCTTCTCAACAAGTGCCGTACACGAGGCGTGTCAAGTGACATGGCTTCGTCTCACAGTGACAGCAGGTGAACACGCAACTGAAGCCTCTGCCATATTGATTTCATGTGCTTTTTTTTTCCTTTAACTTTTCATAAAACAAGCCAGGAAAAGGCAGACATTTCACAGCACAGATTGGTGCAATTTGTGCTAATGGCCCAAGCGTGGATGCAAGCAGCAGCTTGCTTCTCTTTGTGTGGAACAATCAACAGGGACAAGTCTGGTGGGACAACTGCTACCACGGCACACCTTGCCCCAGCCCAGCAACACCTCCTCCCCCAGCAGCTCTGCAACAAGCAGGGCAAGAACTAAGAACACGGGAAAAAAATCTCTGCTGTCTTGCCATGCTGTGCAAAATCCAGGGGCAAGCAAACGTGGAAAGAGATTGCATCCTGCGCTGACCACACACAAGCCATCGTTCTTCCAAAAGGTAGTCAAGTGCTCTTCCAGGTAGCAAAAGCAAAAATGTCCCAAATTCCTCAGTCCTGGCACTCCTCTGACAAGATAATCACTCCCTTGGAGTCCTCAGGCACCACACAGATGACAAAGAGATAGATTTCTCCCACAAATAGGAACAAAATAGCATGGCAGTTCTTCCCATTCTTCCCAAACACCTTCCAACCAGCCTCCTCTGAAGCAGGTCCCGGGTCTTGTGCTGGAAAGACCCACAAAAAAAGGCAGATCAGAGTCAAGGCCAGGACATGGCCAGTGCCACGTGTGGGCACCACCTCACACCAGGGGAAAGCACAGCGCTGATGTTACACACACTACGAAAAAATAGATTTTTGAAGAAAAACAGGGCAGCCTGAAGGGTTCCATGCCAAAGAGGGACCTGCTGCCGTGGTGGCCAGGGAGGGCAGGGGGACATCCCCCTGTGGCAGCAGCAGTGATTAACCAATACTGATAATGGCCTCCAGTGCCTGAAACAAAGCACAAGGAAACAGCACAGCAAGGACTAATGCCAAGTGGCAATAAAGACAGAGGCAGGGCTGCTGTTCAAATGAGACTTTTTTTTTTTTGCCTAGGTTACTTGTTAAAAAAAAAGGTTCTGCATGCAGGGACATCCTGTTCACTATATTAAATTAAAGTGATGATTCAAGAGGGAACAGCTTTCAGCAGGCGGGGTGGGGGGAAATCAATTTCAGGTTGCTATGGACAACTGGGCTGACTCCTGTAAAATGGAGTTGGATTCAGCTCTACAAACCTGAACACTAAACATTCCCTCAAATACACACACACTAAATTAACGAATACAGTAAAATACAGACTTGTGCCATCTCCTAGGTTTTTTGGACGTGCTCAAATCTGTTAATTGCCACTAAATACAGGACTGGAGTTTGGCTCAGTGGTGGCTTTCTGACTGCCAGTCCAACGCTGCCTTACAGGGGAAAAGCTCTTTAATAGCCAAATAAACCAGAGCAGTGCCCAGATTCACCTTGCTCTGGGCCTTTCCATGTGCTCTGGGCTTGCAGTGGGATCCAAAACCATGTGCTGCTGATCCAAGCTCCTGAAGAACTCAGCTAAAAAGGACAGCAAAAGTTCAGCCTGAGGCTTTCAAGTATGTCCTGGCTGATACTGGAGAGGGGCAGTTTAACCTGCCCACAGTCCTTTAATTGCCTGAAAAGAAACAATGCCCTCCACCTGAGCAGCTGAACTATGGTCACAGCTCTCAGTAGGAACCTCACATGGAGGGACCACAGGGACAACATGGTGGCCATGGTCCAACAGGTGTCCTCTCCCCATGCTTTGCACTGGAATAATTTCAAACAGGTTTTAAGCACCTTCTCCACTCTCTGCAGGAAGAAAAGCCCTGGTGAGAGAGATTGGAGCAGAGATGAGGCATCTGATTCTGTGCCCTTTCCCAGTAGCTGTTAAGAAATCAAAGAAATCCATCTAGATCAATCTCTCCATCAAGGCAACAGGAAACATTTCCATCCCACGATACTGTAAGTCTTATGGAGCAGTTAATGATTTTCCAATGAAATGTACCATCAAAATATAAGATTTTATTAGCAAAATCAATGATGTGTGCACAGACAGTCCCTCGTGTGTCTTAAAAAAAAAAAAAAAGTCTATGAATAAACCTGACAGGAATAAAGAACATTGTGCAATTATTACAGCTGTTTTACAGGATTCTCTAATAATGACAGCCCATACTTCTGGTAAGACACCTTAAGGCAGTAGCACAGAAAAAAAAAAGTATAAAAGCAACAGAGGCACAGCATTCTCCTACATTTGGATGGTACACTGTATTTATTAAATTACTTTTTTTTTCCCAACAAGAAGATAACATCCTGGAAACAAAACCACCCCAACACTTAAAGAAATAATTACCAGTCACTTGTCTTTTTCTCTTTCTCTACCACTTCAGTGTTTCACTGCATTAGAAAAACAACCAGTGGAAATTGACACCCATCTAAACCTGGCAGAAATGGAAGCAAGACAGAGAGGCTGTGGCTTTTCAGTGCCCACAAAACTCATGATGGTCCTAAACCGTGCACACAGGTCAGGTATCTGCAGCATCCGAGAGCCCTCTGCAAGTAACACACCCCTCTGAGGACACAGCAATGGAGTCCTACCAGCCTGCCAGTCTCCTTTCTCAACTGGCAGCTATCATCCACATCAACACCATCAGAAAGAACTCAGCCAAAACATTAAGACACCCCAAACCCACCCCTCGCCAAGCCGAGTACCCCATTTTTTGTGGAGCTCTGGCTAATGAAGAAGGAGCAGCATTGAGTCACATTTACAACAAAATGCTCAAGGGTGCACTTACATGAAATAGTGCCAAAAAAACCACTTGACAGTTCTATCCCAAACCTATACATAAGAGCCTAAGGTCCACTCAGAAGAAAAAATTAAGGCTCTCTTCCACTTTGCTTTAAACAACCTCCAGATGCATATGGGGATGGATAGGGAAAGAGGAACAAGAATACCCAACAGATGTTTCCATTAGCATAGATTTGCCATTCATTTCTCTTTCTTCTACCATCAAACTCCTTTATTATCTTTGCTGGATAATTTACAGTGCTTGTTGCAAAGTACAGTCTCTAAGAACAGAGACAGCAAACACTTGACAATGTAGAAGTTCAAAGAGCTGAGCCATGCATGACCTGCAAGCAGATTGTTGCTATTTCCTTGCAACTATAAAAGGGCTTTGCCTTCATGCAATGCTGGAACTTGTCATCATGAAACACCCTCCTATTACAACATGGCCCAGAGGAGCTACTATTTTGGGTCCTAATAACGTGCTGGGTTTTACAGGAAAGAAAGGAGGCAAGTAACATGGAACAACCCAGCTGTCAAGGAGAGAAACAGATGGGATCCTCACAAAGCTACACAGATTGCCTTAGTCAAGTGCTGTCACAGCCCATCCTCGAGATGGGAAAGCACGGTGCAGGAGCTAGATGAAAGGAGCTTGTGAAATTAAGTAGCATCATCACCTCCACAAGGCCTGTGAAGAGACAATAGAGAACTGCTTTCCAGGCACTCTGATCCCAAGGCAGTAAAACATGACTCAGGGTTGTCAAGCTGCTTTTTCCAAATGCCTTTTGGCTGAGTGACAATTGCCCAATTCTCCCACCTGTTTGGCCCCCACCAAACACCGAGAGCACCCACAGAAGCACGAGTCACATCTGTGGTCTTGGAACAGCTCTCCCTTGGGTAACAGGCACAAACTGGGCTGGCTGGAGGTGTCCCTACTAACATGGCCCCAGGTGCTGGCAGGCAGGCAAGCTGCCAGTGCACAGGTAGCACCAGGATTCGCCCCGCTGTGGCTTCCAGTTTTCCACGTGGCTTCCAAACAATCAAGGAAACCACAAGGCTTGCCATGGCACTTCAGTTCCCAGTGCCTTGGCACACAGTGAACCAGTGACAGGCCAGGAGAGGGGAGGGACTGGCTTGACCTTCCTCATTCAAGCTGCTGAGAGGGTGCTGCACCCAAGAGAACAAACCAGTGCTCTGGAAAGCCAGGTCCACTGGGAGATATCAGGGCCCATATCCAGCAGATAGAGAACCTGTGCTCTGTACTTCCAGCCCTAGCCCAGGTCAGAGCAGCCTGAGCACAGCCATTCACGCCCACAGTGATTCCAACAAGAGAGGCTGAAGCCAGATTATGAATGAAGTAACAGGATCGATTGCCTTACCTACCCTCCGCCTCCCACTGACCGGAAGATACTATTCAGGGAAAATATAATTTAAAGGCAGAGGCTAATGATGAATCAGATTGATTTTTAGATGAAGAAAACAGATGTAATTGCAGTCTACCTGCTTGTAGCTTGCCAAGTCAGAGAGAGCTTCAGGAGAACCTGGCCCCCGCTCCCATTCCTCGTCCCACCTCTGTCTCCCAGCAAAGCAAGAAAAAACCTCACAGAAAAGAAATTCCTTTACACAAGACCATTGAGGGCTGCTCGGAGCCAGCTCGATGCTGGCTTCCCTCTTCCTGCTGAACAGTACAGAGCCTGAATTAATGGATATACAGAGGGCCCACTTTCCAGGGAAAAGCAAATTCCAAGTTTGCAGCAGGGAAGAATGCATCGTATGTCTGGTATTCACACTGCGCCCTCTTTCCCTCTTCCTTTTTTTGGCCGTATAAGGAGCTGAGCACAGCAGGCTGGACCAGCGAGTGCAGCGCTGCCTGCTCAGCACTGTTAGAGCTCAGACTTTGTTTGTCTTTACTGGAAATCCAATAAATCCATCTAGGAAAAAGGCTAGTGCATATGCCATGGGGTGTCAGGCTCAGACATCGTGGTCTGGAGATGCAGGATCAAAACAGGAGCCAGCTGAATGAGGCAGCCCAGCAAGTGCTCCTGCAGAGCACTTCCTGCAAGGAAGGGGGGGTGTTAACTTAAAAACTAGAGACTGTTGCAGCTACAGTCCTAAAAGGTGGTTTCACAGGTTTGCAGCACTCAAGTAATACCTGCACGGGAAACAAAAGCCAACCTGGCCTTGAGTGCACACACCTGGGGCTGGGAGGATTAGGTGCCTTTGGCCACGGAGAAATACATCCTCTCTAACACACACAGGTTATAAACAGGAGTGTGGGATTGCACTTTAGAGATGCAAATTGCTGGGAATTTTTCCTACAGTCCTGACAATCCCTAAATTCGAGTCTATTGCAGCAATTTCAGCAGCAGACTGGGATTTCCATACCCCCAATGCAATTACAGTATTACCTTCCAAAAACATCAAATCTTTTTGCCATTACTGCTTCTTCTGTAAACAACAGACTATTCCTGTGGGCACCCAGGGCACTGGTGGAGCAAAAAGGAGAGGAAAGGACACACACCACATAACCCTCCCTTTACAGAGAGTGATGGGTGCTGCCCCACAGGATGGCAATTCCAACCATCAGAGCCCCTCATGCTTGGCCCTAGGACCAAAGTGCAGGGGCAGAAACTCACAAGCGACCCAAACCCATCCAACCACGCTGTCTTACCCTCCCACCTCTGTCAAGGACACAAAGTTCCATCTCCTTCCCAGCACTAGCACCTCTGGGCTGCAGTTCCCCATTGCCACCCTCTCTTTGGAGGTTCTGTCCCAGCCTCTACAGCTGCCTGTTCCCAATCCTCCACTGCCAGTGACCAGAAACCTCTTCATGACATCTGAAAACAGTCTTCAGCTTTCACCTGTTATATCCAGATGGAGTCAGGGATGCTCTGAAGCACAGAATGAAGTGGCTTGGATGAAGACACACAGTTGAAACTCAACTGGGGGAAGGGAAAGTTTCTAGCCTCATTAATAACAGCCTGAAATTAAAAGCAGAGCTTGTAGTACAGCTGCAATTTCAGCTACCCCGCTGCTTGTGTTAACAGTGTGGCTTTATTATGGTCAGGGATTAAAAACAGCTTCAACAATTAAAGGAGGGAAAAGAAAAAAAATAATGACTGAACGAAAGAACCACCAACAACAAAAATCAGTATAAAAAAATTCCTGCGGGCTGGAATGATTAGCAAAAAACAGTTGTGTGCTGTGAGGAGCATGAGTGAATGCTTCCTCCCACACACAGGCCTACACATGTCCCTGACAAGTGTATCTGTCCCCACCTGTGGGAAACCACCCAGTGCTCTGTGGCTCAGCATCAGCCACCATCAGCCTCCCCAGGGATGGCACCTCCTGCCCAGGAATAGGTGGTCTACAATCACCCTGCTCCAAGCAGACAGCTTAGAAACTTCCTCACTCCTGCTGCCTAAACAGCACAGCATGAAGAACAAAAATGGAAAGAAAATAGTCTTGCAACAAATGACTAACATGCCTCAAACTTCTCAGGAGGCACCAGTCTCACGGAGCAGCTCAGAAGAGCTGAGAAGCAGCACACCTGTGTCTTTTGGAGGTGAGCTGGTTGCCTAAGGGTTCCTGAAGGCATTCACCCCACACTCCCTGGCACCTGCCTGACACCAGCTGGGATAAGCTGCCAGCAGGAAGCCTCAGTTTGTTGTATCTCAATACAACAGTTGCTGCCTTTGAGGGCTTGGCCAATAATGCTGAGATTGAACCTATTCATTCTTCTTTATAAGAATTAAAAGCAGTATCTTCACAAGAAAGAGGAAAACTATCTCCATTCTCCTCTTTAACCATCTTCCTGATAAAAGCATTCCCTGGAAACATCACCTTTAGGGCAATCACCTACATTCATTGCAAAGCTACTGAGGACCAGAAGTCCCTTCAGGGCCAAAAATATCACACACCAAGCTCACATTTGCTTTTTCTCAACAGTGTTTCTGCTCTGTGCCCTCACAGGTTTTAGCTTCCATTTCTCCTGTCTGCAAAGCAGGGGATATAAGCAGGGTCAGCCCTGCTGACCAGAAATTTTGGAGTCTGGGATTTCTTTCATTCTTTTTACTTCACTGTTGCTTTTGCCTTTGACCAACAACAGAAAGAGAGCACAGCAGAAAGGCATCAGTTTTCTCACAAATACAGCCACACCTACAGCTCTTTCTCCACTGCAGAAGGTTTGGCCTCCAAAATTCCATCCAAACTTGGCCCATCCACCAAAGCTGCTGCCTTTGCACTTTGTGGATATTAACCCAAGGACCACAGGACATTCCCAGAGACATGCTCTGGGCAAATTCCTGCAGCTACCACAGAGCTGCAATGCTCCAGAGCCAACCTCCTGACACAATGGTGGTCATCTTCACCAAGACAACAGATCCAGATTCTTCCAGTGTTTCCCATGAGGACACACTGGACAAATCTGGTCCTCATGGCTGCTGCAACCCAGTAGTAAAAGCAATGCTGGGAACACCCAACAGATCTCAGCACCGTTCCTGCTCTGGGATGAATGTAGAATCATTTTCCATATGGGATTAAAGTCACATCCCTGTCAAGGAAGATATTAGTTGACAGAAAAAGTCTTTGCCATTTTTGGAGACAGAACAGTGGACTCAGAAAAATTCTTGCTGCTGCAATGAAGGACAGTGACATCCAACCCAAATAAAGAAGATCCATCATTATAGGACAATGGAAGTGCCCAGACATCTGCCCTCAAAAGCCAGCCAAAAGCATTTTACACTGTTGGCTTTCAAAAGCTCAGAAATGCAAGCTAGGCTGTGCCAACCCTTTGCAACTCCCTTCAATGGAGGGCACAGAGGACAGAGACAGAACTGCACTTGAAGCCATGCCTGCAGAAATACCACAGTTAAGGTAGCAAGGTGCACCATCAGGGCAGGTTTGGTACCTCAAAAAACCAAAATCTCCTTTCTTTTTACCCTGAAGTCTCCAGTATTTCAAAACCATTTGAATTAAAACTAACAAGCCCCACAATACTCTCAGACACCAAATCTCTTTCTAAATGCCAAGGTGACTGCAACCAAAAGTCACCATGGCTTAACAAATCCAGGTGACGTGACTCCTTGGTGGTTTCAGTTAAAGGGCTTTGCCTTGCCTTTTAGCAGGCTGGGAGCACACATGGCCAACACAGCACAGCCACTGCTCAGCTGTGAGAATGAACTGACTCCAGGCAGCCTCACAGCCCCACCATGGAAAGCATTATATATAATCTCTGCTTTGGAGACAGGAGAAATGGAAGCTGGAAAACAAACAGCCACCAAAGAAACCCAAAACCAACCACACGCACAGCAACGAAACCCCCCAAAAAGGGTACAGGAAAAAAAACCAAACAAAGAACACAAGACATGAAACTCAGCACTGCACTGCCTCAACACTCACTCCTGGATGGAAAAGAAGGGGATCGTTGAAGGATGAGGGATGATGGCTGCACCAGGTCCAGCCTGGCAGGAGGCAAATAGGCTCTGGCTTAGGGAAAGTGCATGGAAGCAGGAAGGACTGAGGAAGAGCCAGCCAGCAAGGAAGGTGCTGTGGCCATAAGATGTAACAAAAAAAAGGCAAAAAAAAAAATCAATTATTCAGATCCTGTCCTTAGAAATACATGCTACAGTTTTTTTCTTACATGAGACTGCATGAGAAAGACTCCTCCTCTCACCCCAGAATTTGTGACCTTCCACATCACAGTTTTTTGAGTGCAAGTAACGTCCATTCTTGCACAAGGCAGATGGGGACCAATGCTCCGGCTGATGTCAAGCTGGACTGCTCCTCTTCTTAAAAAACTGCTTCCAGCTGCAGTAGAAGGATCCCCATGGGCTCAGATGGCCAAAATCAGGCAAGTGCTGAGCAGTGACTTTACCTAAAGACTTTATTAACATCTGAAAGAATTACAATGGCCTATCTGCATATTCTTCTCCAAAAATACATCTGGCTCAAACCCAGTTCTCCCTCACCTCCTCTGACATATGCCCAAATTTCTCCATCAGTAGTTGAACTGCTGGTGACACCCTGAGCAGCTTCCAGAGCTTCAATGTATCAGTGAAATAACCCACTGCAGCTCAGGGTGGAAACAACATCTGGCCCAGCAGCTCTCATGAACTACAACAGCTCTAAGACTTAGAGAGTTACTGGCATTTATTGGGTTAAACATGCTGATATATCAAAATCACAGAGGACTTAAACTTTGTACCTACACAATGCAAGAACGAGTTCGTTACAAATGTCATTAACAGGAAACTATAACTGCATTTCCAGAGAAGGAAATCTGAGCACTTACAGTAGGTTGTCAGAGAGATAAAGTACTAAAGTCAAGGAAAGTACTCTGGCTTGTCCCTTTTTCCAGCCTATCACAGACACATGCTCCCAAGAACCCAAGCCTTTCCCCTTTAAATGAGGAACAAATCACCCTTCTAGGGTGACACCACAAGCTTTGGGGTTTGTCCCCATTTTAGCATGTGCAAGCCATGAGGCACCAAAGGGACCTGGGAGCTGCTGCTTCTCAGAGAGACCAGACACCCACAAATGACAGCTCTCAGTAGCTCGAAGCCAGCACTTTCTAGTTTCTGCCAATTTCCTTGATTCTCAAAAGGCAGTCCATGACCCTTCTAGATTGACAAGTCTATTTTTGTAATAAAGACATAATGGTCACTTGCTGCAGAGAAACATGAGCAGTCCACCTAGGAGATGTCAGCACAGCACAAACAGGCCTTCAGCACCACATCATACATGGAGCTGAGAGCCCTCCTGACATCCTGTCCTCCTGTTTCTAGAGTACTATTTGTATTAATTGGACTTAGTGTGGATTTTAAACATTACCTGAGAGCTTTCCTCAGTAAGAGGAGCCATTCAAGCACATTCACAGGAGCAAAACTCCTCTTTCAGGTGACCTAAAGTTGGAAGGTTTTGCTCTAGCCAACACTGGAGAGAGGACTTGATCAGAAAAGCACCCAATGTGACTGCTGGTCTTGGCAAGGCTGGATTAACTACAGTAGGGACTAGAAAGAAGATCTGCCTAGTCTGGAGGCCAGGGGCTCAAAAGGCAAGCCAAAAAGTACCTCGTTCCCTTTCCTAACAAACTGTGTTTTCAGCTGGAAGTCGCTTGGCAGCCGTCCTGCCAGAGGATGCTGCAGGTCAAGACAAGGGTTCACTCCCGGCCAGGCCGAGCGGGGACGCGGAACACAAGGACAGACAGTGCTTTGCAAACATGGGCTGGAACACCAGGAGAACTGCATCTGCTGGGCTGTCCTTGGACAGCAAGGCACGCTGCTGGCCACGACTGGTGTGCCCCAGGAAGCACTGACCTGCTCAGGAGCTGGGATGGGGTAAGCACCACAGCACAAACAGGGGTAGCCAGGCAGGTCTGCAGGCACCCAGCTGCACCACACCTGCCTCACAAACACCTTGGGTTCCTTCTCGCTCCTGTGAAAATCAAGAGCAGTGGCATTCTGTAAGAAAAATGTCACTTAAACTCCTTATTAAAGGTAATTTCTTCTCCCACCCCTTTTCATTTGCAGCACTCAAGCATTCATCAAATGATCCTGTTACTTCCAGGCAAAACGTTAGTCTTCTTACAAAGAACCTATATATTTGCACTGTCTATTGTTCTAACTATAAAAAGTTGTGCTAAAAAATCAGTTGAAAAGCACAGTGTCCCATTCACCTGAATAGGAGTTTACCTTAAATAAACCTATCACACAGGGAAACCCACAGGTGCTTGGGGAACATTGCTCATATGGGGAAAAGATGCAGCAGTAACCACACTACTTTTCCCTTCCAGGCAGTAGCTTTCCACTTAAATTTTATACAATGCACCTGCTTATTGTTCTTATTACACAACATTGCATTCAATTCAAATACATGCTGCAAGTATCCTACTCACAACACAGAGACTTCAGAAAGGGAAAAAAAATTATGTTAAAGAAAAGCAATCTATAGAAGCACATTACACAGCACCAATTCAAGCAGGCTGTCATTCTGATCACACCAGACAGCATTTCGACTCCAACAGAATTCCTTCAGTGAAACATCCCTGTTACAGCAATATTCTTGATGAACAAGGTCCTTTGGAAATGAATGGCACAAATTCTCCTTGTCATCTCAAAAGGACTGTGTTGCTCAGAGTGCTTTACCTTTTCACATCATCCTTTCCAATAACTTGCAAAGGAGTAAGGCCAAAACAGACCACTCTTTAGGGCAAGAATTAAAAATAAATAAATCAGCACTTTCCTTGGGAAGGAACTACAGAATAGGGCTGTGAATCCCAACTCAGGAGAGCCTTATGTGTCATTCCAGATCTAGGCCAACTCAGAAAATCACTTAAGCTTCTGATTAACTATAATATGTGCTTAAGTTGCTTTGACTTCCGTAGGACTTAAGCATATGCTTTCCTGTTCAGAAATACTCTCTTAAACCAGATCCTGTTTTTTAGGGTTGTTACACACACACACACACACACANTCTTTCAGGTGACCTAAAGTTGGAAGGTTTTGCTCTAGCCAACACTGGAGAGAGGACTTGATCAGAAAAGCACCCAATGTGACTGCTGGTCTTGGCAAGGCTGGATTAACTACAGTAGGGACTAGAAAGAAGATCTGCCTAGTCTGGAGGCCAGGGGCTCAAAAGGCAAGCCAAAAAGTACCTCGTTCCCTTTCCTAACAAACTGTGTTTTCAGCTGGAAGTCGCTTGGCAGCCGTCCTGCCAGAGGATGCTGCAGGTCAAGACAAGGGTTCACTCCCGGCCAGGCCGAGCGGGGACGCGGAACACAAGGACAGACAGTGCTTTGCAAACATGGGCTGGAACACCAGGAGAACTGCATCTGCTGGGCTGTCCTTGGACAGCAAGGCACGCTGCTGGCCACGACTGGTGTGCCCCAGGAAGCACTGACCTGCTCAGGAGCTGGGATGGGGTAAGCACCACAGCACAAACAGGGGTAGCCAGGCAGGTCTGCAGGCACCCAGCTGCACCACACCTGCCTCACAAACACCTTGGGTTCCTTCTCGCTCCTGTGAAAATCAAGAGCAGTGGCATTCTGTAAGAAAAATGTCACTTAAACTCCTTATTAAAGGTAATTTCTTCTCCCACCCCTTTTCATTTGCAGCACTCAAGCATTCATCAAATGATCCTGTTACTTCCAGGCAAAACGTTAGTCTTCTTACAAAGAACCTATATATTTGCACTGTCTATTGTTCTAACTATAAAAAGTTGTGCTAAAAAATCAGTTGAAAAGCACAGTGTCCCATTCACCTGAATAGGAGTTTACCTTAAATAAACCTATCACACAGGGAAACCCACAGGTGCTTGGGGAACATTGCTCATATGGGGAAAAGATGCAGCAGTAACCACACTACTTTTCCCTTCCAGGCAGTAGCTTTCCACTTAAATTTTATACAATGCACCTGCTTATTGTTCTTATTACACAACATTGCATTCAATTCAAATACATGCTGCAAGTATCCTACTCACAACACAGAGACTTCAGAAAGGGAAAAAAAATTATGTTAAAGAAAAGCAATCTATAGAAGCACATTACACAGCACCAATTCAAGCAGGCTGTCATTCTGATCACACCAGACAGCATTTCGACTCCAACAGAATTCCTTCAGTGAAACATCCCTGTTACAGCAATATTCTTGATGAACAAGGTCCTTTGGAAATGAATGGCACAAATTCTCCTTGTCATCTCAAAAGGACTGTGTTGCTCAGAGTGCTTTACCTTTTCACATCATCCTTTCCAATAACTTGCAAAGGAGTAAGGCCAAAACAGACCACTCTTTAGGGCAAGAATTAAAAATAAATAAATCAGCACTTTCCTTGGGAAGGAACTACAGAATAGGGCTGTGAATCCCAACTCAGGAGAGCCTTATGTGTCATTCCAGATCTAGGCCAACTCAGAAAATCACTTAAGCTTCTGATTAACTATAATATGTGCTTAAGTTGCTTTGACTTCCGTAGGACTTAAGCATATGCTTTCCTGTTCAGAAATACTCTCTTAAACCAGATCCTGTTTTTTAGGGTTGTTACACACACACACACACACACACAGCTCATGCCCCCAAGAAAGCTCTGGCTGCAAACCAGACAGCCTGAATTTTGTGCCTCACTAGAGACCAAAGTGTTTCACCCAGAGCTTTAAGTAAAGCTGAAGTCTGGAAGTGCTTTATCTCAGATAGGGACTTTTGTGAAGGTTCAGCTCTCAGTTTTAGACTTGGTAAGTGATGCTAAGGCTCATGAGAGACACTACAACACACGAGAGTTGCAGATGTTTCCAAGAGGAGAAAGTCTCCCTAGACCCAGTTCCATCTGCTCTAAATCACACTGTGGACCAGCCATGGGCTGTGAAAGCACAGCAGAGACTGGGAGGACCTTTCACTGGTCCCTTCTGAACCACCACTTCTGCTAGGATTATGCCTCAAAACCCCACCAAGTTTTGTCCTCATGACAGAAGACATACAGACTTACAACCAGGAAGTCTCTCAACATCAATTGGGACACCAGGTTTCAACACCTCTCCATGTTCCCTGTGAGGAATATAGCAATTCCTCCCAGCCTTTCACCACACTACCTCACTGGGCACAGGCAACTGCTAAAGTATCCTGAACCTGCCCTACTGCCAAGGAGCTCTTGTGTTTTAAAATAGAACCTCAGCCAAAAAAAGCCTCTTTGCCCAACTCCCTCCCCTCACCAGCTACTCTCTTGCTATTAGAGTTAATTGCAAGCACATCATTCCTACAGCTTGGCTGACAGAAAACAACTCCTGCTACATAGGGGCTTGGTTTCCCCATCTTGCCTATTCTCAAGGCTGTGCAATAAATTATTATTATGTATGTTGGCTTTGCAAACAACTAAAGCATCCTGAGTGCCTGCACGGGGACATGCTGTTTCTCAGCGTGATCTGAAATAGCCAAGATATTAAAATCCCACAAAGAACTGAGTTTCTAATGGAAAAACTGATGTGCCAGATGTTGACACTGATGGTTACTGTGGTAGCCTGGGGGAGAGCCCAAACACCTCTAGGTCAGATGGCCTCACCATTCCCTGTTCCTCAAGGACCCACATTACAGTCCAGCTGCTCCCATATCCACCCACCCCTGGGGTTACCCACCCAGAAGAGGGATGCACATTTCCCTTACTTTAGTCAGTGCTCTGTTTCAATGACTTTCCAACCCAAATAAGGGACTGAGATCTTCAGTGCTGAAGACAGCACAGGAGAAGGTGCACTTCACAGCAAGACATCAAATTGTGCATCCAGGTTTTGGATTCCACCAGTTCAATGGCTCAACCCAACCCTCCATCTGGGGAAGCCCCAACTGAACAAAACCCAACTCAGTTCAGCAGTGCAAGATGACTGTATTTTACCTCTTGAAATTCTTCTCTTTCTTATAGATGCCACCCAATGAAAATATTACTAAGAGAAAACTCTGTAGATTCAAGATATTGAGGTTTTAAGATCAAGCTCTTTGTCAGGAATCAGAAGAGGATCAGGACAGCAAACCACACACTCCCAGCACACCTAAAACTTCTCCGTGCCTGAGACTGTTGTCTGATTCAAACCCACACCAGCCTCTAAAACCTCTTCTCCCCAAAGTGGTGGAACAGGCTCCAGAAGCAGCAGGGATGCCTCCTCATCCTCCTGCTTTGTGCAAAAAGCCAAGAAGGTGTTGCTTACCCAGGCAGCTGTGAGGAGGGCACCAAGCAACACTGTTCCCTACTGCAACACAACTTCAGGGCTGTTCTTCCCACCCTGTGGGCCTCCAGCACTCTCAGCAAGGGGATTCTGCATCTCCAGTAACCCAGGGGCTCAAGGAGCTGGGTGAAATCTCAACATGTAGTCCCACACAGAGGGAAACAGGTTTGAACTGGAGGGTCTCTGTGGGAGTCTTGCACTGAATATGAAATGTACAGTAATGCTGAGTCTTGTTCCAACTGAAGGCTAAATGCCTGTCTTCCCCTCTCAAAACACATGGATGTCAAAATATCTGCTGATCAGACAAATTACAGAAACAGAGACCACATAGTGACTGCAGGGAGGAGAGTCACTGCTGCAAGCCTGCCCCAGGGAAGTGCAGCATCCCAACATATAAAACAGAACACCATCCAAAAGCAAAAAGAAAATAAAAAAGTTTACTGCCTGTCATTTAAATATGGATTTCTATTACAGAAACACACCAGGAGCCTGCCTGCCCTCCTCCCTCAGCCCCTGCAGGGAAACACATCATCTTCCTCCAAAGGTGACAACAGATCAAATAAAAACAGGAGTGACAAAGAGACAGGAGGAGAGGAGTTGCAGGATGCTGCAACTTCTCACTTCAAAGCAATAAACTCTTTCTAGCATCAAGTTTATTTGAGTATCAACAAAGGGTAAGACTTGATAAAAACACAGGTAGCTTCAGTATCTACACTTATGCTGAGTCCCTTGCCAGCCTTGTCAGTATGTCAAAAAAAATACTTAAAAGACCCCAGTGGTTTTCAGTAGTTTCTTTCTCTCGTGGTTGCTGTGAGAAAGTCTTGCAGAAATCATGGTAGAAATGAAATACTTTAAAACACAAACATGATTGCACACATCTATTTAGCATGAAGCAAAACTGAAAAAATATTTTTTTCCCCAAATTATAGTGTGAAGTCAATACACAATGGTATTTCTTTGAAGTAAGTACTGTCCTTTCAAGCTGACCTTCAGTCACCAGAATCACATGCCCGAGACCACCAACAGGAGGCAATTTCCATCTCCAAAGCTTTGGTCTTATAGGATTTATTGTTTAAGCTGCAAGGGAAGCACATTACACACTGCTGACAGTGCATTTGCGCATGTGAACAAAGATGAGGGTGAGGTGAGATTAGGACAAGCTCGAGGGAATTAGCTCAGTGGGTTATTTATTTCATGACAGCACAGATTAAAAGGGCTGACTGTCCCTTTGGCCTTACAAGCGCTCATGTGAGTTATCCAGCACGTTTTATTGGAGGGAAGGGGAAGAGATGTTATCATCCAGGTAAATATCTCAATAAGCAGTTGAGCACTTGATGGACAGCACTTTGCATGTGATTAGCATGGAACCTCCCAGGATCCCCAGACATCTTACAAGGAAATGCTCTTTTTAAGCCTCTCTGGGGTGGGTGGGCTGGATCAGTCCCAGCTGAGAGGCAAATACGCTGAGTCAGAGGGCTCAGCAGCCCAGCCCGGGATATCACAACCTTCAGGCAGGGCCAGCCTTGCCCAGTATGCTCCAGTTCAGCAGCAACACCTGCAGCTGAAGCCTCCCAGTCCCAGCTGGCACAGACAAGCACCCTGCTCCTGCCCTTTCCTGCTGGACCAGGCTTCACTGAGGCTCTCCAGGGATTTAGTAGCAGATTTAGTAGTAAAAACCAGACGGCCTCATTCCTACTGACCCACTCGCACCGTAACATATTTCTCATTTCCGAGTGACTGGCTGCTCTCTCTCAGTCCTGGTTAATATTATTTGTGTTTTAATGCTTTCTAGGAACCATTCCAGCTTTACATCACAACAAATACCACCGGGTAGGGGAAACACTTAATCTGGCTGGCCTTGTTTTTGGTACTTCACTTTAGGAACTGATCCAAGCAGTCAGAGAAACAGCAGTACCTGCCCCACAGCCAGAGCTCTCCCCACATACACTCAGCCCCACTGGGGATGCTGCCTGGAAGTCTGAAGGTGGCTTTCATCAAGGCTGAATTCTGGAGCTCCTCCAGAAATCCTCCAAGGAGCATGAACAAACCAAATAAAGAGAAACCCACAAAAGCTTGAGATCAAAGGACTCTTTGGGTTCTTTTTCTTTGCAGACACATTGGGTATTTCCCATTTTCTTCCTCTCGGTCTCACCAGCAGCACATGTTTTGCAGCCATCATTGCCAGAGTAAGTGCCCAACTGAGGCTGAGCAACTGCTGTACAACACGCAGGAGGAGGTTTTTGTCACCACTTCAAGCTAAGAGCTTGTGCTGAACTGCTCAGTGACACTCACCTCAAAACCTCCTGAGCCACAGGCCATTACTCCCACCAAGCTTTTAAACCCCACTTGCTGTCCCTTCCTTCCCACCCTCAGGCCCAACTCATGAAACTCATGCTTTACAGAAGCCAGAATGACTTCCAGGTGTGCCTCCTGCCAGAGGAAGAGCTGTTCACCCAGAGTAACATTCTGTTCCAGCCCAGGCTGGTTATGGAAGACTTTTTGGAGTGCTGCCCCTCTTTTCAGCACTCATCCTGCTCAGGTCAGGAGGAAGCAGGTAGGAAAGGGGAGTACCCAAGGCACATTCCACCATACAGGTCTGGGAGTTTCTGCTTCCCAATGCAAATTTGCTCTGAAGCTCAAACCAGACCCAAACCAAAGGCACCTGTTGGCACAGAGTGGCTTTATCCTGGCACCAGTTTGAGTCAGAACTTACTGCACGTTCTTTCAGAGAAGAAGCTGTTTTCTTGCTGAGCAGGGACATAACCAGCTCACAGACTTAGAGGTTAGCTCCTCATCTGCAATTCCACATCTCCTTTGCAGTTTGAACATTATTTACTCTGACAAAGAAGAGCCAAAAGGAAAAACAAAAACAAGAGAGAGAGAGAGAACCCAATCCAGGGTATCTGCTGTTTGGGACAGGCATGACAAGCTCACAAGGTGAATATTCCCAGTCACCAGTTTGCCCCAGGGAGGGGAGAGGGGGACTCAGTGTTACAACACGTTAATTATTTACCCACAGATTTTCTCAGGAACTTGTAACCCACACCCAGCATCTCAGGAGCACATCTGCAGGGTGCAGGCAACAAGGAAATCGGGGAGGGAAGAGGAGGAGATACCTTAACTCAGCAGGAAAGTGTAAAGAGCTTGAAGCCAGGGGTTATCAACAAGGCAGAATGACCCAGTTATACAACTGAGAGGAGAAGGAGGATAAAAACCCCAAGGAAGGCTGAATACTGTTAGGTTCCCAAAATACAGAAAGCACATATAACTGGCACAACTGACCACGAGAATTACATTAAAATACAGATTACACAGCATGCACCAGGATTAAAAAAATCCTCGAGAAACTCAATGTACCTCTTCCCAGCAAATCCACACAGTGCCATGGAGCAGGAGAGAGCATTTGAACTCTAGGCAGCACCTGGAGGTCTGCCATCCATTTATTCTCAGGGAGAATTCCATTTATCTCCCACTACCAAGTAATGACACTTGAGCACAATAATTTTTAGTCAGTATTTCAGTGTTTTGGGTGGGAAGGAGCTTTGTGTTGTACTGTTTTTCTTACAGCAAAAAGGTACAGCTTTCAAGTTCAGATCCTGGAAAGGCCTGTGGGTTTTATGGGAGGCAGGGGTTCTAAATTTTTTCCCCCATGCAAAAATATTTCCCATTTTCTAAATAGGCAATAACCTTGAACTCTGTACAACAACCACCACTGCTCCAATAGTGATAGTTAGAAGGGCTTTGACAGACTTCCATCACCCCTTGAAGTGCCCAAGGCCAGGCTGGATGGGGCTCTGAGCAGCCTGGCCTATTGGAAGGTGTCCCTGTCCATGGCAGGGAGGTTGGAAGTGGATGATCTTCAACATCCCTTTCCACCCAAACCATTCAAAGATTCAAGGATTAGCAATGCCCTTCTTCCAGACTCCAAATTAATCTTCTGCTCCTATCAGCTTTCATTTTTTTTCATCAAATTAATCACTACTCCTCTTATCTATTACTAAGCAGTGGACTGAATCAGGTAATCTCATTTTCAGGAGGAGGAACCATTTGCACCCACCTTGTTTGCACAACAGAACCAATCACATCCAACCCCAGCACATTGCTCCCCTCCAGTCCTTCCTGGGCCAGTCCAGCTCCTAAGCACTGGTTATGTGTAGGTCCCACAATCCCACCCACATGCAGTGTAGTAAATGCTTGCTTCGAGTTGTTGGTTGGTTGTTTTTTCTCTTTAACCAAGTGACATTTTTCAAACCAGATGACTTTTTCCACTTTAAATGTT
>VZRX01018843.1:549485-591484 GCA_013398075.1 Notiomystis cincta
GGGGGGGGAGGAAGGGGGGTGTGAAGAAGCCAATCAGTTCAGTTCATCTTTCTCCTCTAGTTTGTTGCAACACGGCCCTTACTCTTACATAGCACTAGCACTTTTCAAATATATTTTTCACCAAAATGTTTAAATGCTGCAGAGAAATTACCTCTTAACATGCCTATCCTATACATTCTGTATTTTCTACCACCTGTCTATTTGCTTTGTTGAATGCATTAGAAATAGCTGTTCTCTTTTGTGCTTTGCCAAGCCTATTCACGTGAGACACCATGTCCCTACTGCTATTAAATGCCCCAAGGGACAGTGCAGCTCAGGCTTCAGGAATACACACCAGACAAATCCTCTAAAGCCACTCCAGGATAATACATAGAAATCAGGGGTGCAAGATTTAGGACTAAAGTTTTTTAATTACTGGTGTTGTCAACAAAAGTCAGCCACCAACGCAATGAAGGTAGCAGCACTTGGAGATTAGGGTGCCACGTCACCTCTTAAAATCCTGCAGCATCAGAAAAAGTTTGAAACAAGATAAAGGCAATTTTTGTCCCCTCCCAGGTACACCAATAACAATAGTTACCATTTTTAGCACAATTTATCTTCCTGCTCAAACACAAACCACACAGTGGTTGGTGCTGTCAGAGGAGAGCACCTCATGTTTGCCAAAATGAGCATGGGGAAAGTGAACTTCCCTACGTCAGAGAAGAGAGGGAAATGCACAGCTCTTGGCTTCAGTGAATGGAGCACACAGCAGCTTTAACCATGGAGCCACTTCAAAAGGTGGCCAGGACAGCAAGCAACTGCTTGGACAGAGGGAAAACAGGAAGGGAAACCACCTTATACCCAGAGTGACTTCTGGCAGGGAGAAGTGAAGGGGTTGTTCTAACACCCCATTTCCTACACAAGGATGCAACACTTGGTTTTCCTCCCTCTTCAGGAGCTGTCCTCACAGTCACAGGAGTTTCTAAAGAGTCACTACTTTCTCTCCTACAGCACACATCAGCATTTTAAGCACTCACCACCAAGTCCAGCTTTACCCTTCCTCTTCAGACCTGCTCTGCCCCTTTCCTAAAAGGAGGAAAAAAAAAAGAGGGGGGAGCATACTAGAGGTGACACACCACTTGTGTGAGACCAGTGACAAGCCCTGCTGTGGCACCCAGGTGTGGCAGGGGGAAGAGGAAGCTTTGCCACTGATCCAGTATTGTCTCTGATCTGAATGCCAGCATATGAGTGGGCAATTAGCCCAGGCACAGACCTCACACCATTTGGCTCTGCTTTCTCCTGAGAGGTGAGAGTTGGGGTAGATGCAAACACCACAGTGAAGGGGAGGCAGGAGGGGTTACACAGAACCATGGCAAAGCACAAACCCAACCTCAGCATTCCCCACTATCCCAGCAGTCTGCAGGGACAGGCCCTTAACACAAGCCCAGGATGTGCAGAAGAGCCCCAGCCACTCCTCCAGCAGTGCCTGCTCCCCTGGGCACGAGCTCCATGAGGGTTTCTCACTGCCCAGGAGGCCCATGACCGCTGGCAATGTCACACTGCCCACCCAGAAAGACAACACTGAAATCCACTCCTATTTTCCATGAGCTAAGCGAAACAGCTTAAATACTGCCCAGCACTGCCAGCCCTTGTGATGGGTGAATGCTTCTGCGATCAGGGGGACATCTTTATTTAAATGGCATCTGTATGGCAGGTGCCACCAGCTCCGTCACCCAATCCCTGTGGGTCAAACCCTTGTGCAGCCACTGCAAATAAGCCCCGTCACTCACCCAGCCTGCTCACACAAAAGGACCATGTGCCAAGCAAGCTGACCCCCCGATTAAAATCACCATCATCCAGCTTTTTATAGAAAACAGCTGATCTCCTAAGGACTCTCTGCCACCATAACATGAATTGCAAAACTTTCAGGGCCAGCCACACGGCTTGGGATCTACCCGCCCAGGTAGGCAGAACGCAAAAGGCTCACAGAAATATGCCCGATGCAAATCACTTTATTTCTGGAAGAACGCAACTTTTTTTTCCCCCTCCATGTTTTAGCTTACTCCACCTTCCAAAATAGTCTGAACTTAGTCAAGAAAGGCATGTTCATTTTGGAATGAAGCTGCATGCACACAAAGCGCTCACAGAAGAGCTGTGGCAGAACAACTTGTTCCTCAATAGCTATTCTGAACCACGTCTCAGTAACAGATCCAGAGTACATCTCTGTAAACGAGACATGTTGATCTGACAACCTGGTTGAAGTGGTGGGTAGAAACTTAAAACTTTTACAAAAGCATGAGCTCCCACTGAAAACTCCCTTGAAGTAAGGGCACATTGATCCAAGAAGGAAAAAAGCAGACATCATTCACTTATTTTCTAGAGACCTGCTTTGCATCTTCAAGTGTTCAAAAGTTATCAGTCCAGAGCCAGTAACACTAGCTTAAAAACCAATGGAATAAAAATCAGTGTGTTTAAAGTTTACCTCCTGTTTGGGAAAAGTCCTTTTCCCAAAACATTCCTACATAACCACAAGGCCCAGAACCTTATGTTTATTTCAACTGAAAGACAAGATATTGAAGGAAATTACAGATTTAAGGGAGCAGGAGCTGTAAAGGATTTGGTTTATAGCAGAGCTTAGAACAAGACCACATTCAACAGAAATCATTGAACATCTTGAACGTTAAAGCTAAGACACTGAATATCTCAAAACTCCATTTTGCTTGTTATAATTATTTGTGATTGCAAGGTCCCAGATCAAAAAGTGGTTCAGAAGAATGATCTTTATCCTCACTGCTTTTACACAGCCTGAAAACTGCCTTTCTGAATGAGAAATTTTTTTGAAATAGTGTGTTGGTATTTTTCTTTTCTGATTTTGTTTCCCTCATTCAAAATTTCACAAGTAGTGGTTAATTCAATGCCTTTCCACATGCTCCATTTCACTGTCAGGCTCTCAGTATCCAGGACTCCGGCATAGTGAGAAAATCTTTGGGAAGCGACATTTAAACAAAATAAACTGCAGAATTTTTTCCCCCAAAACATTTCACAGGCTTAGGGTTTTATACAATAGCTTGTTTTTACAAACTGTATATTCAGGATCCGGTTTAAATCGGTGTCTTGTTTCAGCCACCCTGCCTAAAACATGCACTTACTTCCTTTACAGCAACGTGAATTTGTTCACCGTGGCCAACTCATACCACATCCCTATTAGATGCATATGCATATATATATATATACAGGCATGTGCTGTCTCATCGGAGCTGGCCGTGAGCAACACAAGGCTCATTCAGCCGGGAGGAGGGTTCCTAACGCGTTATCTGCGCCCGGAGCGGTTTAGTGTTACGGGGCTGAAAGGAAACACAGAGACATCCTGTTTATAGGCTGTAGAGCCCGATGGATAAACAAGTGCACCTCAGTCGACGGCAGAGTGGGGCAGGGCGAGGGGAACCAAAGGGCAGCGAGCGAGCCTTAGCGGCTGCGAGGATGCCGAAATGCCGGGCGGGCTGGATGCCTGGCGGCACGGCCGCGGCTGCCCCGGGGGCTGCAGAATGTACAGAATGTGCCGCCCCGCCGGGGCTGCCGGCGCTGCCGACCCGGACCCTGCTCGTCTTTCAGCCAGCGCTCGGCCACTTCCTGGCACTCGGCGAGGCGACACCGGAGATGTTTTTCCACCCCCCTCCCTCTGCTCTCCCAGTGCACGCCCACACCACCGAGGCTTTCTGTGCATTTGGTGTTTCATCTGCCAGCTGGGCACGCTCGGGGTTTTTGCAGTGCCCCAGAGGGAAGGGTGGTGAGCAATGCCGGCCCTGCCTCTGTGCTGGCCACCTGGGGAAGCCGACAGCCGCCCCTTGGCATCGGCTGCTGGCCACGGGCAGAGCAGGACCCTGGGCTGCATGGACACGGTCTGAACCAGCCCAATGTCACTGCTGGAAGCCCCATCCCCAGCTACAGGAGGGAGGGCACAGGCCCCAGACATGTTCCTCTCCTGTCAGGAAAACACAGAAAGTCCATCTCCAGGCCAGAAGGAGGTACCAGACTTATTCTCATTTGAATTATCACTTGTGTACATTGGCCCGGCATGAGGGAGAGGGTCAGGGACAGAACTGTAGGATGGATGCAAGAAGCAAGGGACATATAAAAAACCCTACAAACTGCCATCTGCTTCTGACCTTGTTCTGTCCATCACTAAAGTAACAGAAAAATGGGAAGTTCTACCTTGGTTAAGTCCCAAGAGCCCCTTGTGCCTCTACCAGGTGTAAACCCACAATACTCCTCTCCTGGACTGCCCTCGACCAGGAAGCAGAAACCCTCTGGCTGTTCAACAGCTGCCAAGGCACCGATGTTGTGGCCATGGTGACTCACCAGACCAGTCCCACGGAGCTCCAGGCTACCTCCAGCCCTGCAGCAAACCTTGTTGACAACACCCTACCAAACAAGAGGCAAGCTGGGCAGGGAACATGGAACACGTTATGGGCTCAGACAAATAAGAAGCCCAACATGGATGCTTCCTAACTGGCCAATCTTGGCGTGAAGCATCTAATCCCACTTTCCACACCATCACTGCTCCACTGATCATATTTCCCCCCTCACTAGTGAACATGGGGAATGAACCCACATCCATCCTCACCCAGCACAGAGGGGAAAATTTTGGCTCCCCTGCTTCCTGTTACACACAAGCATCTCATGCCAGCTTACAGAGGAGGATTTGAACAGAGCACTGACACCTCACAGAGTTACCCAAAACAAGAGACCCAGGTCAAGTGTGATTTCTCCATCTGTTTCCTTTTTGGTTTTTACTGCCTTACTTTCTCTACAGGTCCAGAAACTCTCTACAATGGAGGGAAAAACCTCGACATGTTCTCCAGCCTTTCTAGTCTCAAAGACTCTACCCAAACCCTGTCCTAAGCATCAGAAAGGGAGAATTACCTCTGTGTGTACAAGCAGAGCTTTCTGGTGATGCCAGCATTCACCCTCTGAGCACGTCCATCACAACATGGCACAGCCAATGCTTCACAACCACCAACAAAACCACCACAGTTCTGCGAGAACGCACAAGAACAGGACTTGCTCACACTCTGACACAAGCTGGGCATGAGGCAGTGCTCCAGGTCCTCAGCTGATGAATTGAGGCCTGGGGAACCTGAGAGCTACTCCCAAAAGAAAATCCTGAGCACGTAATTTCTCACTTGTTTCCCATCCTACTCTTTGTCTCCTGCAACAGAGACACCTCTGACTCATAGCAGGTTTCCGCAGGGCCTGACACAACAGGTCGACAGACTCTCCTTGAAATCAAACAACAGCAAGCTCGAGATGACGGTGTCTTGGCCAAGAAGGACCCAGATTCAAGACAGTCCTCAGAGGCACAACTCCAAGGTAAATAAGTGTTGATGGACTCCCTTCTCATCAGCTCTGTGTAGTCCTGATGCCTTTATTTTGCCTTCCTTCCAGCTGGAAAGAAAGTTCATTGAGAATGAAAGCTAGTGACTCGCAGTGAGCAGTGACAGATGCTGCCTGCCTGCATGTGTGAAAAAACTCTGACAGGCAGAAATAACACACCTCACATGTCTTGTGGTGGCAGTGAAGCAATAAATATTCTAATAGACTAGTAAGGCTCATAGTAATAATGCTGAGCTCCCTTTACAGAAGCCACTCCCCATGCCAGATGACATCTGCCATGGTATAGATGTTCCTGGAACAGGGAGATATTTTTAAATCTCTCAATGTGGCACAAAACTGTGAGTGTATCAGCCAAAATACCAGCCATCACAGCGTTTATATATAGCCTTGCACATACCGGCTATAGATGGGAACACAGACAGATACTTGGTATCTAGCAGCATTACAAACAGACATTCTTCTGCTGGTCTTGAGTACTTGAGAAGAAACTTCCCAGCCAACAGCTCCGCCCATGTCATCCCACCCTGCGTAGTTTTTCATCGGCTTCTGCTCACTCAAGTGGGTTAAGTGCTGCATCTCAATTCTCATCATCAAAAGCCTGTCCCTCCATCTCCCACGTGTCCCCTTTCTACAGGGCAATGCAGGTGACAGGGTGTCCCCAATCCCCAGGGCACCCCTCTGTGCACACACCTTCCAAACCAGAATCCATGGGCCCCAAAACTTCCTCTGTGCCATGACAGGTCCTGAGAAAGGGTTTGAAAATCTTCCAGGCAGTCCAGTTCACTCAGGGACATCTCTGGCACATACAAACTCTAGGCATGGCTCCCGTCAGAGGCAGGAATACGGAGGTGCTCGTGGGAAAAGAATTTGCAAGCTCCAAACTAGCAATAGCTCCCCATGGAGCACCTGTAATCACTTCCTAGGAACTCTACTAGTTAGAGGCACCCTCATTACTGCAGGGGAAAAGGAAAAATAAAAATGGTTTAAAAATGTGGCTTAAGGTCCTACAATACATTCTCTCAGGAGTGTGAAATGTGCATCAGCACTTCACAGAGAGCACTGCAGCCATCAGACCCGGGGTGATGTTTAAGCTCTTGATACAGTTATCTGCCTAATAATAACCCCAAAGAGCACTCCTTGCCTGGCTGCCTGCCAGACCACACACAGCCTCTCTGCCCTTTCTGCCTTTTTTTTGTTTCGTTTTAGTTTTTTTAACTTTGTCCGACATGGAAACGTTGACTCTAAGAAATTCAGCCTCTTCTGTGAAACAGATTGGCTGAGACTTCTTCATTGTTGTGGAAACCATGACTTGGGTGCCGGGGAAGGGAGACAAAGGGGAAAAACTCATGTATTCTGCCTTCATGTGTGCTTTATTTTCTCCTCTGGCAGGAAATAGTGAGAAAGACTCTGACCCAGCTGCCATCACCTGCGTTGGAAGTGATTGTATCAATTCCACCTGCTTAATGTGGGTATTATTCAAGAGTGTAAGGACAATTACTTGAGACAAACCAGCAGTGACTGGTGTGTTCTCGAGGGACAAATGCTACACCAGTGCATGACATGAGTGAACCACAATAGTGACACAACAGTGTCAAGGTTGGGGGAAGGAAGGAAGGAAAGTGGGAGAGAGGAACAAACATCTCCACCTGTTTTTCTAGGGGAAAATGGATTACAAGGGGAGCATGGCTTGTTCAAACATTTCAGAGTTTGCACTACATTATTTTCAGCACTCAGCAGCAACAAATGAACTGCACCAAGAGATCCAGCAGCTACAGCTCAGGGAGGAACATCATGCCCACGTCAAGCTTTCAAAGCCTTATAAACTGCAAGGAGTTCAACACAGTTTCTTTATACTCAGAGAATAACAGCCTTGACAAAACAGGCTGTGAGGTGCCACACTCTGCCATTCACACCTGCTATGGACCTGGCCCTGTGTATCACTGAGCTCAGGTGTGGTGTAGCCCCACTGAAGCAGGTCCTGCAGACCACTCCTCACAGCCAGCTATGTGTCAAAATTACAAAGGAGCCTCCAAGGAGCACGTGGACAACAGCACAGGCTGGAGCAACCACTGCTGAAGCACACAAGAGGCACTTCAATGGTGTTTTTAAAAGGAAAAGATAAAAAGAAAAAGGGGAAAAGCATGCCTTTGCAAGTTCCAGCACAAGAAGAAAGCCCCAGGTCACTGCTGTAGCTAATGAGGAGGGTGACAGTGGTGCTCAGCAAGACTGTTCAAAACATCCTCATGACTTTTTGGTTTTTTTTTAAGCAAGTGAAATACACACAAACAGCATCATGTCCACAGCAGGCTGCTGCTTTGACATCCATACAGCCAGTAAGACCCTGTGAAGTTTTAATGGGCAGGTCAAGCCTACAAAGACTTTGCTACCACCCTCTCCTGCCTCCACGCTGTACCCCGTTCCCCAGTGTTTTACTCTGAGAACTTCACAAGCTTTCAGCAGAATTGCTGCTCAGAGAGCAGGCTGCTCACAGACAAAGCACACACAGCTCTGACGGGAGAGAAGCCCTTTGGCTCATCCCGCAGCGTGTTCCTCCAGGATCCGAGTAAATAACAACACCTCACAAACACAAATTACATCAGGCGTGGGACCCTCGTGACCCAAATGGGTGAGTTTTCATAAGAATTTGCCACTTTTACCTCTGCACAGTCAGAGAGTGGAAGCAAGCCAGGAAAGAAGGGCGGCATCGCCCTTTGCAAACACCTAACGAGCCCAACCGAAAACACGGAGCCCAGCACCTTTGGAGACATCCCCCTGCACACCCCGGCAGGGCAGGCGGCTGGAGATGAAAAAGACCCACCAGGAAAGCTCTTCCGTAGGAGCTGATATTTCAGCTATTAAAGAAGTTTCTGTTTAAACAGACACAAATTGCATATGCTCAGGAATTTCTCAGCTTTACCACTTAAAAACCACCCAAAGCCACTTGGAGGCTTTTCCCTTTTTCTCTCCCGCCTTTATTTGCTCTGTAAACACATTTGTGTGCGCCCTGGATCCTGTAACGTTCTGCTGCATGACAGCAGCTCCGAAACAGAGCGGCAGCAACCCACACATCTCACCAGGGACTGCTGAGCGTCCTGGGTCCTGCCCCTGCCATCACAGCACACCACGATGCAGAACTCCACACAGCCCAGCTCCCGGCAGGACCTGCTCCCAGCACAGGATGAGGCAGAAGATGCCGTTGGTGCCATTTGTACCAACAGATAACATTATCAGGAGCACACGCTCCTGAACTCAGCCTGCTCCCTCACGGGCTGAAACTCCCCCTACAAAACCCTACCTGGTAGCAGTGGGGTTTGTTTATTAAAGCACTGTTGCAAGTTTACCTGCAGATTAAGGCCTTGATTGTGGCGGGTGGAAGATGTGAAATAACTGCAAATGCTTTACAGCCTTTTGAAGAGGCCGCTGAGGTCAGCCCAGTGATACTTCCCATCCCATGCCAAGCAAGAGTGGCAGAGAGCCTCAGGGGCACAAATGCAGCCATTGCTGACTGCTGCAGTAGGGCTGCCCATAAAGCTGCTCATGCAGATGCCAGGAAGGACAACAGGACAAACGGAATCAGGAAACCTGGATCGATTATTTGCCTTACCATATCCGTACCTACACAAATGTTTATATACATACAAACGTTTATATACATCTGGCAACATCTGTGCAGCTTTGGGCAAGCTTTGACCCTTCCTGGTCAGTAAACAGACCATAAAATCACTGCCCTAAACACAGCTGGAAGCGAGAGAACGCCCAGCAGCTCCATCTCCACCCCATCACTGCACACAGCAGGAAACTTCAGCAAGGACACACGAGTGAAACGCCTCCCCAGCCCAAGGGAGCCATCGTGGCACCGGCCCAGAGGGGCTGCTGGCAGATAGCCCACGATACTTTCCATTATGTCCCTTTCTATCGCCTTACATCTCGCACATCTGTTGGCCTCCCTCCCCAGGGAGAAGGCTGGGAGTGACTCCTCTTGTCAAACAGGTCTGCTCCGTGCCTCGAGCAACACGAAATCTCCTGAGAGCAGCCAGCAATCTCTTTCCCCTCTGAAATCAGGTCACCTCCAGCACGCTCAGCCTCAGCCCACCCAGAAAGTAAGGTCTGAACCAAAACTCAAGACACCCTTTGGCTGGGCTGGCCATGCCACCAACACTAAGCCCAACAAAGCAGCGTCTGCAGCACCTCACAGGAGGGAGGGTAGGAGAGGGGAGTCATTTTTGGCATTGGAAATGTAATGGAACATTTTGTATCGATCGATTGTGGGATGAGTCATGTTTAGAGCAACTCGCCTCCTCTTTCCCTCACTTCCCCACCCCCAAATTATGGACTGCAAGAAATGAGCAGGGATAATGGGCAATTTCAGATGTTCTGAACTCAGGTTTCTCTCCTGCTGGAACAGCATGCCGTGACAGTAGATGGACTGAGCTCCAGAGATGTCCTACACGTTCCCACACCTTAAACATCGGCTACAAAAGAATTGTCTAACTAATGGGCAACTAGGAAAGAACTAGAAGGACAGGGGACTACTTTGTAGAGGAAGTGAGGAGTCAGAAGGAAGATCTGAACAGGATCAACAGTAAAAGGAGACACAAAAAAATAGATGGGGATCAGACACAAGCCCCAGAGAAAGACAAGCAAGGTGGAGGTACATTTTTATATATGCACACACACACCCCCCAATCTCTGATTTGCTGAGTCTCTAGAGGACTAACTAACTTTGAGGGTATAAAGTAGAAGATGACAAGCTGCTTATGCACTTACTAATGTCTGGCAGTAAGACACAGACAAAATGTGACCACCCAGCACCCCACCACATGGGGCATTCAAGCCTGGCCAAGAGATCTTCCAGCACTGGACTCCAGCCAGGACCAGTACACTCCATTCAGAGAAGAAACTGGTACTTCATACCCTGGGAGATGACTAATTGCAGTAGCTGAGTTATGGCACAGCTTTTAACACACAACGAAGAGACATTAAGGTCATCTTGACTCTCATCTACACCATCCCCTCCCACAGCAGACTTGCTGCTCTTTTTTTCCTCCTACTCCTTTTCTCACTTTCTACCCTCCCCTTCAACATTCTTTCCCTTTCAGGTCTTCTCACCTCCCTCCATACCCATTTACCTTCCTCTCTCTATCCACTCCTCCAGCACTTGAAAAATCTCATCACCCACAACTCCCACAGCAAAAGCCCTTCTCTTCCAGGAATCTGCTTTATCTGGAGTTTGATCTCCAGCAATTACCTGTGCTAACCCTTCCACAAACTTCAAGTGCACATTTGTCTGCCTTGCATTGCAGAATCTTTAGGACAAGGATTGTCATCTTCCTCACTTGTAAAGCACAGGACACATTTACTGGGTGAGTAAGTGATAAATAAGCCATCTCAGCATTTCAGGGTATCTCAGTGTGGGTTCCCTTGGTATTTGCCTTCCCTCCACCGCAAACTAATCTACCTGTAAGACATTTTCTTCCTTATCTCTGTTACAAGGTTATCACTTGAATTTATCAGCATTTTTCAAAAAAAGTTGAGACAGGGAGGTGGGGAAACAAAAGGCCTTTACCAGCCCAGTAAAATCTCAGCTCAAACCCTGAGATGTAGCAGAGCTTGTGGGAGCATGATGGGGAGAGACCATGGCCAGAAATAACTCACTGGGATAATTTCAAACCCCACATGCCTCGCTTCTATTCAGTCTCCAGTAGGTTTTTGGACAAGCAGACACACATGGCTGTTTGCACAGGGAGCAATTAACAAATTTACATCCAAATCCACCAGTTGAGTGTGTGTCTGCCTTTGGAAGGAAGCTGGAAAAGAGGGGAGTAGGTTGTTGAGATGGAAAGCTAGGGTAAAGAAAAAGAATTACAAAGAAAAGATTGGCCACAACACACAGGGCATCCAGAGGTGACTAATAGGCAGCCTGGGCTTCAGTGAATAAAAACATCAAAACAGGGAAAGTAAAACCCTCTACCCATGTAGAACTCAGGCATGGAACTGGGGTGGTTGGTTGGCAACCAGGGCCACGTGGATGGGGGATTTGCATAACAGGTAGAGCACTTCTGAGGAATCAAGGTGATAAAATTCTCAATCAATTAAAATAAGAGGGCAAAAGTACTTGCTAGACAGTTCACTGAGCTGAGATAAAGGACCAGCTTTTAGCATCACCCTTGTCTGGGGCTTCTGCTCTCTGGCTCCCTGCACTCCTCCACCACGTGGATTTCAACCCATCTCCCCACACACCAACTCCTCACCTACGTGAGGACATCACTCCAGTCACTCCAACACACCCACCCCCAGTACCCTCCCAGCTTTCAGAAATACTTCACTGGGAACATGCTCGAAAGCCAGCCACATCCTTCTCCATCCCTGCAGCCCTAACAGCCTCTACAAGGTTATCTGATGCAGCTTTCTGACACTCCAGCACCTTGGCAGAGAATTAGCTGATAACTAACAAAGCACAGTGGGAAGCACACGTGTCAGGAAGCATAAGTGATAACACCAGTGTGCCGTGAGAAACTTCATCCAGACCCACGGGAAAAATCACAATTTCTGTTACTGGCTTCATCTGAACTCACCAGCTACCCTCAAGACTACACAGCAAACAGGAATGCCTCCAGGCAACAGTGGGGGCATTCAAACTCCCCTGTGATTAGACGTGGTCACCAAATCAGCAACAAGACAGACACAATTAAAGAACAAAAGTCAAACAATCACCTAAAAAACAACAGGAGAACATGAAAGAACACCAAGCCAACAAGCACCCCTTCCTTCACACTGAATGCACCTTCCTGCATAGCAGCATTTCACCCAATAGTGATGGAAGGGCTGGTGCTTAATGCTGACCCTGGAGACCTGCCCAGAAGTTTTCACACGGCTCAGCACCCTGTGCATAAAAGGGCAGCAGTGGTGACACTCTTGGTGAACTCCTGCTGGCCAAGCTGTCTGGCAGGTATAGCTAAAAAAGCCGGGTTTGGAAAATACTGCCTTTTTATAGCTTATCTCAGTGCAGACAGCTGCCTCACACCTCTAGAAATAGCAGGATATAACAGCCATGTTTGCAGGGACAGATTTTAAAGGTTCCATCTTCTAAGAAACAACCTACACATTCAGAAACAGGAGGCCAGATTTGTTTTGATACTGGAACCCCCTTCCATATGCTAAGCATACCCACGGATTTGCAAAAACCCTGCTCTGAAAACGGGATGTTCATTCAGCAACAGGAGACAAGTAACTTGCATTTGCCTTCCTATAGAGTCTGCTCCCAGCACAATCAGCAGCGAAGTAGCACACGATTAGGCTGATATTGCCTTGTGCTGAAAATAGTTGGCATTTTAGAAGTAAAATAGTGTTGGAGGAGAGCATTAAACACTGGAAAAACAAGAGTAGTAACTTAAGTACAAATACCCCACAGGCACAGCCAATCAGCACCTCTTTGTTGTTCCTCTTAAGATGGAGCAAGCCAGGATCAGATCCCAAAGCGTTGTTAGGATTTGTTAGAGGTAAAGATAAAGACTGAGCCGTGGGATTCACTCCTGGGTCAGTCCCACAGCTGCAAACCCCAGCCCCAGGAGCCTGGAGGAGCTTCTGCAGCCTCCTCAACTCAATAGTGATAATATTATTTTCCTTCCTTTTAGCAAATTTATTTTTTTAAATAAAAAGTGCAAATTCCCCTGTATTTAACACTGGAAGTGCTGATGCTAAGCATGTAAATGGGTCTGAATCTAACAGGGCCTTGCAAAATTTCCATGGTTCCACCTTTTACTAGCAATGGTTGGACCAGTGGACTACAGCATCTTCCTCATCTAGAAATTTTTTACCTTTTTTTTTTTTAAAACTGAATGAAGGGGTACTAAAGACAACAACCTGCTGCAAAATGACCAAAATTCCTATGCCAACAACTCATTAGCAGTGTTCAAATGCAATTTAAATTACTAGTTGTTAAAGTGGTCCTCAATTTCATGGTAAGTTTCCAAGCAAAATTACATGCTATGTACTATTTAATTGATTGTTTTCTACTTCTTGACAACCATTTATTCCCTCCTCCTGTCCTCTTCTTAATTTCAAGGGATGATAATGACTTTTCAGGGAAGAAAGGGGAACAGCAAATGGAGTTGAAGAGGGATTTACCTGAAGAACAAGGATGTAGGAGGGAAGTGGCTGCCAAAAAAAAAAGGCAACTTCACCAGAACTTGTCCCTCTCATTTTTGCAGTAGAGGTGTGAGACAGCACAGCACAAGGATTCTTTTCCTTTCCACCTCCTGCAGCCAGGCTTCTGAAACCTGATATTTCTTTAAAACCTTGTCCTCCCCCAGCAGGACAAGCAGTAAGCACAGTTAACCATTCGAGGACACCAGTAAGGCAACAAGAGCAACCCATTTCCTCCTTCTGGGCACCTTAGTCCTTGAACGCTCACTGGAGGCAAACAAGTTGTTCTCATTTGGAGATCTCATCCCAGATGCAAATACCTAACTCACAAGAGCAAAGTCCCCCCCAAAGCTGACTGAAGAATTAGGCTGTGAGTGAGACCTCCTGCTGTGTGACCAGCTGGTACAGGAGAACGTGTATGATAAGGCTAATAACAACAGACATTTCTAAAAAGCCTGCACTCCACTGTGATCCCAGGGAAGGGCAGCCATTCAATTAGGTGAGGTGTCATCTGGAAATTTCTGAAGTAATGGCACGTGTTGAGATCATGTCACACGCTAGCAACACAGATCAACTGCATGAAATACTCAGTGCCTCTTGGTTTACCTTTAAGCAACTGATGCAGAAATATTTTGTGCTCAGAAAAGTATGACTTTATTAGAGTAAGAGAGATGAGTTTAACGGCATCACTCTGCCCGAGGCCACAAAGCACCCACCTGTCTGCAGGAGCTGAGCATGAACCATCACATGAAATACAGAAATTTGCACTTTTCCCAAACCTGCCACACAGTGCCCTAATTTCTATGCTGCACACCAGAATCACACCACTCTCCTCAGCCTTCAGGCAAAATTTAGTGCTTAAGGGATTCGAAACTCTTTGCCTAAAGAAATGCAAAGTATAAGATGTGCAGGGGTTTGTAACCCTCACCCCTTCCATGCCCACGTGTGCTAGTCCTGTGCTGTCTGAGGCAGCGTCTCTTACCTGCCGTGGGGCACATCCACCCAGCCCTTAGTGCATACTGAACTCCCTCAGAGCACTCAAATCACAGTGCTGGTGAAACTCCTCTGCCAGCTATGCAGTGCCAGCCCTGGACTGATCAGGGCAACAGCCAGGAAGAAGGACAGTGAACCAAACCTCCTTACAGGGGACTAAAGCAAGTCCTTTGTGTTTAACACATCATTAGAAGAGATTGAGAGACAATTAAGGAAGGCAGGCATGGAGCTCTCTGAGCACTCTTGAGGGCTAATGCCATGGAAGGCTTCTCAGGCTGGAGTGTTTACTAGATGCCAGGCTAGAGGAGGAAAAAAAAAAATCTTTAGACAGCTGTATTAATTTACAGGTCAGCCCTTAATGGCTCTGTTCCTGGAGCAGGAGAAAATCCTTTGTGGATCCTGGATAGCGTCAGTGGTCACTGAATCTGCTCAGGTCCTGGAGAAACACCAGATGGAGAGCCCTGGCAGCCTGCAGTCCCAGCCACGGGCATCACCTCTCCTCCAGAGCTCCCCCAGCTCTGCCCAGCACCCACCAGGAACGGGGGGCACAGGGGAGCTCGTCCTTCACAGTCTGTCCAGCTCTCAAGTCACGTCCTCGCAGTGGTGAGAGGTCGCGCACAGAACAGCGTTCTGAGCATTTAGAGTCCCAAAGCGCCTTCCCTGAGTGCCAGACTAGCCCTGCCTGGAGCACTGGGTTAGGGCACCCAGGCACTGCTCATCCTTGTCTTCCATCAAACAGCACGTCCTGGTGAGCGGGGAAGGGAGGAAACTGCGAGGGGAACAGAACACCATCATTTCCAGTCCCACCGTGCTGCCCCCGAAACACCACGCTCAGCCACAAGCAGCTGGTGGACCTGGACGTGCCACAGCCACGGGTGCCACTGCAGGGGGCCACACGAGCACAGGCAGAGGCAAAGCACGGCACACAAGGAGCAATGCAGACCATCGTCCCACGGCCAGGATGCCACAGCTTGGCACCACCATGCACGACAGAGGGTGAGTGGCAGCTGGGGGAGTCGCTGGGCTGAGGCTTCAGGTGCTGTGACAGCTCCATACACATCCCCAGGGCTCTGTTTCATAAACCATCAGCTCCCCTGCCCGTTCAGGCTGGGCACTCTTTAGGACAGCAGTTCTCTCCTTTGCACCAAGCTCAGCCCAGCCAGGCCCTGACCCCAAAAGCTGCAGTAATCCAATCAGCCTTTTGAAACAACAAAGATTAAAATGCAGCTGAACTCTACAAACTCCCAGCATGTCCCAGCCACAGAAAAGGCTCCAGCAGTTCTTCATCACTTTTTGTGGCTGAGTGTCTTTTATGCCACATCCATCCTCATGCAAACTAAGCCAACTATCTTTCCCTGTTCAGAACAATCCAGATAGTTTTGTACCTCAAGGACCTCCTGCAAATCCACATCTCTGGAAAAAACTAACCCCATAATAAGTATTAAGCCCTATTTAAAAGGGCAAATGAAAATCGACAAGAGGTTTAACTTTCTAACAAAGGTCTTAAATTTAAGACAGAGAGTATGAAGCAGCAGGTCTGAAGAAGCCTAAAAATACTAGTTACCTGAGAAGATACAAGGATTACTAACCAGCAGTGGGAACTGTAAAACAGTTTTCACCAATGCCCCTTCCAGAGCAAAAGGATGAAGTGCAGTGCTTTTCATTTGAGGTGCAGGACTGGCTGCTCCATGACCCCCAGAGCAGTGTTAAAAGCACTCTGTACGTGTTACATGCTCCAAATGACAAGAGGAATGCAGGATGGTGGATCTCTGCTCCAGATTCCCCAGCATGGTTTTAGCTGCCATGAATAAAACAGGAAGCAAAGCATCTTCCAGGTTCTCCCCCACGCCCCTGACTGTCTGGATGAACTGCAGCTTCCTTTCAGGAAACAGAAAGGAAAGAGCAGGAACAGAGGGGGAGAGGGAAAAGAAAAAAGAAAAAAAAAAAAGCAGCTGCCAGCTACAGTATCAGAAAGATTAAAAACTTAGCACTAAAGAAAAATACAGAATAACAGAAAAAAAAAAAAACCAGACCCTGAAACTTTATCCAGTTACAGCAGCTAAACTTCAACTAACAGAACAGAGTTAGTTAAATATTAACATTTGAGAGAAATATATCCGTGTATTATGCAGCCTTTTAACACACACTCTCGCTTAAGAAACAGAAATCATACATTTGCTATGTTTTCCTTGCTGACCACATGAATATATCCTTCTTTAACTCTACAGTGCTCTGCTGCCTTGCTGCACTACCCACTGAAACTAAAAGGAAAAGCATGACTGAATGGGAGCTGGCTTAAATTATCTTTATACCTACTCCTGAAGAAACATTTTGCCTTTGAGACCAATCCACTAAGCCAACTTTCCCTGCTACAGAAGGTTTCATTGGGTCCCTTGCTGTTGATCCACATGCCTGCCTCCACCAGCAATGCACACTTTGATGCAATCCATCTGACTAAACAAAACAACAAAAAAATCCCAAGTTGCTTGCTATAACAGCAATGATGCACTTACCAGCATTCAGGCAAGCTCCTTTGCTAACAAGCTTCCCTCTCGAGCACATCAAATTTGGAACAAGGTCCAGGAACAAGAGAGAACTGAAAACTGACCACAACAAGCTCCCAAAACAAGAAAGGGGGGGGACAAAAAAAAAAAACCTTACTACAGGAATTCAAATCCTGCTTCCACCAGACCCTGAGTCACCTCCCCTCCCTTGCAATAGATCAGAGCAATGGGTAAACATTTCCAAATATGGAGATCAAAACTCCAAAGGATGTCAAAAAAAAAAAAAATCACCCTTCTCTCCCTGGCTTTGGCACAGGGATGACTTGCCCCTCTGAAGCATGAGCTGAGCACATTGCCTTTGCTGACCTGCACACAACCTGGACATGGGGCCACACATAATCACCTTCAACTGTGCTTTGGAGGCTCCTGGCATGATGGGTGACAACACTGCATCTCTGTCCCCTACTAGGGATGCACAGGAAGATTCAATGAGAGCAGCTCCAGGAGTTGTCACTGCTGAACCCCTGCAACAAACCTCTCTCTCATCCCTCAACTCAGCAGAAAACCTCCTAGAATTACTTTTTGGAGTGTTCTCTGAGGGCAAATAGGCAAATTCAGGCTGTGGTTATAACAACACCAGTTTGGCATAGAAAAGGAAGGCTTAACCATCAGTCACACCAAATCCCATGCTGGCTGCTCACCTGGCATAGGGAAATCTCCCCTGACCAGGCTCATCGAGCTAGTGCTTTATAAAGAGCATGTATTTGAACTTGTGTTATGGAAAAAAAGCCACAAAAACAAAAGCCAGCTCTGCAGAAAGGCACAAACTGAAAGGACAAGACAAGATATCCCTGCAGGTACAAGGAGCCCTGGGACAGCAGTACCCATCCATCCCTGCTGGGACACACAGCACTGTCTCCCATGTCAGGTGGGAACTGGGGAGCATCCAGCCTCCCCATCCCTGGAAAAGGGACTTGGGCATCAATGCTCAAGCCCACAAACCAAATTTAAGAGGCAGGACAGTCTTCTTAGAGGGCCTAACTACCCCTGCAGAGCCTGCATGCACACCAGAGCAATATCCCCATGCCAGCACTCCCACAAGCATCAGTCCTCGGCTGCAAAGGCTGACCTGCAGGCAGCAGGAGCTGACTGCCTGCCAGCATGGGACAGCAGCCTCCTGGTAGCTGCAGCCATCGCTCCAGGAGCAGGCAGCCTCCCAGGAATGTGCAAAGCAGGACATTTTCAAGGCAAACAGGCTGCCGAGGCAAGGCAATCCAACCAGACCAGAGTGATTCCCCAGCACCACCCACAAGACGCTATTGAATTTATAGGGAAGGAATTCCAGAGCTGACTCTGCCCATGTATGGCCAAAACAAACTGTAAAAAAGCGACATTATGGTACATCTGGCTTTCACTGGTACTGAAGCACAGGCTTTGGGAGGAGCTGAAATCCTGCAGTGACAGGGGCTCTGTAATTACCTCCAGGAACTGAGCAGTGGTCGGGGCCTGTGGCAGCAAGAGTTTAGCACCCGGTACCACAGGTGACAAAAAACATTTAAACCATTGCTTTAAAAGGTAGCAAAGTTCTCTGCCTTTTAGAGTACACCCACATTTAACTCAGTTATCCGTTGCTACCACTGCAAAAAAATCAACCTTGCCAGAGAGCACCAGCACACGTTCATTACACTGGTGGTCACAAAGGCAGCTTTGAAGAGCCAACAGCCCAAGTGGCACTCAGTGGTACACCAAGACAATCTCAATGCACTGCAGGCTGAGACCAGCTCTCCATGGGTAGCTGATTAATTACTTCTCCAAAAGCCCACTAAAACCTCCACAGGAGCTGTGTGCCCCAGCCAGCAGCAGGGTCACCCAGAGATTTCTCCATGGTCAGAAACAAGAGATACTCTAAAAAACAATGTAAAAAGTGTCAGGTTCATGCAGGTTTTATCAACTCTGACTCAAATTTTCCAGCTCTTTGCAGAAAATTCCCAAGGTATTGCTTTTTGCAAGGACAAACAGTGGAATGAAGTAGAGAATTGTCTAAGACAAGGAAAGGAACAAAAGCATGGAAGGTCAGAAACCTGGAAGAGCAGAAACCCCATTACAGGCACACACCAGTCCTTACAGCTCTGAGATGAACAGATCAAAGTTCTCCCTAAGAGTTAAATGCCACCACCTTGCCTGCCCTGCCAGCAGAGAAGTATTGGCTGTGTCAGCTCGAGAGGCAGAGGGCTTACAGAGCAGGAGAGGAATGCAGGAATGCAGGCTGCAGTGGCACACGTGGTGGGGACAGGGACACCAAACCCAGGGCACGGAGGGCTGCTCACACTGCCTTTGCCTTTGAACAGGGGTCAGGCAGGCCACGTTTTACAGCCCTGGGGGCTGAAACCTGGGACTAATGCTTTGTGACCTTAGAGGGACTCCCATTTCAGCAGCAAAGAGAGCTGTTAGAGGGGGTGGGAGTGCAGGGGCCTGAGCACATGAGGACAAGCCATTTCCCAGCTCCTGGCAGACAGCCCAGCGCTGCTTTTCAGGGTGTGCAAGTTATACCCATCAAACTGGGAGTGAGCACATGTCTCTTTCGGGCTGCCCTTGCTGATGGGAGACCCATAATGTGACTACTCCCCCAGCTTCACTTTCCCCAGGACAGCAGGAGGATTTCCCCTCCTTTTCCCAGCTGAAACAGCTTTATACCCTCTCCCTTGCTACTGTGCTCACTTTAAACAGAGGCACTTAAGCACCTGTGTTCAGTAACTCTGCTTCAGAACACCTTCCACCCCAAACAACACAGAGGAGAAACCAGAGGGATGGACACATCCATGTCCAACCACAGCCTAACCAGGAGCTCCCCGCTCAACATAAATCATCCTTCTTGCCACAGTGCTAAGCTTGGGAAGTGAAACCATGGGGGCCTGGGAATAAAATTCAACTCAAGCCTCCTGCACAGCAGAACAGATCATTATAAAGCAGCCACTGGGTCAGGCGTGGCTAATTTAAATGAAAAATTAAAAATTACATAAGGAGGATGGCTGAGTGTATTTGATTCATAAAAACATCGTGAAGGGGCAGAGAACAGAGGGACTGCTGCAGCATCACAGGGATACCAACCACATAATGCAGACAGCAAGGACCAGGGATGCTCAGATGCACACATGCACAGCCACACACACAAATGCCTGCTCCTCCACCATGCACAAAGGCAGATTTAGGACTTGCAAGCTGAAGTCCTGTGCAGTCAAAAGCCAGCACAAATGTTTGTGACAGTTCCACAGGCAAAGGCAAAAACCGGGTGCAGAGGAATAAATATAGAAAGAAGTCAGGCAGGCAAAGCAGGTGCTGGCTTGTAAAACCTTGGCCAGAAAGGCTCCCCAGGAGGTTGAATCTGGTAGTTTTGCAACAGCTCCACAGAAAGACAGAAGAGACAGAAAGAAAAAAGAGAACATGAATGCATATGCATTCCTTTATCGCCATATATAGTATATACAGACATTTGGTATATACACCCCCAAGCTCTCATATGCCACTGTATAGTATATACTATATATGCATTGCCATCTTTGTTTCCACATGCCTGCACTGGTACAGCCTGTGTGTGTGTGTATGCATTTCTGGTGTGTGCATTTGTCATTACCCCCACGTCGCCTCTCCGTGCGTGCTGTGACACAACGCATCTCTCCACAGAGCGTGTCTGAAGCCTCAGCACCACAGCCTGGGACGACTTCTGGACACTCACAGCCTCTCCATGCTGAGCCCTTCCCCACCAAAGCCTCTGTGTGTAAGCACCACCAGGGAACCATCAGTTAGTCTCGTATTTTCCAGTGATCCCACTCTCCCTCTGAGCTTTGAGAGCCATGAACAAGGTGCCACTGTCAGAAAAGCCTGACATCCTTCTTGCCCTCTGTGAGTTGTGTTTACATACCAGTTCTCACGCTGCACAGCCTCACTGGTGGGATGAACTCAGAGCAGGGCGTTTGGAAACACGCAGGGCTCCACCAGACTCACGACTTCAGGTTTCTTTCCCAGCCCTAAAAAGAGAGAGACTTGAGTGATGCACACTGGATGGGCTTCCCAATGGCTTGTCTCCAAAACCTGCAGTTTAACCCACACAACTTATGGGAAATGCAGCATTTTTCTCCCCAGCTTTCTTAAGCAGAAGCATCCACACTCTTGGACTCCTTTCAGCACCTCCAAAAGCAAGACCCACCATCCTGAACTGGGCCAGTGGCCAGCAGTGACCAGCAATGTCAGCTGCCAGTCTGGCCAACAACTCACACTTCCTCCAGTCACCACTCCATTACTGCTCTTAATGCCACTGAGAAAGGAGAGGGACAAGGAGATGACAAATGAAGCACAAAACAAGAGAACAGGGTGAAACCATCACTCACCTCTAGCCTTGTCCACAGTGAGGGAGCTAGAAGACATCATTTCAGGCATTTTGAAGCTCATGGGGTTTCCATTACAGTGAGCAGAGCTACCCCACCAGCCCTCCCCCTCAGCACAGCCTTTTCTCTCTGGAGCTCTGTTCCCACTGGGGACAATTTCACCCTCTCCTGAAGCTGAGAAGCAGACACCACCTTTTCTTGAAGTGACCTGCTCAGTGTTGTGTTTTCCCCTTCTGCAGACAATGAAGTTAGAGCAGAGGGAACAACCAGGCCATATGGCCACCATTTTGCACGTGGCATGGGACATGCCAGGACATGTCAGGGTGTACCCTATGGAGACCAGCAGCATCTGAAGTGCACACTCCTTCCTGTCCCCATCAGTCCCTGGCCAGCATCCTGTCCCAGCCACATTCTGGTCACTCTAAAGCCCTATCTCTGCCCATGACAAGCACAGGCTTGTCCTGTCATTGCAGCTCAGCAGAGAAAGTTTCTGCTGTTTGCTGCTGTCGCTATGGGGAAGCTCAGTTCAGACTTGTTTGTTGTACCTGTGCTGTTCACAATGGTGCATGTGAGCCCACAAATCTCCAACAAACAAGGACCAAAATACGTTGGTGGCTCATAGTCCAAGTCTCTCTTCCCTGTCACACAGTGAGATGGTTTTCTGCCCTTCCAACACCCCTTGTCCTCCCTACAATGTCTGAGGCCATCACAGCCAGGAGAGCGACAGGGCTTTTGTCCCTCCCAAGCACATGTCCATTGTGCCAACAAGAGCACACCAAGCTTCATTCTGACCCAGCTCAGTCCCATGGTCCTTGTGCTGGCACCTAGTCCTGATTCCCACAGGGATAGCAGGTCTGAAAGTCCCCAGGACCATCAGAGCTTCCCTCAGGTGTTATAAGGACAAAATCAACTGGAAATTGCAATGGCCTCTCCCACTCACTGCAGGGATGAAGATGAGTAACTGCAGAGGTTTATTACTGATGAACTCAGCCAAAGAGCAATTTCTCTCCATCCATCAACGAGGAGACAAGTACAAGCAAATATTATGGTTGTGCATGTTTACTTTTCATTTTAAAATTATGTAGAGTTACATACAATTTAGGTCCTTCCCACAGGCTCCTGGCAAAATGCCCTTCGGTCTTATCTGCAAAGGCAGAAGACAACAACATTCCCCTCTGGTTCCAACACTATTTCAGTTCAACTCACAACAGGAGCTCCAGGTAAAGCAATACTTCTTGGGACCCAACCTGTGTTCAAAAAATCTTGGCTCAGGATTGTCTCTCACCAGCTTTAACTCACAAAAGGTTTACAAGATCAGTGATAGGATTTGGCCAGTTGAACTGCATCTTCCTGGCTTTGCTTCCCACACCAGCTGTCCCTGTCACCTGTGACTGGGCTTCCTGCAGCAAGGTGAGCAGGACACCACCTACCCTCCTTGAGGCATCCAGCTGAAACCTTGCTGTGAAACCACACTCTCAGCAGCAAAGTGGGGCTCAACAACCCACAATGCTCAGGCAGGCACTCCAGGCTCTCCCTCCTGGCAGCACACCCACAGGTGAGCAGGACAGGATATCCTGACTGGTCAGAGCAATATCCACTGGAGCCAGTCTATCAAACTACACCATTAAAGAAAAAACTATCAGAACCAGTTCATTCACTCACCAGCTGAAAATACTGATGCTGTATTACTGACAGTAAGAATCAATGTTTCTCAAGAAAAGAATGAATATTAATTTAACACACAAGTACAGAAAATAACTTTTCCTGTTTGCAGATTTAAATCTAAAGCCAGTAGTTTACGATGCCTGAATTTAAGCATCAATCCTGTGTTATGGCTTGACTTTTCTTAGATTGTTCAGATTTCTCAGGAACAGACAGTGGAAAAACCTCTGCAAGAAATCCAAGTTTCAAAGAGCAGCAGTCAGCACTTTCAGACAAACAGGCATCCCTAACATAACTCCACAGTGGCCACGTAGAAATGCAAGTAACCAGACTCCACAACCCCTTTAAATGAAAAATCTTACCTGTGAAAATGACTTCAGCTAATTACACTTCTCCCAGAGCAGCCTGCTTTGAATGGCATCTGCTTTTCTGACTACTCAAAAGCTGAATTAACTTTTAATCTCCTTTACACTTGAGAGTGTTACCAGTCTTTAGAGTCTATTTATTATTATTATTAATATTATTTTTTAAATCAGCATAGCTGTACTTGTTGAAGCCCAAGTGCAAACACCAGTTGAAGTGGGATAAAGTGGCCTCGTGCTGGGATCCTTTGTTCCATTCCTTCATGAAGCAGATGGCTCAACCTGACAGCCACAAGGAAAATTGTCATTTTAACTGTTCCAGTCACCAATTTTAAACACAGACAAGCTCTCAGCCAGTCACCCATCAGCACAAACTGACATGGGTCCCCCCCCCACTTTGATTGGCAGGTGCACGAACAGTTCCCCAGATGCCAACCTCATTCAATCTGACCTTTTCATTTTAAATGAAAACCACTTAAAAGCCTGCCCTGTTCTGACATATGTCTTTTTATGTCTTTCCCACTCTGTGCCAATATATGTGTTATTTGCTGGCCAAAGTTCCCAAACTTAGAAATTTCATGTTATCTCTTCCACTGCCAGAGCCCTGACCCTCAGGCACTGTGGCCACCGCCAGCACTGAGGGAGCTGTCTGAGGTCTGCACATTCTCACAATCAGAAAAATCAGAAACCCCTTTCACACAAACCTCAATCTGCAGTCCAATTCTGACTTAAAATTCAGCTTATATGCATTGGTAGCTTTACACCTGAACACAGCCACACAGACAGGTACTCATTTCTATGCTGGGACATTGACACGTGCAGGATCAGGCCCTGACAGTTTTATGTGTTTGCATCTGTGCTTCTCAGATTTCATGTATTAAAATTAAACTCGAGTCAACAGCACACTGCTGAAGTTATCTAATGAAAGGATCACACAAAACAAACGCTGGGGACGTGTCTCCTCCACTCTGCTGCCAGCGCAGCACCTGCTCAGGGAGTCACCAACACAAACTGCTGCCTTTTGGGATGTCAGACCCTGTGCTGGGGAAAAGCAGTGACCCTGTGAATGGTTTCAGTCTGCAAGGAAGCACACACCCCTCCTAAACAGCACTCGGGACAGAGCTGCTTCCAAACCCACCACAACCCCACGTGTCAAAATTAGCTATAATGGGGCTTATCACTTCCGAGCTCCCGGTCCAGCCCTCGTCCTGGAGGAAAGCTGATGCCGCCCGCAGCACAGACCGTCAGCTGGGTGGGGAAAATGAGCTCCCAGAATAGAGCAAACTCCCTGGCAGCCCCTGTGTGCTGCAGGGTGCAGAGCCTGGTGCTAAAAGCATTGCCCCAGGGAAGCCTCAAGGTCCTGCAGGGGTGCACAGAGGGTTTGGGACAAGGACACACATTTTTGTCTTCGCTGTCCCACTTGATTTTCAGGTCTGCCCTGGTGTTCATTAAACATGACTAAAACAGGAGAGGGAAAAGGAGTTAGGAGAATGGGGGGAAAAGAGAACAGTACAGCACAGCAGCACAGAAGGGATGGGGTCCAACTTTCACTGAAGGGTTGGCATCCAGCTCTCCCAGAGATTGCTGTATTATAGGAAATGAAAAGATCATACTGAGCAGAACAGATCTAAACAATGGCTAAGGAAGCTGTGAGATAGTCCTACCTACAGCATCCCAGCAGCCAGGAGCCACCCTGAGCTGGAGCCACGGGGCCACGATGGTCAGGGATCAAACCAAAAGCAGGGCCAGCCACGCTGCACTCCTGTTATTTTAAATGCCCAAGGACAGCTAGAAAAAAAGGGTGGCTAAGGAACAAGAGGAATCAGCATGGCTGTGCCAGAAAGCCTGCGGGTCCCATGCTGGAGCAACCTTTCAGCAGCTCCCTTCACTGCCAGCAGGGCTGCCTGTGATTTACATGCCTGTAAGTGACACCAGGATTGGATCCTGTATTTTCAAGCACAGACTACTGACCTCACACTGCTCACACTCCCTCAGCTTACTGGAAGATTTTCAAAACAGCCTCAGTGAGTTTTATTTTATTTTTTTTTCTTTTTCCCCCACCATTTGCTGTCCACATTTCACTGAGCCTGGTCAGAGACACTCTGAGCAAGAGGGGGGCCACTTTTACTTTCTCACTTGAATGCACTCCAGCTTCTCGATCAAAGAAGGACAATCAATGATGCAGTATCAGAGCACCACAGATCCTGAGTTTCAAACAATGGATAACATCTTTCAATCCCAAACACAGAAAATGCCATTCCCTCACTCCCCAAGGAATGGCCATCCTCCCCAGGCAGCACTGGCAGAACAGTGCCCTAATGCACCTCTTGTGTTGTAAGGTGCTGGTCAAGAAAAACAGACTGACAGTGCCCAGGAGCACAGGGGAGCAGAGCAGTGCTGTGCCCCAAGGCAGGATCCCAGCCCAGGGTCTCCTGCAGCCCACCTTCAAGCTGAAATCGCCCAGGGCAGAGGTGGCACATGTTGGCTGTGCCAAATTCAAGGGGTTTATTGCAACGTTTCATAATAAAGCATAATGTTCCTTCAACCATTTCGGTTTTAAATGGCCAAAACTTGAAGGCAGAGAACACCTTCTCCCAGGCTTGCTCAGGTGCCACCACAATGAAACCCTTGGCAGCATGGCAGGCCCTCTTATCATGGCCTTTAAAACCACTTGTAAAAGAAACTTTTAAAACTTAGAGCCCACATGGCCAGACAGTCTTCCTGTTCAAGGCCCACATTTTTGGCCAGATCATTTGAAAATAGCAACGAATAGCTGGCAGACAACTGGATTCCACACTCCTGTGCCCACGAGATCAAGCTTGGTATTTCTGAAAACATTTTAATCCATGGAAATGTTTAAAAAAGCACAATCAACCAGGACCAGTAAATCTCTCTGGTTTAAAAATGTTTGCCCCCTTCAAGCATTAACCATCTTCTTTAACCTTTATACCTTAATAGCAAAGGTATTTAAGTCCAGGACTGGCCTGCCCCCATCTCAGAACAAATATCTCCAGGTGGGATGAGGACATAGTTGTGGTTTTGTTGTTGTTTTGTTTTTGGTTTCTTTTTTTAAATTTCTCAGTGTTGCTGCTCCCCTCTCCAAACAGCTGCTGGGAGAGGCTAAAGAAGCCTGTTCCTTCAAGAAAAAAAGGAAAAGCTTGGATGGGGCAGAGAGGCCCAGGTAAACGTGGACATGTGGCAATCACCCAGTGGAGTGTGGAGCAGCCTCATCACTGACTGCACCTCATAAAAACATCTCTGTTTTCAACAAAATGTTTTTACCGTCACAAATAGAATAATAGGAAAAAAAACAAGTTATTTTTCCCCTGACAAGAAATGAGTTGCAAGCTGACGTTTCCCTCAGAAAGCTCCATATTGAGAAAGGACCTGTTTATTCCAAATATAGATAAAAATTTCTGGAGCAATTCTGACAAGCCCTAATAACTGCTCTTATTACATCTGAAAAGTATGAGGGCCAGAGATGCCTGTGCATCTATCTGCCTTCTGAACTAGAGAGTACCATTACTTCCATCATAGATGGGGACTAAGGCATGCAGAGGATACATTAAAAGGCTGGGTTAGTTCCCAAATTACCCTGACTTCAGCTGGAAGCCAGACTCCCAACTGAATTTGGCCTTTATGCCAAAAGAATAAAAAAAGAAACAAATAGTAGGGGCAGCACTTGAGGCTCTGCTCTATGTGATGGAGAAATTGGGCTGCTCCCCCAGAGTCCCCACTCCAGGGTAGGGATGGGGAGGGACACTGGAGAAGGTGCTGCCCTTTACTTTGCTGAGGGTGACAACCTGCTGTGACCATCACACAGAGCCCTGGAGCTTCACTGCAGCCAAGGCTGCTGCCCCCCTCCTTCCCCAAAGGGCACCTGAACATCACCACCAGCAGCCCTGGGGTGTGCAAACCTCAGCCTGACGCTAATAACTAGAAAAAAGGAGAATGAGAGGGTCTCCTGCACACACAGCAGCACGACAATGGGAAGGAAAGGCAACCCCAAAGCCCCAGCTCAGCAGGACCATGCACATGCTATCCCAGAGCACAAACAAACAGCTGCCTTGGCCTGCAGGACGACACACAGCTCCACACATTGCCCTGCATGCCAGGGAAGGACTTGCTGCCCTAAAAGGTGACAGAGGAGGGGACAGCACACGCTTGCCTAGCACCCAGCCCTGTACATGTTCCCATCCTCTCAGCTGGGACTTGGGCTCAAGCAAAGGGAAAGTGGCAGAGCTCGGACACCCCGTCACCACCTTGTGCAAGAGAACCAGTGCACACAGACTTCCGTGAGAATTCTGTGGAATATTCTCCCACCAAAGGGCTTGAATTAATTGCCTGTAAAAGGAGACTGTGATTTATCACATAACCTTTCAGCACAGTAATGCAAGTATTGTCACATCTTTACTCTCCTTAAAAATAGATGATAAAAAGGATTTAGATCTTTCACGTCATTGTACCTTGACCTGGAGAAGTAAATAAACTGGATTTTCACTCCATTTCCTTTATTATTTGCCTAGAGCACCAACAATGACTACAAAATTGCACCTCTGATCCTCTATGATTTGGTTCACTTTGTCTCCATTCCTGTTTCTCAGTGAAAAGAAAGAGACTTCTGGTTTGCAGAATGGCCAAGTTAGCAATTACACATCTCCCAGACCCTTACTGGATCTCACCGGTGCTCACAGGGAGAGATTATGCTTCCTCCCATGTACCTGATGGTTTCTCAGCACTAAGTTTTCTTGGCTACTAATTTTCTGTGTTCTTCCAAGAGTTTGCCACGTGATCTGCTCCAACCTGCTACACCTGAGCAGTGTACCCCAGCAGAGCACAGATCTCCTCATTTGAAACACTGGCTACAGCGTGTGATCGCAGCATCGCACCCAAGGTACAAACCACTCGAGACCAGGAAAGGTCTCTGCGACCTTCTTCTGTCTCGCTGTGTGATTCACAGGAGCACCTAACAGCATAGCACCACCATCACACCTGTCCTCACCTACTCCTACCCTACCATACTAAGCTTGTCAGCAGGAATTTTGTCGCCAGCATTTGAAGCCAGCATTTGTTACCGAGCCAAGTGTTTTTATTTTTTACTTGGTGATGGGGAAAAACAGAAGGGAATTGTGGAAGCTTTTGGAGGCAAAGATCTCTCCAGGACTTGCCAGACAGTATTTTCAAAGACTGAATTGGCACAGCATCAAGGAAGTCGGCCTCCAAGCAAGACCAGCTCTGTGGCAGCCATCAGCCAGGCTCAGGGAGCATTAGTGACTGCAGTCAGAAAAACAGAAGGCAGAGGAGGAGAGAGAAAGACAGACTAATACTTCTCCTCTCCCAAGAGGTACAGACATATGCCTGGTCACCACCCAAGAAGGAAACACAGAATAAAATGAGGGGGGACCTTCGTGAGCAACTGCAACATCTTAGGCATCAGTGGCCAAGCCAGCACATGCCAAGACTGACCACACAGCAGTGTGTGAGATACCACACTTGGCCTTCAGCCTAGAAACAGGAGACACGTGTGGGAGCAGTGTGGGCAGAGCTGGCAGGAGAAGGCTGTGTCCTATCAGTGCTGAGAATCTGCATGTTGCACACAGGGGCTGACAGCAACCTGGCAAAAGCCATTCGCCCATAGCCACCACATATCTAGTTACAACTCCCAGAAACACAGCTGACCTGATCACCAGGTCTTTATCAGCATTCACAGGGACCACAGAAGGTCAAGAGAGCCATCACCCAGGAACAGAGGACAAGCACAGCAAGCTCAAAGGGAACTTGACAGGCCAAAAATGACTGCAGTCACGGACGACCAGGGAGAACTCGCTCAAGTCACCCTCTTTTTCTGAGGCGCTCAGAGGCAACAAAGCCTCTGACCTTTGATTAAACCACGCTACTCTCACAAGAGGGGGCGGCTTAGGGGCTCAGGAACTCAATAAGAAACTATTTATCTCAAGGTCATGGGTTCATACCCTCTTCAAGTTCTTTTTTCTTAGTCAATTAAAACAGGCGACTTGATCTGCATTAAAAAACCCGTTGCTAAGGGCACAGCCAGATACTCCTCATCAAACAGGCAGATTAAGAAAATACAGCCCCTTTGCTGCTCCCTGCACATCCCACAGCAGAGCAGAGCAACTTTGGGAATGCTCCCTGTGCGAAGGGAACACAACTCACTTTTGTGGGAGTTGTGGGAAAAGCAGGGTGGGAAAGCAAAAGGGGGCATTCCAGATGAGGGGGCACAGCTGCCATCACCAGCCTCCACAGCAGGTCAAACACATCCATTTACAGAGCATTATGAATGGAGCTGATCCTGCCCCAGCCTCTGAACCCAGTCCTGAGATATTCCTGCCCATCCCTGTATCATTCCTTTGAGAGGATGGATGTTCAGTCAGCAACTGCTGCCCAGACAGCCGATCCTCCTACCCCAGCTGGTGCTCAGAGGCCCAAACCCCACCATGAGGGAATGGTGAGGATAAACAGAAGGCTGGAGAGCACACACAGAGCAAACAGCAGTTCTGAGCTCCAGGCCCTGCTTCCAGGGAGCCCAGCCACTTCAGACTGGACATCTTTCAGCCCCCAACCCAGCAGTGCCATCAGTCAACCCTTCCAATTTGCACTGAAAGAGCACAAACACTTGCATGGACACTCAAAACCAGCCAGAAAAGGAAAAGACCCTCTGATCCCCTCCTGCTGCAGATGCAGTCCTGTAGAGGCAAAACCTTGACAGAAGCAGAGACTGGGCAAACAGAAAGGAAAGGAGATACCTTCCATTGTAGTATCAGGCCCAATTCAACACATGAATTATAGTTAATGTATCTCTGAAAGCAACTACTGATAGAAACTAAACTCTCTAGGAACTGGGGTCCCTGGTAGTAAGCATGCACACATTTTCAAAACATTTTTCTTCTTCTTGCTAGTTTTTAGCCCATAAAAAGCTAAGATAAAACCATGCTCTGGCACACAGGGTACACACACTCACTTCTATCAGCTTTAATGGCTTCCCACCAAGAAAACACATCCTTGATCACAAATGTAATTATTCACTTCATAACATTTTTTACAACCCTGTGCTTCTCCTGTATTTTTCCTTTGATCCAACAGTAGACAAGGGATTCAAGCAGGACTTCCCTGTGCACCAGGATGGAGCTGCTGGCCCTGACAGGGCCCTCCCATGCGTCATGGACAGTGCAAAGTAACAGGGCACAAGCAAAGGGTTTGCAAACAAATAGGAAGTCAGCATAGTTTTGTTCTGTTCACCAAAGATGGTAATTATTTTGGAGAAGACTACATACTCTTTTGGCTTTTAATTAGCAGCAAACCAAGTCCACTTGGTTCTTATGAGCGAGAAACTATTAGGGGTTATGGATCCCCAACCAAGGAAAACAAATCTGTACCAGTCCTTCACCCCCAGAATAACTTCTGATTGTCAAGCACAGTTACCAGGGGAATGAATAGCTTCCCCTGCAAGCTCCTCACTCAATTAAACTAATGCAGACAAAAAGGCTGGGCAGCAGCCCCTGGCAGCACAGGCTAAGTCAGATGCACACACCTGGTGCAGCAAAGTGACTGCAGCAGGTTCAGAGTGATGAGGGACAGGACGAGCAGCCCACAGCCCCCATCATCGCACAAGACAGCCAAGACTTGTCCTTGAGGTGCTGAGTGGCAAAAACTGGTGGTGTCTGTGTCCTGAGGAGACTCCATGAAGTTTTAACCACATGCAGATATTCAGAGCCATCATTCATATTTCATGGAGACTGATAAAGAACTGAGTGAGGAAACACCTAAAGAAAGTTCTTGACTTAGTAGTAATCCAGAACTACCCTATTGCTGCCCCAAGCACTGTACTCAGCAACCCTATAATTACAACCCTGCCTGAAAAATCAGGACACTCACCCAGCCAGAGCACAAAATAGAGGCCAGGAGAAACAAGTATGACCCTCAGTACTTCTCAAATTACAAAGTGGAGAGTCCAGAGACAACTCCAGAATAAATCAACACTTCAGCAATGCTTGCTTGTCCTCAGAGGTGTTAAAGCTTGCAACTAAATGTCGACATTTGGGCAAAGAGAGGGAAGCAAGTAAAGGATACAGGCCATCCAGGAGTGTCATGAGTTCACATACGACCCCCAAGGAGGTGGGCACATCAGCACATTGACAAAGGCAGGCAGCAAACAAAATCCACAGCTCCCTCTTTTCGACCAGATTTTAATAAAGTGGGAGTGTGTAAACATACTGCTAAATCCCATTCTCCCTCAGACACTAAAGGAAGTTGTGTCTTTGATGTCAGTGGAAGCCCAGCCCAGCCCTCGCACACTGTGGCAGAGCAGCCTGAGGCAATGGCAGCAGGTGCCCTGCTGAGCTGAGCCCACACAGCCACCAACACACACAGCTCCAACGGGATCTTCTAGCAGGTGTTGCTGGAATCCTGGGCATCTCTCTAGCAAAGTGCAATGATATTTAACTTCCTTATGGGCTCTGGAGGCTGCCAAACATCTGTTGGGATTAGCTGGTTCATGTTTGTGAAGTGCACACAAACGCTAGCGTAAGGAAGGAGCTGGCCTATTTATGGCTGTGAATGCTGGACCAAAACCCAAACCCACATGCTGTATTTGCACATACAGCTCTATCTCCCCTGACACATTTCACTGTTTTAGGATGGAGGCACGAGGTGTCCCTATAGCTTACAGCCTATTTCTGGTGGCTGGTAACTTCAGCGAGTCGTGCTGCTCCCCTCCTCCCCATCCAAATGCACAACTGACTTCTGCTAGCAGGCTGGGCCAGCACAGCTCTACCAGGAGCCCCCAGATGGGGGTTGCCCTTTGCAGGGGAAAACCACCTTCCCTCAAGCTCCATCCCACGCTCTGGAGTGCTGCAGATCACACTCACGGCCCACAGACCTCCAGCAGGCTCCCAAACACCCAGCTGCAGCTGATCAGCCACCCAAATTCCCCATGGCAAGGGACTTTGCAGCAAGTCTCATGTTTCTCTTGGGTGTCCCTCCCTCACACAGAGGCATCCTGTGAGTAAGGGCTGAGGAATGAGACAGGGAGCACACACAACTCAGGAACTGCAGCGATAAACAGCCATGAGGGGGATGAACTCCCCAGGAAGGACAGGAAGAGCCCAAGTAGGTTTCAGATTGAACCCTGCACTTTTGTTGAAGGGACATAAGTGGCAATGCTTGCAGTGGCAGAGCCACAGCAGCTGTAGGTTCCCATTACTCAGAATTACTTTGCACCAAGTTGCAAGTCCTACATGTACAGCTTTGCTCTGTCAGAAGCTACTGCCTCCCTTTCCTCCACACATTTCAATACTTATCAGGTCTTTAACTTAGTCACATTCTGCTAACAAACACCTTTACACCCTTTTGATCTTTGCTCATAACCAGTCACTACGTCCCCAAGTCAATCATTTTACTCTTCTCTCACCATTCTCTACTTTATCTTCACCTCCCAGGACAGGACCTCCTCAGACTCAGACATCACTCTGTGGGTGCAGCTTGTGCTCTGTGCCTTGGGTTCACAGGAATCTGACACAAAGTTTGCCAGACTCACAACTCTCCTTCAGGTAGCAAAACAAGTGCCAGGCCCAGCCCAAGATGCTACTGGTCAAGTTCAGAGATATGGATAACACAAGAAATGTTGGCTACAGGATATGGAAGCAAAAACAAAGGACAAAAGGAACCCAGGTGTTTACCAATACCACACCCAGAATTACTCATGTCTTTCATTAGATGGATAGCTCTTGCTTCCTGGAGATCATGTGGAATCACTTTCATTCTACATTAGGTAGAATTTGCACAACACACAAAATATATTCCCATTCTAACTCTTCCAAGGGAGTTGAAACTAAACAAGATGAGCCAGTGACTTTCTGATAACACAGCTACCTTTGCACATCCAGCTCCACCCATGAAAGTGGGCACACCCTTCATCAGGCTTGAATCAAATCACATGAGACACAAGAAATTTATCAAGACTTGTTGCAAAAACCCATCAGGTTGCTTGTGCCTCACTTCACTTCAAGGGAACAGCCAACACAGGCAGACAGCTGCCCTGAAGCCAACAAAGCTGGAGCAGATCACTTTCATTTGGACTTCTGGCACATGATAGTATAACCCAAGACCTAACCCACCACCTCAGGTGTGCAAATGAATACAGACTGGAGGCTTGGGCTGTGGCATCCAGGGAAGTAGGGTGCTGTGGATATATAAGTACAAGAGCCCAGAGAGTGGCCTGACCCCAGACAGGGTGGGGACAACCAGCAGAAATGATCACTGTAACACACTGGAGCAGTCCTCTCTACCCCATCACAGGGTGAAGCACAGAAAAGCAACACACCCAGCAGTGCAAAGGTGAGGTGACATCAAGCCACCTGCTCTGCATCCTCAGAGACATTCAATACCCAGCTGTAGAAACAGTGCCCACAACACACTGCCTGTAGGCTGTGTGTGCAACGAGGGCAGGGAGTTAAGTAACTTCATCCAGAATAACTTATAAATGAACACACCCTGCAGGGATCCTTGTGTGTAGTAAAGCAACGAGCTCTGCTCTTGTAGCTCCTTCTCCCAGGCTACGATGCAGTCCTTAAAAATTTCTCAACTAACTTCCCCAGCCTCCACACATCCCAAGTTCACAGCTCGCCCACGCAACAGAGCAAGACACACCGTGCCAAGCCACGGAAGGAGGCACACAGGCACTCTGTGAGCTGCCATCCCTTCACCCAGACACTTCGAGGACCAGGGTGGGTGAAGTGCCTTGGAAAGACATGCTCATTTATATTGTTTTAAGTTCACCTGCTGCTCTGGCCACACTCCCAAACCTCGGATACAGAGGGAGGCACTCAAAGAGACATTACAGGGCAAGAACCCCACATTCATTCCTGTAGCAATGTGGAGGTCCAAGGCATCATTCCTAACTTCCAAAATATACTTCTGCCCACAGTCCTTTACTTAATGGCACTGTTAAAAGCTTGCAAATGTCTGCATCACTCACATTAGGATCTCCTGCTCTATATAAGGCTGACTCTTCACTGCACTGAGGCTGTGGTTACTCTGCGTGCTACAGCAGGAAAGAAGCCTGACATCTCCCCTGTAACTTTAACCCTTCTGCACTTCATTTGTCCCCCATCCATCTACCTGGGGAACAGGTTAGGGTTTCAGTACAGGACAGTGCTAAAACACTCACTTATCTTCAGGCACACAAGTAACTGCAGAGTTCAGCTGGATTACTCATACACTTGAATTTCAAACTTACTATGCAGAAGGTTCACCAAGACCTCCTTAAATGGCAAAGATGCAATGCTGTGTTTTCCAGGCTCAGCTCTGCAACCCAAGGAACTCAAAAAAGAAGTGGATTCTCTGAAAAAGCACCAAAGAGAAACTGTGCTAAGGAAGGCATAATTCTTATTCTCCAAAAAAATAGCCTGCAGGATCAGAAGTGATGAATAAGATTTAAAAGAAGAATCAACTACCCTGAAAAATGTCAGTCACACTGTATATGGGAGAACAAGTCACTGAGGAAGCGTCGAGCAGCTGATGTGAAGTTCTCATTACTTCTACTCCTTGAAATATGTTTTTATACATAAATACCACCTGGACACTAAACATCTTTGTGGCTCATTTCTGGACCCCCTCACCACCACATTTCAACTCCAACAGCATTCAGCTGCTCTAGCCCCCAAATGCCAGAGGCAAAGACCAGCTTCCACACTAAGCTAGGCATTTTAATACCCATCCAAGGTAAGTACAGGCTTTGCCCCCCACTCAAGGATAATGATGATAATGCACAAAAGGCAGGTAGAGCAGGAAATATGGGGGAAGATAAGCATAAGTGCAAGGAACAGTTCAGAGTAATCTCCAGAGTTGAGCTGAAAGGATGTTAACTTCAATCTGTAATTACAAACAATTTTCCCCAACCATTTCTTTGCTTTATTATCAGTTATGGCTGGACACTTAAGAGAACAATCCTGGTCTAACTCCTTTCTCCTCCATGATTTCAGTGTCAAGGGTGATGTGAGAAAACTAGTCTCATGCCTCTCCAAGCCTCAGTGTCCCATCAGTAAAATGGCAATTTTTCCTCACATTGGGAAGGCACTACAAAAATAGTTCCTCCAGCTTCCAAAGTGCTCCAATGAAAGAGCAAAGAGCACTCCAGAAAAGCGCAAAAGAAAATTAATAATTCTGCATTCTGTCTCAAGTTTGAACAGCACATGGTAAATAAGGCTTGGGGCCACACACTGCACAAAGAGAAAAGCAACCCAATAGATGCTCATTAAGTATCACCTTCCACTCTGGACACAAAGAGTAGGTGCTCTGGCAATTAAGTGGCTATATCATAATACTGCTTGCAGGAGAGGCTGAAATTAAGGTTTCAACGACCTCACTCTGGCACTTCATAGCTTTGGACTTTGCAACTTTAACACCATGCTTTTAACAAAGTTCAGAGCATGCAATTAACTACAGGTTTGCCACGTGGCTGCCACAATCACTACCCACTTTTCTGGGGAGATCCAGATTAAATGCTTGCCTTGGCCACAGAATACTTTGAGGTATCGCTCAAGATTTGCCCAAAGCCATGATAAGCAAATCAAGCCTCTATTTCAAACAACAAGGTGTGTTAAATCCAAGCCAGGCAACGTCCTTCATCAAAGAGCTTGAACAGGAACATCACTGACACCCGGGCTATCGAGGCAGTGATGATGCAGCAGCTGGAGCCACTTATCAGCTGCTAATTCAATCACTCTCCCAACCCAGCCTCGTCTGCCTGCACTGTCTGGGAGACTCCTTGCTTTCATTCATGCCTCACTAAGTGGAGTAATGCAAATCTGTTAAGGTGAGGTAATAAACTGCTGAAACAGAGAGCTCCTCAGGGTACTTGCGCACAGCACACCGAAAATGCACACACACATTACTGCCACAGAAACCACCCCAGCTGGGGGACAACCAACACAGCCACTGCAGCAGGACCACCCACGAGTCACCTGTAACAACACCCCAACATCCTCTGTCCAGAAAGCAAACCTCACCAACCTGAACTCCAAACAGCAGCCACACCGCTGAAAAAGCCCTACAGAAGACACTCAAACATAACAGAGCCAAATTTAAGGTAAGGTTTGAAGCTGGACCATTTCTACCCCACCACACAGTGCAACCCTAGCCACCCCTTGGGGCTCCACAGATGCTTTTTCAAGGCCTGTGGGACAACCTGTCAATTCAGTCTCCTCTATCCCACCCACCTTTGCCCAGCTGTCGGGGCTGGTCTCACAATAAAGCAGCTGGGCCCTGGGTCCTCGGCACTATTCCAGCCCTCAGCCCAGCACAGGCTCCCCAAGTAAAGAGATACCAGGACCAGAGAGAGACTAGAAGATGCACCTCCCCACAATGAGATCAACTGGCCAAGAAAAAAATTAAAAATAAGGGAGAAGGTAGTTACAAATTGATGCATAAACAAGACTTGACTGTGCAATTCAGAGCTAACAGGGCAGTTTACTAAATGTTAATTAAATCCTTAGTGCCTGTTACTCCAGTCATGGAGATCAACTTATTTTTAAATTAAATAAGCAGTAAATGCTTAGATGAATTTCTATTAAATTTCACCCAGTGAGTGAAGTATGTGAGGCTTTTAATAGACATTAAACAAGATAGTTATGGCAAGTTAGTTGATACTTTATTACCTAAAGATAATGGCCATATTAAATCTCAACTAACTATTCCACTGGCAGCACAATCATCCAAGATCTGGCAGAAGTTTTCCTGCCTTGAAGCATCACTGAGCAGCAGGAGCAGGGCGAGGAAGGCAGCCAGGAGCTGAGTGGCACCTACTCAGAGGGTGCTCATGTGCATAAACTCTCTAAGACACAAGACAGGATCCCTCCCAGCCAGATCTGCAAACCCCAAAGAGGGCTGATGGGCTATTACCCAGCAACAAAACTGGCATAAGCCAGAGACCTTCATGCATCCCCCCCTGCCCCTAAAACAAACTAAGTAATTTATGGGTTTGCTGAGGAATCACGGAATTCCAAGGTTCCCTTATGGCATCAAGGGCAACAGAAAACATACTAACAGCCTGCAACACTCAAAAGCTTCTAACTTTGTCTACGAAAAGGTTATCAGCAGCCCACATCTCCACCGATGTTTGTTTTCCTTCCCTGAGCATATTGTGATAGTTTGGGAGTTCTTCTGACTCACACGTGTGTCACTGTCACCCACAGATCCCAACAACAGATACTGACAGTCTAAAATGACAGAGACTTGCTAACAGTGACTTAAAAATAATCATTTTCATGCCAGCTCTTGCAGTTGCTCAGAACCTGATCATAACCAGCTCTCGGAGATCAAAACAGAATCTCCACTGAGTTGTCTCTAACAATAACCCTAATTGCAATGATTAAGTGTGGGTAGCAGGTTTCAGTTTTTTTCACGTTTGGACTGGAAAACACCACCAGCCCTACATGGCCTGCCATGCCCAGGAGCAGGATGAATGAAAAGAACCAACCCTGCTAAATTCTACTTCTTAGGCAGGCGTAAGCTCTCAAAAGCTTTAATGTTTTGTGGGGTTTTTTCTGGTCTGTGGTTTTCGGTTTGATTTGTTGTTTTCTTTTCTCTGTTTGTTTCTATTTTGCAAAACAAAGAGCTCCCTAAATCACAAAGAGGAAAACACAGAGCTCTTCAAACTTCACTGATGCTCTCTTCCAGCATCCCAGTGCACACACAGACACCAAACACAAGATATTCCCTCCGATCCCTCCTCTGGAACCCTTATTTGTAAAGTTATTTCAAGTATTTTCCTATGTATAACCCACACTCTTTAAAGGCATTGTTCCTTGTGAATCTGTGCATCAGATAACCCACATCCTTTCATAAGTTATGGTTTCCATCTCCTTTGCTCCTTCCTCCTCTGTTCTGGCTGCAGTTGCAGTAAGCTCTCTAGCTTATAACAGAATTACGCTGCTACAAGAGCAAAGGGAGATGAGAAAGCTACTGGGGCAAAAAGGCTGTGGAAGACCTTGCCCTGCAGACAGCAGCATCACTGTCACACTCATGTGCACACTGCAAACACAAATGCTGAATCACAGGCTTCTGCTGGGTCACATGGACTTTGTATTCGTCTTACTTCCCCGAAGGCTTCTCCCCATCAAAAACAAAGTACCTAAAAAGCACACACATACCTAAAGAAACACAGAATATCCTGACTTGGAAGGGACCTACTCTTAGCCAGTGCATATTTCTTCATCTTCCTGATGCCATCTTTAAAAGCTCTCCATGCATTCACAAGGACTTAGCTCCACCTTAGCAGGGCTGCCACAGACCACACCAGAGCCTGGACAATCCATTAAAGGTGAAACCCAGCATCTGGTGCCAGCCAGAGTAGAGTGTGCAAGTGTTTCTCAGAGCCATGACAGGGAGAGAAGAGCTCAGGAGAAGAAAGGCAGAGATGTGTGGGTCAGGCTTTCAGAAGTTTGAGGAGCAACAAAATGTCTCTGGGTATGTGTTGTTCAGCACGATGGGCAGAGCAATAGAGAAACCACTGCGGGCACCCTGCAGGTATCTGTTTCCACAGACACATGGAAACTGTGTTCTTGGAACAATTTGTCATCCACCCAAGCCACTGCTTTTCTCTATCTGTGTCTGTCTAGTGTCAGCCAGAGATGCTTCATGGAAACCTACATGAAACTGTTTCTTCTTTCCTAATTAGATGTTTACCATACAATGGGCACCACCACGGCTGGTACAACTCTGAATGTTTCTGACACTCATACAACCACCTCATCTTTTCAGACTTGGCCAAACTCCTGTTCTCAGCAACATTCTGCATGATAAATGCCACCATTAGTTACACTGAAAACCACTTTATTTTCTTCATTTTGAATCCACCACATTCACCTTCATTTTCATTTGTACAAAGGAACAGACATTCCTTTTCCACAGCACTCGCTGTTTCTCTGACACCTGTCTAACATGTGTCCTTTTAACAGGAGCGATCCCATACTGCTGGTAAAACTCCCTCAGGTTTTCCAGCTCCCAACCATCCCTCTCCAAAACTGCGTACACAAAGTTTGACTGATCACAAGGGTATTACTTAAGTTTTATAGTCAGACAGGTGGACACAAGCAGTGATTTTAACAAACAGGGCAACAGCCAGGCTGCAAAATTGAATGTCTCCACTCTGAGCATGAACCCCCACACCATAATTCCTACTAGGAGTTATAATTAAAAATACATACAGATGATAATATATGTAAAAGCACTCCAGTTCCATTGAGACTGCAGCCAACACTATCAGGTACCTCGCAAAACTCACTAGTCCAGCTCTGGAGCTTCATCCCTGAACATCCTAGAGAAACAAGTGCTTTAGCAAGGGATACACACCTGAATGTGCCATTACACTGCTTGAAAGCTTGAATTACACTGCACCAGTTCCTAATTGTGCTCATTACCTCACTAACAGCACAGCTGAAGGTGTTTCTCAGAGGAATGCAACTTGGAAATACCAAGTGCTCAGCAAATTTCCAGGAGACAAGACAGGTAAACTAACCATGATTCCCAGGATCTGAAAATCACTTCTGACCTGCCAGTCTAAAGCCAGGCTTTCAACAGTTTGTCCTGGTTTCACAACAGCACATCAGAGACAACATCATTCAGTACCTTTATCCCCTAAAGCTGGGTGACTCTCCATCAAACAGCAACAAGAGAAAGGATTCATAGAGCTGGAACCCACACTGAGATGGGCATGCTCATCAGCACCCTGCCCTGACATCCAGGCTGATGTCTAAACATGTTCCAAAGGTAAAAATCTCACCTCTATGCAACAGGAATTGGAGTTTCTCTCCCAGCTTGGTACCAGCATCTCTGCCCCACCAGTGCCAACCACACCAGGCAACCAGGGCTGGCAAAACGGAGACAGCTGTACAGTGAGAAAAGCAGTAATTCTCACTGACCCAGGCACCACGGACACTGAACATCAGCAATTCAGAGCAGCTTGGGACTGCACCTACAGAAGCTTTAACGAGACAGTTTTAGCTTCATTTTCCTGGACATGGCCTTCACTTCCACCCAGGAGCTTACCCAGGCAGCATGCAAGGGCTGCATGCCACCAGCCAGGACTGTGGCAACACGGGACACACAGAGCCAGTGTGCCATGGCCACACAACACACACGGTGGGAGTGACTTTTGGGAAGCAGGTCTCCTACCCTCTACACAGCATCTCTCTACAGGACCAGGACTGATGGCAACTCCCTGCTGCTGCTATCCCACACCCAGGTGTCCCGGATCTGGCAGATTTCCCCAGCCTACACAGGCTGAGCCAGGTGGAAAAAAAAAGCCTGAATAAAACAATTAAAGGAAAACCATCTCTGAAACAAGGGGCAACAGGCCTGAAGGGCCCATTAGCAGCACCTGCATCACAACAAATTTAAAGGCAGGGTTTGACAAGGAGGGTAGGGGCTTGCTCACAGGTGGCTCCGTGGCCACCACCCACACCATCAGCTGCTGATGGCCCATCTCCCAGGGAAAAACCTTCCAGCAAAGGCTAAACAATTGAAATAGGGGAATAACAGATCCAATAAATTTAGGAGCAATAGGCTGCACAGTCATGGGGTGGGCAGGGGGGGACAGACCAAGCTAATAGGCAGAGAGAAGTTTACAACAATAAACCTTTACCCACAGACACGATATCTCCCAAGGGAAATCCCAGAGCATTATTTAGCCTTGTGTGGGCCAGCCCTGCTTCAGCCAGGGTGGGGATAATTAGAAAGTCCCTCATATCCCTAAACTGTGCTGCTGCACAGCAGGTTGAGCTACACACAGGACAGCAGCCAAGATTTTTCAACAAGAACACAGCGACATTATTAACATAGAGATTAAATGCTGTGTCCTCTTCTCTGGCTCTGCATGTTCCCATACTTTCCTAATGTCCCATTTCTCCAATTACTCGGTGAGCCAGCACCTGCTGTATCACCCAGCTCCTAGGCACTCCTCACTCTCTCAGATCTTGCCCCAGAAATCATTCCTGGAACGTACAAGCACAATGTCTACAGGAAAATAAGTCCATAGAAGCAAAGAAATCCTGAAATATGTCCAAAACCACTTGTGGCTTCTTTGTGGGACCTTCCTTTTTTGTACGGGTCAAAACCCCTTTGTGCAGAGGGACCAAGGTGTTGCAGATGTGCAGGGAGACACATCAGCAGGCTTGATGGCTCCTGCAAGCTCCCTAAACTTTTGTGTACCAATTGCCTAGCGAAATGGAAAGAAACAGACAGGAAACTAACCCAAGAACAACACAACTGGGCTAAAAAGTCAATTCCTGCAGGTGTAGGAAAAAAGAAACAAACAAAAATTAACCAAAACAAAGCAGGAGAATCCAACTCTCGTTTGTTTCACTGGCAGGGCCAAGTTGCACCTCGAGGTACAGGAGGCAGAGCAATTAGGCACGAGTTGCTTCATCAACGCCTCCTCGGGAGAACTGCCGGCTTCCCAGCACAGCCCCAGGGCGTGGGGAGTGCTCCTGAGCAATGGCAGGGGTAAGGTTTGCCTGTTCAAAAAAGGAGAGCGAGAAAGAGGGAGGGCAAAAAAAAATTTA
>VZRX01018843.1:592275-606387 GCA_013398075.1 Notiomystis cincta
AACGGGGCTGGAGGCGGCCCCGGCCCTGTGAGCATCACCTTCCTGCTCTGCATCCCGGAGCCAGGGGAGTCTTGGGCCCAGAAATGCACCCTGTGGCTTACAGCATCCAACTTTTCACAGGGAAGTTTTATCCAGGGCTCTTTTTGATTCTTTGGGTGCTGCTTCAGCCAACTTTTTAATCTGTTGTTCCCCAGCTGGGGCGAAGAACAAGGTGAGGGGAGGTAAAAGGTGCTGGGAGTTCCAAAGGAGCTGCCTGTTCACAGATTCAAAACCAGACTTGTTGCAAATACTAAAGAGAGGGGGAAGGGAAACTATTTTCTGATTGCTTTGTTTAATTGTTTCGTGGCTTTTTCTAAGGACTGCAATAAAAATAAATTGGGGTGTTGAATGTGATTGTTTTTATACTGGAATGTTACCCTTTAAGTAGCTGTTGGGTATCTGCATCTGCCCTGAAGAGAACGGGAAGGCAGAAGGGTTACATTGTGTTCAGGCTGTGGAGGGGAGCATTGCCAAGCCTTACTCATTCGGAAAGAGATTTCTGGGTGAGTTTTTAGAAGCTTCAAATGCATTTCATTTTTAAAATAAAGGGCTCTGGTGTGTGCTTTCAGAAGATGTCTACATCTTATCCCATTACCAGCTTTAGTGTCCACAGTCAGTGCTTGACAGCCCCAGGAGGGCAAGATTGCTCGTTTGGACACAAAAAGAGGACAATAAGTGCCTAAAAGACTTAAGAAGCTGTAGCAGAGAATTGTGATTCAGCTTCTTTCCACCTTCCCTGGCTGCCAAAACCAGTGTATTTCCCAGTCAGAGACCCCAAGAGATTTCACCCCACCCTGGCAGACCCCTCAGATGGGAAAGCGTGTCATTTCCCAAATTTAGTCCTCAGTGCAAACCCCCCATCTGGGCTTGATTTGGTGTTCTGCACTGGCCCTGACTACCAGGGGTGCTAAATTCCCCCCAGGAACAGAGAGGCCTGCCAGGGCCAGATTCTCTCCTTAGAAGCACTGCAGCTAAATGTGTGTGAGCAGTCAGGGCCACAGGTGTTCTCCAAGCATTAGGACTATGACTAGAAATACCCCAGCCCTGTCCTAGCTGCCTACCTGGTGTTTAAGCCCTGCTGAGATCCTAAACCAAAGCTGAGCAGTGCATGAGTCAGCAGGGCCCGTGCTGTGGGTGTTACCTGGAGAGCCAGCAGTGCTCTGTGGCCACGGCTTCTTGTGAAAGACACGGCTGATTTCCACAGGGAAGAAAGAGACTGTAGCACCTGCTCAAGCTGAGCAGCCAAAGCCTTCGCCTGAGGCCCTGTAAACCCAGGTTCAGTTCCCTCCTGCAGAGCCTACAGTTCACCTGTCTCCTGCCAGCTTTGACCACTGGGCTGTGAGGTCACGCTCCTGCACTGCGCCCCAGGACAACTCACAATGGGATTTTCTTCCACCAGGAGCAGGTGGTCATCACCAGGGGCTTCCTGGCACCCACATCTGTCAACCTCAGCGTGGTGCAGCTCTCAATGGCAGACATAGACAGGAACTATTGCCTGTTTTGGTTTTTTTTCTTCAAGTTTCTTGCAGAGCTGCAACAGCCCTTGTGTTGTGTCAACTGGTATCTAGGGGAAGTGTATGAACACTAAAAAAATCCCTTTGGCCCAAGATAAGAGACAAGTGTTCTCCATTTAGTATTTCAGAGAAAACCAGTGGTCAAATATTTTCCTGGTCCCATATCCAACAATTATTGCTTCTTTATCCATCAAGCTTATGAAATTTTCCAGTGCTGTTAACAGCAGATAGAATACTGTGCCCATCCACAGCAGCCTCCTTTAAAGGATCCCGAAAGTTTTAAGCTTTGAGCCTCCAGAGTTTGAGATAGTAACTACTACTACCTCCATTTTGCTGGTAGATGAACTGTGACTAATCCTCTGCAGCACACCAGCAGAAGTTTGATTTGCAGCCCATTACCCTTGTAACGTGGTCACTGCCTTGTCAAACACAGCATGAATTTTCTGGGGTTTTTTTTCAGTTTCCTATCATGACCAATATCATACACTTTGGAAATGAAAGTAGAAAATTCAAGGTGTTGAGCCTGGCTGTGAAAATCTGCTCTTTGCCTGGAAAGAATCAAAAATACTGGCAAACATACAATCATTCCTTTGGTAATATCTACTGCACCCGCACCATAGCAGCAAAATGAATTAAACAGCAAAAGACTGAAATGCCTGACATTGCATAGGCCAGTCAGGAGGCAGGAATACAGGAGTCAGCCTGGGCCAGTATTAATTCAAGGAAATTAAGTTTTTTAGTGTTTAAGGTGCATGACTAGGAGATTGGAAACTTGGCTTCCGCTCCTACTTTCCCTGTATAGTGTGACTTTAAATGAGTCAGTTCACCTTACCAGGTCTGGAGGAGTCCTTAGAAACCCACAGCACAAGGTTTAGAGCAGGGAATGACACACCATGACCTCCTATCAGCCCCCATTCTGTGCAAAGTTTCCAGAAGTCAGCAAGTGAAACCTTGCTTTTCAGAGTTTGGGTCTCTCCTTTTCAGTGAGAACCCATATGCAAAAATCACAAAACAAAAAACTCAGAATGGGAAGAGCCCTTAGGAAGCCCCAGGAATTCCATCTCTTAGGCCATAAAGCAAGAGTAGCACTGCCTAAACTGTACCTGACAAGGGTTTCACCTACCCTGCTCCTAAGAAATCTAGAGGATCCATTCCAGAGCTTCACAGTGGGATATGTTTGCTTTATCTGTAACCCAAGTCACTTTTGCTGCAATTCAGCTCTTAATCAGATGGAGTGGTGGGGAACTGACATATTCCCTCACTAGCAACAATTCCAGAACAACAGGAAAGTCGCCCACCTGGTGAACTAATTCTTCTGTGGGTAAAAGCCAAAGAGGCTGGAAAACACACTAAGCATGTGTTTTTGGGAGAGCTGCCACCTAACTTACAGACAAAGATCAGATGCAATTAGTGTTAGATCAACCTGGAGACTCCTCTGCCCCAAACCACAGCACTTTTCGCCCGCCTCGCCAGGAGGACGCCAACTTCCACCAAGACATGCAGTGTCACACTTGACCCTTCAGTCTCCAAAGGGTATTCTTGGAAGCAAATGCAAAATCTGAGCTCACAGCAAGAGCATTCCTGTGGCACTGGGGAAGGAATGAGGAAACTCCAGCATAGCTACCAGGCAGACAGGAGAGAAAAGACTCATCCTGCAAGTCTGAATCAATTTCCAAACTGGGTGCTTGTTTCTGATTGAGAGATACACATGTGTGCTGCCTGGTGGAAGGAATCTAGAAACAGCACTGGGCCAAGCTTTGTCATTCCCCACTCTGCAGGTATGTTTGCACCCAGACAGGAATGCAAGACACGGTACTGAGCAGGCTTTGGTGAATCACAGATCTCTGACAGCGACTGAGACTGGGCCAAAGCCCCAAGGGAATCTTCACTGATGAGAAATACAATTGCCAACAGACTCCCCAATTTTCTGTGAGTGTATCAGAGATAGTGATCACCACCAAACCCTCCATCTCTGTGCACATTTTGGAGCTGCAAGTGGTTCACAAGATGCTCGGTTTCACCTGGCCATCAATCCTGTCTAATTCCATATCATTTCACTCTTGGCCATGGTGAGTTCAGGGTAGCTCAGGAAAGTGTAAACCTTCCTGCAAACATTTCAGGCTCTGCTTCCTGCTCTGCTCCCTGCTCTGCTCCATCTGCAGTCTGGGCCATAGTTGCCTGTGCCTCAGGAATGGTAAAGTTTTGTAAAACTGCTATATTCCACTGCTGAGAAGTACAGTTGAGCAATGTGCTACTGTAGCATACTTCATTTTAAGGACATGGTTAAATCCAATTTGAGCCTGGAGAGATTTCAGCTTAGATTTAAGTGTTCCATTGAACAGGGTGGATTTAAGGACTGAAGTGTTTTGCTAGACTGGATCTTTGGTTAATGAGGAAGGAGACTTGCTAGTGCCTAGAAGAAAGAACTGCCTGAAGCATTTTGGCACATCCAAACCATTACTAGCACTACTCCTTTTTTCTAATGAATTTTAATGAAATTAACACAAAGAATTGGTAAAGAAGTTGATAATTTCATTAACAATTCTCACTCTCTGGGTCTCAGTTTAGTGGGGGGGGGAAGCAAACTTCTAGTATCTCATCAGAATGATGTGTTATAATTAAAGCAGAAGCCACTAGACTTTGTATTTTACACCATCTGGTATCTTGCACAGTATCTCACTAATGGTAAATGTGTCATGTCCAGATTTTAGCACTGAAATCATGAGTGCTTTGCTTTACAGGAAGAGAATCAGTTAAATACTTTATGGAGCCTACAATGAATAAGCAAAGTACCCCAGTCTTAAAAGAAATGTTTGTGGTAACAAAATATTTTGAGGGACATTTTTGCATGGTCTCTGACCTCCCTGTTGAGAATCAAAATGAAAATATTGAATGTACTAAGCAGATGTCTTCTCCTAGTGACAGCAAGATGAGCAAAGACAGCTGGTTAGAAGAACAACAACAACAAAAACACATCATCATTCCTGCTTTGGCTCCAAAAAATCTTGGACTTGTTGTCATGGAAGAAAGCTATATCTGTAAGAAGCCAAGAAAGAAACAAATATTATTGAATCTGGTAGCATTTTAGTGAATGTGCTGGAAATAACTTAAGTAGGAAGAAAAACTGGATGTGCTCCATTGTTTATTAAAAGAATGCCTCTTCTTATTTCCACAGGGACCTATAGCCTATAGAGGCATTAACACATTCACAAGATACATATTTTAAATATGTTGCTTCATTCATCAAGGGCTCTTCTGCTAAAGTAAATAGAGTTACAGCACATAGAAATATATACAGCCACAAAAATATTCTCTCTGCAAGCTAAAAATGCCAACTGTGGATTTTGTCTGTAACTCCTTCAATCAGGGAACATGGGTGTATTACAGAGACACCTAGAGAGATCTTAAAAATTAGGAAGGGAGAAGATGAGAAAATTAGATTCCCTTGGTGGAACACAGGATAAATAATTCACAATGAAGAAAACAAAAAAGAAAAAGGAAACCAAAATTAAAATATGAAGAGCTACTCTGGATGAAAATCAGTCTGAGCTGCTTTGAACAACAGATCCAAGAGGACTTTTTGGCAAGACTCAGAAATAAGCCAGTGACCCTCTGGCCTCCCTGCTCAGAGGTAGCACATTCTCTCTTGATAGTTTTCATCTGAACAAAACTTGATTTCTGTGCTTGACCCCTGGACATTTCCATTTCCCTTTATGAGCATTTGGGCAGACTTGAGCGAAGAACAGGATTGATGAGAAGAGTCTAAGAAATCAAAAGCTGTGCAGTAATGGCAAAGACAAGTAACTCCAGGTGGATGTTCCCAGAGGCCCAGGTAGCCCAGATCCCATGTGCCATCAGACAGTGCCCTGTGCAACAGCAAAGCTCTGAATTTGCTGGCTCAGGAGGTGTCCTCCATGGAGTGCTTCAAAACACTTATCTGTCTCCTACAGAGGTCCTAAAGGATTTAAAGCCTTGAAGAAGCAAGAGGTTAATTTGGTTTATACTAATGATACATACAAAGAAAATCATGTAAAGCAAAGTATTTACTTTGGAAAACAACTGCCTTGAGAATTGAGAGCTGTGATCAATCTGACATATCAGCCTGTAAACAGAGGACAGTGAAGTCAAAAGGAGAGGATATGGCTGCTGGGTCTCTGGTTTCTGGCTGCCAGCTTTGCCCTTTCTCCACTAGGTGATTAGGCAGTAATAGTTTTCAAAAGCAAATAGGTTTATTTATATAGTTTTCTATGCAGAAAACCAGGGCTAAGTAAGTGTACTGCTCTGCAACACAACAGATGTGGGACTTGGGGAAAGCTGGAGCTTGAACTGAGCTGGAAAAGCTTCCACCATTTGCCAATATCTTGGAGAGTCTGGAATCTTTCCCATCTCTACTGCGACAAAAACAGGACTTCTCAACATTTTGGAGGACTTTCTTCCTTTTAATAAAGGACAAATAGCATGGAGTGAAAAACAAATCACTGTGCCAGAAGTGATTGAGAATCAGTTTTGCCTGTTTCAATTCCCCATCTTGCCAGCCTCAGCTCCAAGACCTGACCTACAAACTCCCAGCCAGCCCAGGAATGACCATGCAACAATGAAGGACCATTTCGGCCAGAAATTCCATGCTGACTCGAAGAAAACATTTCCTAGAGTATCTTGGTAAAATGGATACACTCCCACACACACTACATGAAAGGAATCATGTCTGACAAATAAACATTTCTTAATGAGAAACATTTGTCCAACATGTTTCTCCCCAGTCCTCGGGAGGTTTGTGCCTCAGTGCACCATCTATAAAAGGAGACAACAGCCCTTCCTGGCCTCTGGGGGACCACACTGGGCTGTGGAAGTGAGGGACTCCCTACCTCCATTAGCTGCCCTCAGAACTCCATATACCTTGTAGCACATAAGTATGGACTGACTCAAGCATTTCTACAGACCCATTTCAACCCACATGTTTGACCTTTACCAAGAGCCTCTCTGCCCACAGGCTGCTCCATTTGCTCTGTCCCACTTTGGGACACAGAGGCAATGCAGGGCACCTCAATATCCCTGGGCTCAGCCATCCCTGAGTGTGCATTTCCTCACACCATCAAAAACTTGGATCACCAAGGAGACAGCCCAGCCCCGCTGCCAGTGAGGTGACAGATCCCTGGCACCAGAGCTGGGCTCAAACTGCTCATGAGCTGCTTGTGGCTGGAGATGAATGTCTGCAGAGAGCTAAAGCAGATTGCTCATAGATCTATTCCAAATTGTCTCTAATCTAGTGGACAATTTGAGAGTAAATGTGTGCTGGAAGCACCGTCTTCCCTTCAAAGCAGTAACCTGAGAACATTGAGCTTGTGGCTGCACAGGAGAAACCTTAGGATCTCACTGGTGCCTTGGCAAATCCTTAAGATGTCAGAGCCCCCTATGTGTATTCTGTCCTCTCTCTCAGAACACTTCAAGCATGTGTTTGATGCTACAGACACACCACAGCCACCACAGCTCCAGGAATGTGGTAATGTTCCTAGCAAGGAATGAGGCTGTGAGCCTGAAGCAATACGCTTCCAACTGCCTGATTTGCACAGAGCTTTTAGAAACAGTCCAATGGCTTCAAAGCTTCAGGAAAGCTGACATTTTGGTCTCACCTTTGTTTCTTAGTCCCACACCTACTGCAGAGAAAAGAGGAAAAAAAATTCAATTGATATTTGCATTATCCTGCCTACATTTCAGCCACAAGGTTCCAACATTTGCTAAACTTCTGGAGGCCCATCTCACCAGTTCAGCATCTCACCACTCCTAAGCATAGACTGAAAAATGCCATTTTTCTCCACTATTAAATCAAAAGGTGGCTACACCCATGTGTCAGCTCTGTTTCCTCCCTTTGGGCAGCTGGTCAGGGATAATGACCTATATCCTTGAAGCATTTGTTTTATTTAGCATTACGGAGAAGGAGGGTTTAAGGCAACAAGCAACCTAATTATATAACCTTTCCCACCCTATCTTATTACAGAGAGATCAGCTTGCATCTTCACCTGTGGAAACACAGCAGCTCAACTCTTTGAATGCCCATGACTTCATCTGGGCTCTTTCCTACTCTGCTTTGCCCTAAGCAGAACGTTTCCAACCTCTTCCAGTTAAGAGCTTTCACTCATTCTTTACATCCAGGTGGGAACAACAGCCTGCTCGGCCTTGCTTTAGCCACATCAGTGTTGCTCCAGAGATTCCCAGATGGGGTGGCCATGCCACTCACATGGTAGGGAGGCATGGATGGAGAAGCTGAATATCACCAGGCAGTGTTTGAGAGCACCCAGACTCTGTCCCCAGCACCCAGAGCATTGCACTGGTTGACATCACTGGTGTTGAGCACCAACTGCAGGCTCTGCACAGGGATCTGGGACTGGCACACACCCTGCATCAAGCCTCACCCCACGATGAGACAGGCAGGCAAACGAGAAAATTGGGCCCTGGCCCCTTCCTGTGATTAGGTCATTATAATGGGTAAATATTTTCCTAGATAGAGAGCTGAGATAAAGGACTCCTGATGTCTGAAATGGAGTTTGAACAAGACTTGGAAGGACTATCCCTACCTTGTAGTTCTTTATAATGTGCTTTTACCAAATAAATGCCTTTTTCCCCAAAGTACCCAGGAAATTAAAGGGGACTTGTTCTTAGCTAATGATGAAATACTCACAAAATAAATTTTCTTTGACTAGCAAGGACAGCATCTAGTCTACAGCCAAACTGTTCACCAGCAAATACAAAGAGTGGATTTAGTGACAGGTACCAAGGGTTATTCCCAGAGGACATCACAGCTCTACACCATTCAGTCTAAATATTTACTGGAGAGTACAGAAAAGTGAATGGTAGAGGCAGAATCACAGAGATTGGCTTAGAGAAGTCTATTTAATAAGAGCCTGTTTCTGCAGAGAAAAATGATTGTGATTGTTTTCTAATGAAAATCAGTGTTCTCGTGCTATAGCAAATAGTGATTATTCATTCTCTATCCCTTTACTCTGCATTATTCATGATTTTGTGGCCTCTGTTCTATCCTCTCCCTTGGTGTTCCAATCTCATCCTGAGTTTTCTCAGGGTTTGGGAGTTTTTGTATCAGATAAACTGGTTTATAAGGTAGTCTTTGAGGAGCAAGTCTCACTTAAATCTCGCATAATATCCAAGAATGTTCTCCGGTATTTGACCTCTTTGTGGATGAAACAAAGCTCTTCAGACACAATAACCTTGGTGTTTCAAAGTTGTAACCAGCACCTGTGGAGTTTTCAAACAAATAGGCTCAGCGTTCCTTGGTGCAGTCTTCCTCACTGCTCCCACATTTAATTGCTTTGTAATTACACTTGTAAAACCTGCAATGGGATTACACATGGGGGAAAGAAAAATAATTTAAAAAATCACATTTCAGAATAGGGGGGGATTTATGGGAGCTGCAAGACAAAGAAAAACCCACCTTTCTTTCTTCCTTCATTGTTGTCTTTGGAAGGCAGCCACTGAAGTTTCCTTGTCAGTAATACAGGGATTTGTAAATAGAACAAAGAGCTTCCTCACACCGAGGCACATTATATAACCCAGCGTCTTCTCAGGCAGTTCCCTTGAACTTTGCATCTCGCTCCTCCTGAGAACAGTCCTCCATGCCAGCTTGAACAGATGTGGTTTCCTCCAGGAAAGGTTTTCTGTTGGGGTCATTCTGACTTCCCTTTCAGAGTTTTCCAGCCTCATGTGCTCTTTGCTCAAGGGATTACTGTGGTGGGCACTGACTCCATGTGCTACTGTTCAGCTTCTCCTCACCTGCTGGCTGAGCTGAATGAGTGCCGAAATCTCCGTTCCACAGAAAAATCTGACATTTCATGTTTTCCTGAATCAGACCGGAAAGTTGCAATTTCCTGTGAACCCAAATTCTGAGAAACATTTCAGAAAGTGCAAAATGGCCTCAGTGCAGCCTTTTGTTTGGGTGTTACCTACAAGCTTTTATGAGACTTAAGCTGACTTTAAACACACCATGTTCCAAGTGATCCCAAATGCAACCAAGCAGCAGCCACTGTCCCCAGGGTCACTCAGGGAGCTGCGGTGTCGGCCGAGGGTGCTTTGCAAGAGAGAGGTGACACAGAGCCAGATGTGGTTTGTCTCACCCCATGTATTATTCTGGCATTGCCACTGCTTCAATTCCACCAGTGCACTCACAGATTTCAAGCTTACAAGCATTTTAATTCTTATTTTCCAGGCTCATTGAAAACAAAGGTTTTTATCCTATATAACCAAGGATATAACTCAATAGCTTGTACAGCCCTGGCATGATATTTCCAATATATCGACTGCATATTCAATGGCACTGTTTTAAAAGAGTGCAGCTTTAAGAAGTTTTAACTAAATCAGAGCACAAGGCCGTGCAGACCCTCTTATTTTAGTATCAGTAGAGTTGTTTTTTCATCTCTGGTTGGTTAGAAGAGTTTTGTAAATGAAAAAGGATAAGACATTGTACAGCTGATGTAGATCACCAAATGCAAAAGTTCACACTGATTAAACTAGGGTGGTATAACCTTGTGTGAAGGCAGCTTTGAAGCTGCAACAGCATAGTGGGAAAAGCAGCCCTGCCCTGTGAACAAGTGAGGAAAAACAAAGAAAACAGTGGAGCAAAAGCTGCTGCTAGCTGGTCTTCACAGAAAATGAAGTTAAAAGAAAAAAAAGGAAAGAAAAAAAGCAAGAAAAAAGGAGATGGAAGAAAGAACAGAAGCATACTTCAAGACCAAAATCTCATCAGACTAAAAATCAGTGTAACTCCCACATTGCAACACTTTGCAGGTCTCATAGACACAAAGCTGTTCCTTCACCCAAAAGCCAAACATAAAAGTCACGGAAACCCATCATGCCAATTCTGTGGCTGCTTTCCGGAGCAGAATCTTTCTAAATGTCAATGTTCTCTTTGTTCTGTGCACCCTTTATAACGAGTCTATCATCTGTTTGGTAAAAGATCCAGTGAAATATGTAATAAGGTTATCTCACCATCTCTCTCTATTGTAAAACCATATCTCCTCTTCCACTCATTAATTATTGTCTTCCATTTCCTGTGTCAGATGTGAATCAGAAAATAGGGACTCAAGGCTTACAAGCTTAGCAACTTACCATATATTAGCTGAGCTGTGGCAACTCTCCCTGTGCTCCCTCTTAGCCTTCAATAAACAAAGCCAGTGTGACTTTGCTGCACACAGGCCTGCAGTTGATGCAGTTTGGATTAACCTCCTTTTATTGTCAGCTAAGCTGACAGTGATAGTGGCCATGGCTCAGCTAATGTTCAGTCCTCATATTGCAAGACTTTGCCTTTAAATCCTGGGAGCAGAGCTCTACCAATATAACTATCTGGAAAGCCACAGTGATTTATGTGCTGTCAACATACGCTAAAAAAAAAGGACAAAAAAGCAGCACAATTACATGATTATCAGCCAATGCCCCTTGGTTTGCAGTTTTTCAAGCAGGAACTGCTCAAACTTTGGATCAAGAAGTGAAGCAATCTGTTTCTCAAGCGCAAACAGGGAAAAGTTATATGAGTCTTCTAGCAATTTCAGGCAAATATATCACAGAAGCAGCATGCTTAGCCTTTTTACTGTGCATCTGTCTGAGGTTTCCAGTAAGATTTCCCTGATATATAGTAAGAGTCAAAACTCTAATCTCTTTTAGCTCTTTTTTATTGTCTCTGCAGCACTAACTTTGAAAAATGGCCTTGTCCCCAAAGAACTGCACACAGTCCATGTAGGGAAGCTGTTAAAATAAATGCTTTACGTAAAAAATATTGCAGACGAACTCGGCTCTGAGGGTTTTAGAGCTACAGCTTATAGATATAAACCAGAGCAGCTAAGTATGAATGGAGGTCATACTCCAGTAGAGAAGAAGGGAAGTCTCTTGTCTGACAGTTGCTGCACATGATCTCTGAAATCAACAATTCCTTCGCTCCTTTCTCAGGGCTGAGGGTTTTAATAAATGACTATTCTCATGTTAATGTCCTTCTGCCTTCCTCCTCACTGACCTCAATACACACTGTGCTGATTCATAAAGTTTCTTCTTTCACTGGATTTGAGTGCTTTCTGGAGACCTTATTTGTGCTGTTCTGCCTGTGAGACATCTGGCTGATTTATAGAGACTAAGACACAGACAAGCACAGTGCTGGCTGCCCTACCTGAATATTGTGTTTCCTACACATTGTGTTCCTATCTCTGCCCATGCCGTGGTCTGATTTTTTATAATCTGTGTGTTGTTCAAAGAAGAGAGCAAACTTTATTCCTCTCAGAAAAGCTTCTGAAATCCTCAGGAATAAAAATATGCTTTTCCACCTGTATTCCTCACAAAGTAACAATATCTGTCTAGACACTGATTGGGGAAATTCAGGCAAGGGATAATGTGCAAATGAGAACATGATTCAGTGGTGGGAAAAAAAACAGACAAATACCAGGTGCCTCAAAGGCTGAATCATGAACAAAGTGAAAAAAATCTAAGAATGCAAGAGATGATGGAGGAGCTTGACTTGGCATTTATCTGTTTATCCCAACAGGATATGCAGATTCCACCCTTCTGACATGACTGCCTCATCTCGCCTCATCAGTGCCTCGTGGCACAACCCCTCTCTTCAGCACTGAGTCAGCACCACTGTGTGATCTCCTCTTGGCCAGGCAAGATGGGGTGAAAGGCTGCCCATAATGGTGAAAGCAATGAGGGGCCTCTAAACAAGGCCCCAAAGGGATTAAGAAATTCATGGTTATTTTATAAGCATTCCTCCCAGGAAATAACATGGGCTCAGAAAAATTTACTGTAGAGTAGCACAGCAGTGTTCTATGGAAGTGCTCCCACAGCAGATGGAACAATAATTCATACTGTGTGTTCAAACAAAGGAGCAAGAACACTTGCACTTCACTCCTGGAGCTCCAAAAGAAGCTGCAAAGTGTATTTTCCCCTGGAACTAGCAGGTACAGGCAGATTCTGCCTGCTGTGCTTTTCTAGAGGCCTGGACTGAGAGAATATTTCTTAAAGCATCCCTGGAAGTGTCCAAGGCCAGGCTGGATGGGGCCCTGTGCAGCCTGGCCTGGTGGGTGGTACCCTTGCACATGGAGAGGGATTTGGAACTAGATGATATTTAAGGTCCCTTCCAACCCAAACTATTCTATGATTCTGTGAAAGCATCACACACATGGAGTGCTAACCCTCCTCTCCCCCAAGCACACAAAAGCTGTTTCCTATTTTGGAAAAAAAAACCACCAGAACAAAACAATCAAATGGAAAGAATCTGAAATATTCATACCATGGTTGACTTACAAGAGGCAATGTAAAGAGGAGCTTTATGTTAGAAGAAACTCGGCCACATGAAAACTAAAATATTGGGCCACTACCCCCAAATCTGATCTTAAACAGTGCCTGAGCCTCTAAACACAGCCCTAAAATCCTGTGCTGCACCTCAGTGTGTCATTCTGTACAACAGGGCCAGGTTTTCTTCCTGGAAAACCAGGTCCAGAGGCCAGGAGGCTCTTGTCATATTTGCACATACTAGTCCCTTTTGTTGGGGGATTTAGGTCACAAGAGCGTAGGAAAGGCAGCTCTGAATCACCTGGCTCTTGCACGTGTTTCTTGCACGTTGTGCAAAGGTTTCTGAACTCAACCTCCTTTCAAGACACACCCTTTGTTTGTTACTTTCTCTTAGGGCTTTTTCGCAACCCCATCCACTGCCAACACAAACAAGGTTGCAACATCTCCCTGCAGTCTGTCTTCCTCTGCTCTGCTCTAAATGTCAACCAGCCACATAGCGCTGCTCACTTGCTTAATTGGGCAAAATACCTGCCATGGCAGCCCTGTGCCCCGACTGCCTCCGGGAGAAAGTTTCTTGGGAATGGTAACTGAGGGAACCTGCAAGTCGGTCTGAGTCACGTTGATACCAGATACCAAGTCTTGCGCAGGTAGGGCACGCTTGGCTTTGCTGAGCAGCCACCAAGCATCTGTAAAGCACCAGGGTTAAGAAGAGTAATTATCAGGGATCACAGTGGCTACTAGAAGTTGTTTCTGCAATCGCGGCGCTTTCTACTTCGCTGCAGCGTGTACCCTGTGCATAGAGAGCAGGGGAGAGAGGTTGCTGCCATTTGAATGGCATTTCTCGGTGTGAAACGAACTGCGGGACCTAGTTCCCCTCCTAATATTTGGGATAGCTAAAGTAGTTCTTCTTCAGTTATCCCAAATATAGTTCTTTCTGATGCAACTAAAGCTACATCACAAGAAACATTCTGCGAGTACTGTCTGTAAGCAGGTGGGAAACACAGGCACCCTGGAGACCCTCTTAATGCCCAAAGCTTGTCCACACTAAAAAGTGCTATATAATGCACTGAACAGAGGCTGTTTGCAAGCCCAGGAAAATGGAGAGCGGTGGTTCCTACACTCGGCCCCTACGGCTGAGAGATCAGCACAGCTGCCCGGCACTCCGCGCAGCCGGTGGGATGAGTACAGGTCTGCCTTTGTGCCATGGGCTGCTGCTGGCTCGGAGCTGTTCTGTGTGTGGGATGCGCAGCATCCCTGTCCGCCGTGCCCGATGGGCACT